>JAHHFK020005770.1:0-271254 GCA_024533555.2 Aedes koreicus | reverse complement strand
CGGAACTTTAAATTATTCAAGTGAATTGTAAGGCTAGGGTGGTAGTGGAATAGTATTTTATATTGTTTTTAATTGATAAGACAGCAGGTAGTTGAATATACAGCGTGTTATTTAAATTTGGAAAAATTTAGTTGTTCTTTTTCAAATTCTATCCAGTATTCGACAAACATGGATATTGTAAGCGTAAAACGTTACGCAAATAATAGATAATAACAAAAGAGTGAAAATACGCCAAAAAGTTGAACTAAAGGATGGAACGGTCAAAACTTGGTCGACTCAAATATGACGTAGTTTCTTTAATCGTGCATTTAAAAACTTGAACACCCCTCATTTTGTAGATGTATGCATACGGAATGTTCAGTTTCTATTCAGTTGTCAAAATGGCGTCATAAGCAAAATCCAAATTATTCTCACGCCGACTTGGCAAAATCACTTAATATTGCCAAATCAACCGTGAAGAATGTTATAAAAAAGCCGGAATCAGCAGGAAGCCGGAATCAGGAAGCCGCAGCGACTGGAAGAATAGTGGCCAGCATTTTCAAACGCAATCCCAACCTTTCCATCAGAGATATAGGAAAAAAAATTGGGAAAGTCCCACACAACAGTGCAAAGAGCAAAGAAACGAGCTGGACTGTCAACATAAAGGGTGTATTCGATAAAAATGACACACACATATATACTCATCAAAATTAAACTGATTATCGGATTTTCTTGAAATTTTCAAAGAGAATGAAGAGACTCTTAATGAATTTTGATTTACAACATTTGTTTTATTCAATTTCGTCTCCCATCCCGAAGGCCCGCACCTTCCTTTTCACTCCACCCATCAAATTTTGTACAACCGATTTTCCCAGTGTTTTTGTTGTTTTTACCCAAATTTTCTTCAATTCTAGCTCTGTTTTTATAGTTTTAGGATGCTTCCGAAGTGCCTGTTTCATGATGGCCCAGTATTTTTCAATTAGCTGCAGTTCCGGTGCGTTCGGGGGGTTGAGATTGTAAGATGATTGAGAACCACTGACTTAAAACAGAAACATAAATTAACCCAAAGGCCATCCGCCTCAAAATATGCTTCGCATCCAATATGCATAACAGAGAACACAATTACAAACATGTGACACTGCAATAGCTATCGTTCAATTCTTTCACTCGTCACCTCCCGCGTAGGCCCCGTCCTCGGGTGCACTCGAACAAAAAGGGTTTCAAATTGCACTATCGAGTAGGGCCAATGCTATCCTAATTTCTCTGACTTTGCAGTCTTGTAAATCGTTCTCCAGCCGTCTCTTTTTCTCTTACTATTAATATAGATAGGCAAACATTGTACGAATCATATATAAGTAAGAATCTTTCAATAAAGAAACAACTCACTTCAAACCTACTTCTTGGCAAGCAATCTACTGCGAGTCATTAGGTCCGTTCTGGTGGATACCGCTCTGGTCCACCATAGTCCGGATACCTATTCGTCTCCGAAAAGACCTTCTCCAATCGAAGTAACTAAGAACTTGCAACATGGCAAACCGTTGACAGTTCATGGCGCGAGAAGTTAATACCGCGATATTTTAAAATCGACTAAAACCGTCATACGAAAAGTGTTAGTGCATTACAATGGGAAAATCGAATTCAAAAAATTCGATAACCAGTGACAATCCCCAAGTGCAAGTATTAAACCAGTTAGAGTGGCACGAAGAGCAGCATAACGAACATGATTTTAAAATCACAATTATCTTGGTGCTAGTGGCAATACAGTTGAGCATCACAATTTTCAGACTGTACAAAGACCACACGAAGGTCCAAGCGCTGAAAGCAGCCAAATCTCTAGCCCACATAGACATAGTTTAGTGAAGAAGAAAATTGGTGGACAAATTGTAGCATATATCTGGAGAAAATAGTGATTAGCGAGCGATGCACGAGTTCGTCGATAATCATTAGCAGCTTGTAGCAGAACTTATGCAGCGTAACGCTGAATGGTGTTGAGGAGTGCGCCCCCACCAAAACAGCATTCACAAAAGAAACCCGGAAGGTGTTGAGGAGAGCGCCTCCGCCTAACTGTAAGCTTTATTTTAATTTCAAGTTATTAATGCTAGAAATAATTGAAAACGAGGTCCAAACATTAATAAAAATTTTGAGTAATTTGAAGAAATCTAAATTTAATAAAATAAGGACCCAGACATTACATGCAAAATCAATTTATTCTGAAAAATTAACTCAAGATATCGAAGAAAAGCTTATTTTTCATGAGGCAGAAATAGTAGATTCTAGTTTAAAGTTTTTATCAAAAGCCACTAGGGAAACGAATTACGAAATACAACAAATCATCAAACTTAAATTAATAGAAAACGGAATCATGCCAGACCCGCCAACACAAAACGTCGCAACGTTCGATATAAAAACAGCGACAGGGTTGATCCAAAAATATGATGGTTCAGCGACAGAGCTAGATGCGTTTATCGACTCGGTAAATTTACTGAGAGAAATAACAGCCGAAGTGCATACTGCTACGGCAATAAAATTCATTAAAACAAGAATTAGTGGTAAGGCACGATCCGCTCTGCCGGCCAACCCACAAACGTTTGAAGAAATTACAGATGCTATCAAACAAGTTTGTCAAAATACCGAAACACCGGATTCAATAATAGCCAAGTTGAAAGCTACCCAAAATAAAGGGGATAAGCAAAAATTTTGTGACGAGGTGGAAACACTCTCACAAAAATTATCAACATTATACATCAATAACAACATACCAGCTGACGTAGCTCAAAAAATGGCGACGAAAGCAGGAGTAGACGCACTAATAAACGGTGTATCCAACTCCGAATTGAAAATTATTCTGAAAGCTAGTGAATTTCACACAGTTCAAAAAGCAATACAGAAAATCAATGAAACAAAAACTGAGCCAACATCCCAAATTTTTTCTATGCACTCTAACAATCAACGAGGACGAGGACGTCAGAACTACAATAATTTCCAAAACACAAATTCAAATCAGTACCGTCCAAATAATGATTACAACCGAAGGGGAAATTTCTCCAATAACTACTACAGAAGAGGCAATAATAGGGGAAATTCAAATTTCCGAGGCAATCCTCGCGGTAACTATCACAATAATAGAAGAAATAATTTCAACTCTAGGACTGGACATTCCGTATTTTACACCCAATCGGAAAACGGTCGAGTCCCCCAGCACATAGTAGTTGGGGGGAATCAAGCAAATCCAGCGATTGCACATGCTCAGCAACTACCACAAGGGCAACCAAACGGGCACCAATGCGCGACAATAAACAGAAGATAAACACAACTTGCTATAACATTAATACTAATTGCTCTAATTTCGTTTTTATACACTCAGAATTCTCAAGTTCCAAGTGTACTTTATTGGTAGACTCTGGAGCTGAGCTATCAATTTTCAAAACAAGTAAAATAAATAGAACACCAGTAATAAATTATGATGCAAAATGTACAATAACGGGAATAAATAACCTGCCTTTGGAAACTATAGGGTCAGCTTTAACCAAAATATATCTTCCAAACAATGTATCAATCGATCATACATTTCATCTGGTCGATTCTACTTTTCCCATACCAACTGATGGTATATTGGGGCGAGATTTTTTGTCAAAATTTCGCTGTATAGTAAATTATGACACATGGTTATTATCGGGAACAATTAACTTTAAAGAATTTCAAATTCCAATTGAAGACAATTTGAATGGTGAATTCGTTTTACCACCACGTTGTGAAGTGCTGAAACAAATTCACACTGAAGAACTTTTTGAAGATCACGTACTTATTTCTAACGAAATTAGTCCGGGAGTATTCTGTGCAAATTCCTTAATAAATAATCACAACAAATTGGTAAAATTCATAAACACTTCTGAAAATATTGTTAAAATTAACAAAAACTTTCAAAAACAATTGATACCCTTGAAAAATTATAATATATATTCATACGATGAGTTGAGAGATGAGAATCGATCTACTAAATTATTATCTGAACTAAAAACAGATCACATACCTTGTAACTATAAACAAAAACTGATTGAACTCTGTACTAAATACAATGACATATTTGCCCTAAAAGGAGATAAGCTTACATGTAACAATTTCTACAGACAATGTATAAATTTAAACGATAATAGTCCAGTATATATAAAAAACTACAGAATCCCTGAAGTACACAGAAACGAAATTAATACACAGGTTGAGAAAATGTTAAACGATGGAATTATTCAGTCATCGTTCTCATCCTACAACTCTCCCATTTTGTTGGTTCCAAAGAAATCAACCAACGATGAAAAGAAATGGCGCCTCGTGGTCGATTATAGGCAACTTAATAAAAAAATAATTGCCGATAAATTTCCTTTACCCAGGATAGATGACATATTAGATCAACTGGGTAGAGCCAGATACTTTTCGACTCTTGATCTGATGTCAGGATTCCATCAGATCGAGATAGAAGAAAATTCCAAAAATTATACCGCTTTTTCCACGACTACAGGTCATTATGAATTCAATAGGTTACCGTTCGGATTAAATATTTCTCCGAACAGTTTCCAAAGAATGATGAGTATAGCACTCAGTGGTTTACCACCCGAGTGTGCTTTTCTATACATCGATGACATTATCGTTATCGGATGTTCTGTAGATCATCATATGAAAAATTTAGAACACGTTTTCAAGAAACTTCAACATTTTAATTTGAAGCTCAATCCTGAAAAGTGTAATTTTTTCTGTTCAGATGTTACATACCTTGGACATCATATATCTCACCATGGCATATTACCAGACAAATCCAAACATGCAACTATTATAAACTACCCTACACCACAAAATTGCGATGATGTCAGAAGGTTCGTAGCCTTTTGCAACTACTATAGGAGATTTATACCCTATTTTTCAGAGATTGCATCACCTTTGAATGCACTCTTAAAGAAAAATTCAAAATTCATTTGGAATGAAGATTGTAAAAACGCTTTTGAAGAGCTAAAAAATAAACTAATTTCACCACAAATACTAAAATTTCCGGATTTCACAAAAAAATTTATACTAAGTACTGACGCATCAAAAAATGCATGTGGCGCAGTTCTATCACAACCATACGGTGATATTGACTTACCCATTGCATATGCGAGCAGAACATTTACCAAAGGAGAAAGAAACAAGTCCACAATCGAACAGGAACTTACTGCGATTCACTGGGCAATAACATATTTCAGACCATATCTCTACGGCAGACGATTTACTGTGAGAACAGACCATCGCCCGCTCGTATTTCTATTTTCGATGAAAGACCCATCTTCGAAACTGACAAGGATGAGAACTGATTTGGAAGAATTTCATTTCAATATAGAATACGTGAAAGGAAAAGAAAATGTCGGGCCTGACGCTTTATCACGTATCATTATCGATTCTGAAGAACTTTCAAATATAACTGCTTTGCCAGTCCAAACGAGGTCTATGACAAGACAAAAACCGATTCCTCAAAACAATGAGCCAGCTATTGAGACTGATCACCTCAGAGCGTATGACTCGATAAATAACATTGACGCATTTGGGTTACCAAAGTTAATGTTTTCAATCTCGAAAAACGACCTATACATAAAATTAATGACTAAAAATGTGAAAAAGGATCTTGCTTTAGCGCATTTTCCTTATGCATTAAAAACGTTTGATTTGAAAAAATATATTGTAACAATAAATGAAATGTCCAAAAAACTAAGAATGAGAAAATTAGCAATTGCAGACAACAACATAATATTCTCTCTAATAGAAAGACAGATGTTCAAAATAATTTGCAACGAAATATTAAAAGATGTTGACATAATACTTTATAAACCAGCACAAATTATTACGTGCGAAAACGAAATAAATACAATCATTGCGGAAAACCACGATACCCCTACGGGAGGACACGTTGGTACATCAAGATTACTAAAGAAATTAAGGAGTTCATTTTACTGGAACAACATGAAAGCAACTATTAACAATTATGTTAAAAAATGCACAAAATGTATACAAAATAAACACAAACTAAAAACTAAAGAAACGTTTATCGAAACAACTACACCAACCAACCCATTCGACATTGTGTCCATCGATACGATTGGACCATTCACGAAATCCATAAGTGGAAATCGTTACGCATTAACTGCACAATGCGAATTAACAAAGTTCATAATAGTAGTACCCATTATTGATAAGCAAGCGCAAACACTTGCGAAAGCATTTGTCGAAAATATTATTCTAGTACATGGGTGTCCCTTGATAATTAAGTCAGACATGGGAACCGAGTACAAAAATGAAATGTTTCAAAACATGTGTGAGTATCTACACATAGAGCACAAATTTGCAACAGCATATCACCCCGAAACTATGGGAAGTTTGGAAAGAAACCACCGCTGTTTAAACGAATATCTTCGTCAATTTATAAGCGAACAACACGACGATTGGGATACCTGGCTAAAATACTACGTTTTCAATTACAATACAACCCCACATACTACACATCAATACACACCATATGAATTAATACATGGTAGAAAAGCTAACATGCCACAATCAATAGAGAATTTTACAAAATTAGATCCAATTTACAATTACGATACCTATTTTACAGAGTTAAAATTCAGAATTCAGTCAACTATCAAGCAAACAAGGGAATTATTACAAAAATCAAAATTAAACAGTATCAACAAACAAGTATCAGAAAGCAATCCAATAGACGTTCAGATAGGAGACACAATATGGTTGAAAAAAGAAAATCGTAGGAAGCTTGATGCAGTATATACAGGTCCATTTACAGTTATCGAAGTAAACCATCCAAATGTTACCATCGAAAGTACAATAACTAAAGAAAATCAAATTGTTCATAAAAATAGGATTAGAAAAATATGATTATAAAATAGTATTCAAATTATTATTCAACAAAAAAAAAATATAAAAAAAGGAAAACAAAAAAAAAAAACAACTACACAGAGGCAACTGGAGAGCAAACCCAAAGAATGATTTCATTCCATTTCATGTCACTACATCATTCTCTAAAAGGGGGAAGGTGTAAGATGATTGAGAACCACTGACTTAAAACAGAAACATAAATTAACCCAAAGGCCATCCGCCTCAAAATATGCTTCGCATCCAATATGCATAACAGAGAACACAATTACAAACATGTGACACTGCAATAGCTATCGTTCAATTCTTTCACTCGTCACCTCCCGCGTAGGCCCCGTCCTCGGGTGCACTCGAACAAAAAGGGTTTCAAATTGCACTATCGAGTAGGGCCAATGCTATCCTAATTTCTCTGACTTTGCAGTCTTGTAAATCGTTCTCCAGCCGTCTCTTTTTCTCTTACTATTAATATAGATAGGCAAACATTGTACGAATCATATATAAGTAAGAATCTTTCAATAAAGAAACAACTCACTTCAAACCTACTTCTTGGCAAGCAATCTACTGCGAGTCATTAGGTCCGTTCTGGTGGATACCGCTCTGGTCCACCATAGTCCGGATACCTATTCGTCTCCGAAAAGACCTTCTCCAATCGAAGTAACTAAGAACTTGCAACTAACCCCCCCCCCCCCCCCCCCCCCCCATCCCCACCCCCCCCTTTTCACCACCACACCTCCCCCCAAACACCCCCAAATTTTTTTCCAAACCAACCAACAAAAAAAAAACCCAAAAATAAATATTTTTTTTTATTTTTTTTTTAACAACAAAATTAAAAAAAAAAGACCCCCCCTTTTTACCCCCCAACTTCTCCGTTGGAAAAACTGTACGAAGGTGTCGAAGTGTAGGCCTTGATCAACGAATAAAAGGTGTTTCGATTAAAATCTGGTCGACTTAAACTTGACGCATTTTCTTTCATCGTGCATTAAAAATTTTTGCACACCCCTCATTTTAAAGATGTGTGCGTGTAGCATCATGCCTCTATTTTGGTTTTGAGATTAGCACTTCAGTTATCAAAATGTCGTCGAAGGAAGAGAAGCATCGCATCAAAATTTTGCACGTCCATGGCGAAAATCCAAACTACTCTCACGCCAAGTTGGCGAAATTTTTAAATGTGGCTAAATCAACTGTTACCAACGTATTAAAAGTGCTCGGTGAACGGTTGTCGACAGCCAGGAAAGCTGGATCGGGAGGAAATCGAAAGCTGGAGGCCACAGCGACGACAAAAAGAGTTGCCCGCTGTTTCGAGCGGAACCCCAACCTCTCCGTCCGAGATATCGCAAAAAAGCTGGGAGTGGCGCTTTCAACCGTGGATAGAGCTAAAAAACGAGCTGGGCTGTCGACTTACAAGAAAGTGGTGACTCCAAATCGCGCCGATAAACAAAACACGTCGGCCAAAGCACGATCGCGAAAGTTGTACACGACGATGCTCACGAAGTTTGATTGCGTGGTACAGGACGATAAAACTTACGTCAAGGCAGACTTTAAACAGCTTCCTGGACAAGAATTTTATACGGCAACCGGACGGGAAAGATGGCAGATATTTTCAAGCACATTAAACTGTCAAAGTTCGCGAATTAATAGCTGATGTGGCAGACAATCTGTACCTGTGGCTTTAAGAGCAACGTTTACATTGCGACCGGAGCCGTCAACCAGGAAATTTATCTGAGCGAGTGCCTACAAAAACGTCTACTGCCTTTCCTGAAGCGACATAATTGTTCCGTTCTATTTTAGATGGATTTGGCATCTTGCCATTACGGAAAAAAAGGCCATGGAGTGGTATGCTGCCAACGACGTTCAAATGGTGCCCAAGGACAACAACCCTCCCAACACGCCAGAGCTCCGCCCAATCGAACAATATTGAGCCATTGTCAAGCGAAACCTTAAGAAGACTCAAAAAGCTGTTGTGAGCGAGAAACAGTTCAAGGCAAACTGGCGTTCTGCGGCGATTAAAGTGAACAAAGAGAGTGTACAAAATCCTATGGAAAGACCCAGCAAATCGCATCCGATAAAAAGGAAGCTTAGCTGAATATTTCTCCTATATTATGTATTAACTGAACTTGAAAAAGAAAAATAATTTGACTTATTAATAAAAACTTTGATCGACTCACACACATTACTGTTTGACAAAATTTTGATCGGAACACCCTTTACACTAGAAGTGACAATTTAAGCATGGATAACTTGCATCAATATCGACTGAACATGATGAATTTCCACATATGCTGCTGTAATGAAATTGACCTTACCGACAATACCCTCAAAAAAAAAAATAATAATTGGCCTTACCGACGATACCCTCAACGATTTAGTTAATTGATTCTGACAATATCAGAGTAAAAGCCCATCCAACATTTTTTCACCTTATCAAACGATTTGATAACATTATTGATGATGCATCAGTTCAACGAATCAACAACGAGCTCCGGGAATTGAGATTTACATTGGCAGACTAAGCTTTTCCGTGTCTACGACAGCTCATTCCAGCTATATTGGCTATACCATATTCGACGGCCACTGTCGAGCGAATTATTTCAATTTACAATATCAAAAAAAAAAAAAACCAATGCCCGCAATCGCACTGCCACATAAACAATGAAAGGCATTTTGTCGGCCAAAGAGTACGATAGATCGCACAAAAACAAAAATGGAGTGGTAGACATTTCATCTAATTTGAAATGTCTGTTAACAAGCGATATTTACAGCAAAATTTAAGTTGCTCAATCCTTTAAAATTAATGAATTTTGCAGTAGTGAAGTGAAGGTGAGTAGTTTCTTTAAATTTATGAATTATGATAGCAAACGATTTGCCTAGAATTTCTCAAAACATCAAATGTAAACGATCAAAATATTTTGCTTTGTTCATATTTAGTGATTGAAAAATGTCAGTGATTTAATCACATGTATGGAAGTGGAAGGAAAGTTGGCATTCAAATATAAAACTTGAAATTGCAATCACTTTTGCGTTAGATTTTTGCTTTTATGATGTTTACAAAACCTCTACTCGTTTGTCTCATCTCTACTCGCTTGTTAGCTTCGATAAATAGCGATTTTCAACATTCCATTGAAGCCCCTTAAAACCAAAACGAAAACCCTTAAACACAGCCATTTTAATAGACTTCTCGCTGCAAGATGTCACTAATACTGGCGTGCTGCTTTACCCGTATAGGATCGATTTGTTTATTTTGTGTGGTTGACGGCGGTTTGTTTTTTATTTTCAACCAGCAAAACGATTGTATTAGTGAAACTGCTTACTAATACCACAGAGAACAGATCCAAGCTGGAGTGCCCTCCGTGTGTAAATTTTTGTAACTGTCATTTTAAAATTTCAATTCGTTTCCGATAGTTATGGTGAATCGTATGTTGATGGCGCACTTGCCCCCCGCCTCGAGATTTGATAGTCTGTCAATTTTAGTTTGGTGAAACCTAGGCTAGGCAGCGTTGTTTTTCCAACGGTCTGCTTTTAAAAATTTACACAGTAAATTGGAAAAAAATTGTTCGAGCCTGGATGTCTGTTTTCTGTGCTAATACTAACGACGGCAGAGAAGTCTACACGCTAAGAAAAAAGTACCCAAAATTAAGTTTAAAAAAAACTCAACGTTGAGTTCTGTCAAGTGAGGTTACCAGTTTGGTGAATTAAAAAATCGAAGTAGGTAGAATTCACCCATCTAGTAAGTAATGATAGATATACTCAAATTTAAGTTTTTTTGATGTTCGATATTATATTCCAATTTAAAAAAATTTAATTGGCACACACCTGTCGTCGTGTCGTGAATTACAGCATCGTCATTCGTTAAATTGTTGGTTATATGCTTATAGATCTATGTATATTATCAACAATGTTTGAAAATTTAATCAGGACCATTAACTATTGTAAACTGGTACTTCCAAACCTAATTTGTTTATATTTTAATTTGAAGACCAAACAACTCAATTTTAAGTTGAAGCTACTCAACCATCCCGTTCTCTTCGCGCATTGAACGGTTGAGTATTTTCAACTTAATTTTGGTTGAAAATCGTAGAACTCGTTGGCGTTGTTGACGATTGTCATTTATTTGTTAGTCTGGTCGACTACGAACGCATTATTTGTTCGTCGCGATTCTCTTAGGTTATCGGATAACCATCCAAATCCACGAAATGGCAGCATTGTTAGCAACACTATTACTTATAGATTACCATTTATTGGATTTATGAGGTGTTTTATTGTTTTATTGCACCAATATTGACAAATAAAAATGACCGATTTAACTATTTGTCTGTATGTTTTAATATTCTGTTCGAAGAAAATTAGCATTAGGTATCTATATTTATATATGCCATTCTTTATGGTTAAGAAAATTTCTCCCATTTATTTCGATAATTCATTAGGTAAATTTTACCTATTGGCACTTGAAATGTAAGTACCCAAAATTAGGTAAATTTTACCCATTGCTATTTGAAATATAATAACCCAAAATTGAGTTTTCATCTTATACCTAATTTTAACTTAATGCACAAAACATGCGAGATGGGTGAAAAAAACTTAATTTTGGGTACTTTTTTCTTAGCGTGTAGAGATAAATACATTTTTTAGAAAAGAATATCGCGCCCCCCCCCCCGGGGCCCCCCCCCCCCCACGCCCCCGGAAAAAACCCCAAAAAAAAAATTTTTTTTGTGTTTTTGTTTTTTTTCAAAATTTTTTTTTTAAAAACAGGGGAAAAATTTTTCCAAAAAAAGAAAAATTTTTCTGCGGCAAAATAAAAATTTTTTTTTTTATATAAAAAAAAAAAAATAATATTTTAAAAAAATTTTTTTTTTCTAAAAACCCGCCAAAACAAATTTTAAATGATGAACGCAGCTCAGATGAACAACTTCGTGGCAAATTTAAGGAACAATGGACTCGGACCCCTTCAAACAAGTTGACGCAAACATTCAGTGAAAACTGTGAAACGTATCGCAAGATCATCAATAACGCAATTACGGCTGATAAGACCGTCCGTGAAAAGTTTGAAAACAACCGCAGAGGTATCGAGTTGCTGTCAATGTCTCAAGAGGATCTGGCTAATGAAATACCATGCGGGATTTTGAACAGTAAAGATTGCAATTCCTCATCAGCTCAAAAATTAAGAACATTAATGGAGGCGGTAGAAACCATCAAAGCAGAAAGAGGCGTCATAGAATTAGAATTGCGATCTGCTACCGTGAATATTAAAGACAAGTTTTTGGCAGCACTTTCAGCTGATGGCGCAATCAATGAACCTGCTTTATCGTTAGCTGAAATTGGTAAGACTGTTGCCCCTCTCCAAAGTCAGGTTCAAGATAATCTTACTCGTCAAGAGACTTTGATTGAAGACATCAAGCTGGCACACCAAGAATTTGCAGCAGAATCCGGATCCTCTAATCAACCGAGTAGTGCAACGATAAATCAGCTTGCTACGGCTTATGACGTATTTACAGAATTGCAGCATAATTTACAGGATGGTGTTAAATTTTACAACGATTTAACGCAATTGCTGATAACGTTTCAAAACAAAATTTCTGACTTTTGTTTTGCAAGGAAAACGGAAAAAGATGAATTATTGAAGGATTTAACCCAACAAGCTAGCCGTCAGACACAACCTCCAACTCCAAGTATTCCAGTTCATCTGGTGTCTACCACACCAGCTACACAAGGTAACAGAATCCTATATTAGTCGTTAGCAGGGTTGTTAATCGTTAACGGCAGCTTAATAAATGTCGCCTAAAAAGTATAATATTTCCATAAAGAAATCTAAAATAGTCAATAGATAAATAAAACTGGTAGCAATGGTGAAATTGAAAATTACCATAGGAAAACTAAAATTCTCATAACTCAATTGAAAGTCTACATAATTCAATAAGGGAACGTCCATTAATTACGTCACGCAAAAATTGATTTTTTGTAACACCACCCCGACCCCCCCCCCATGTCACGGTCACGTTTTTGTATGGACCTTCAAATTTTTTTGTATGGATCGTCACGTTTTCTCGAACCCCCCCCTTCCCCCCCTACTGCGTGACATAATTAATGGACCTTCCCTAATTTGCAAGCAAAATTATAAAATTGCAATACAACATTTACAATTTCCAAAAAAAAATTGAAATCTTTCATTGAAACAATCAAACAATTTCAGAAAAGTATCATAACAAGCAATAAAAAAATGATTTTTTTCATGAAAAAGCATAGCACAAATTGGAGACAGATGTCCAGTCCAGTTTTCACTGATTCTACAGCTTTTTCCATATTTTCGAATGAGTAGTTGCGTTACATTTTTTTCCCAATCATTTCACGTAAGGTTTTTTTTTACTCCTTGACTATCGAGATTTTCAGCTTCAGCTTTTCATCTCCCGTCGTAGTCACTCAAATACCTTTTGGATATTTTCGTAACTTGTCCGGGGTTGAGATTCGAACTCCCCTCCCCTTGGATATGTGATCTGGACGCGATGGGTGGGCTTACGTCATCTCCACTGAGATGGCAACCAAAGACATATCCTGACGTGGTGGTATCACATGCTGATTATTTTGATTTCATGCCGCGTCACATATCTGGCATTGATGCTCTAATTTTACACATGTGATCCAACGGACATCCTGTCCTGGACCATTGAATGCTGTTGCAGTTTGGTGGGGCTCTTTCCTCAGTAATATTGATGTGGGATTTCCTCTTGGCTGCAACACCTTTCTTATGCGTTCTTTGACATGGTGAGCCGTAGCCACGCTTGAATATAAATCTAGCTAGATAGGTATATGTTGATAGACAATGTGTTCAAGATTATTGAAATTCATAGGGAATCGACTGTTGGATTCACTGAGTAGAAGTTTTATTAAAACTAGTAACGTGGCGCCTTCTTATTTTGTTATGTCTCATTTCAAAGAACCATAATAAAAATACCACACATTGTAACACAAATAAAACTCTCTCCAAATAATATAAAAAAGAGATAGTAGAAGTTCTTTCCCCCAAAATGAATCTTATAGTTACAAGCCCAAATAATTATAACCAGCACAAATGCAGACGCTTAAACGATAAACAACTTAAGATTAGGATTTGACAAATAAAAAGGAGGCAATGAACAGACAAGTAAACATAAACTTTTCTACAATAGAACTATAGGATTTAACTAAATAACGCAGAAGGCAAAACCACACAAACGCGCACAAAGTAAAAAGAAAATAAAACGGGAAAACGCGGGTTTGCACGAGACTTTCCAGCCCACAAAAAAAAAAAAAAAAAAAGTTACCCCATTCCTTGTCGAACGTTCGAGTATGCAAGTTCATTTTTTGGTTAGCTCCGCAATCGAATTACTTTTTTGGTTTTTTTTTCCACGATCGTGGTTTTTTTTCTGCACTAAAGCTGGTGTAACAGCTGGTTTGATAGTGCCACAGTGCGACGTTCGGAACGAAGGAAGTGGCCTTTACAAGCGAGCCTTGTAAAGGACCATCCAACGACCCGTCATCGACACCGAAAGTGTGAAGAATTTCGTTCTCCCCCACAACCGCTATCATCATCATCATCATCATCATCATCATCACCGCACCATTCCATCGCGTCGGTCAAGGCTTTGTTCCACACGCACCCGGAGGCTTTTCAATAGCCTATCTACAGACCGACACGAGTAGCAGCCGCATCATACCAAATTGTGTAACAATAGGTAAACATTTCTTTTGATTTCCACTTTGCTCCACTACTGACTGAAGATAGAGGATAATCCCCCTTGCAGGCAGAAGTACTTTCCCGGTAAAATTTATTGCTGTTTTTTATAAAAATATTTTTTTTTTTTTTTTTTTTTTTTTTGGTTTGAAATTTCTTCGACGAAGAATATTGTTGATTAATCCTCCCGGATAACAGGAAACCTTTCTTAGTATTATATAAGTATTTTTTTTTTATTATTATTATTTTTTTGGTTTGTTATTTTCCCTTATTTTTGTTTTTTTTTTCTTTTTTCAAATTATTAATTAACCCACCTAGAAGTGGATATAATCTCATTTTTCTTTATTAATTTTTTTTTTTTTTTTTTCTCTGTGATAGGAGCTGTGTATGTGGATTTTTTTTGAGCATGTTTTAGGTGAATTTAATCGCGGCAATAAAATAAATAATTAACCCACCTTTCAGTTACGAAAATCTTTATTGTGTCCTATATTTTTATATTATATTTTGTTTTTTATTTTATTTTTCTCATATTGAATTGAACACAATTGTTTTATTCTCCTCGTGGGCGTTCTAAGTCCCCACGATGGATGCAAATAATCCGAGCCGGGGCTCGGAGGAGTTTGATAGTTCGGATGATGATATTCCTCCTATTCTACAACCTTTTCCTGATATTTCTTTAATGGAGACAGAAAATGCGTCGAAGCCAAATTTAACTGAAGCAACTTCTGGTACATCCTCCTCCGAGCTCCCCCGCCGGAAAGCTTATCCAACCGGATCTAAAGGTCCTTTTCTGGTTTTTTTTCGGCCCAAGAGTAAACCGTTGAATAAACTTCAAATTGAAAAAGATCTGGCAAAGTCGTTTCGGAGCATTCAGGAAATAACCTCTCCCAGCCGCAGTAAGCTTCGCATCACTCTAAGTGATCGCGAAGAAGCTAACAAGATTGTTGCCTCAGAGCTCTTTTCCTTAGAATACCATGTGTACCTTCCCTCGCACGTTGTTGAAATAGCCGGAGTGATCACCGAACCGTTTTTGACGTGCGCTGACATCAAGGCTCGTGGAACTGGTGGGTTTAAAAATCGTGCCGTTCCACCAGTTCAGGTTCTTGATGTCAGGCAAATGAACCATGTGTCCTCCGACGGCAAAAAAAGGCTTTCAAACTCGTATCGTGTGATCTTCTCTGGAGCTGCCCTCCCGAATTTCCTCGTGTTGGGGAAGCTTTGGTTACCTGTTCGCCTCTATATACCGACGGTCATGCACTGTGATAAGTGCCAGCAGTTTGGTCATACTGCACCTTACTGCTGTAACAAAGCACGGTGCGGCAAATGTGGTGAGCAACATGTGGAGGGTCCCTGCAGTACGGACCCCAAGTGTATATGCTGTGGGGAAGCTCCACATGATCTCTCTGCATGCCCGAAGTATATAGAGCGGGAGAAACATGAAATTCGTGCATTGCAGCAGCGGTCAAAGCGCTCTTATGCAGAAATACTTAAAAAGATCGCACCGGCCGCTGTTCCACCAGCCCAACCTGACAACAATATCTTTTCTTCCCTGCCCATTGATGATCATGGCTCAGACCTTGAGGATGCTGAGGAGTACTCTGTTGTTCAGACGGGAGCGAAGAGAAAGCGCGCTACAGCAAGACGTCAACGGCACCGTCAGCAAGCATCTCAAAACGCGCTGACTGTAGAACAGGCTCCCCACCCTCCTCTGAACAATCCAAGAAGTGGTGGTAATACAAAAAAAGTTTCTCCTCCAGGTTTTAAACCACTGGCTGGTGACTTTCCACCACTTCCGGGAACATCTAAAACCCCAGTTGTTCCAGTTTTTTGCCCAGAACGCCAACTACCAAGACATCTGGAATCTCGACCGTGTCAAGTCGAAGAATCCGAAAAAATGTCTCTTTCTGGGATTGTGGAATTCATCTTCACCATTTTCGAGGTCTCACTAACAACGAGAAACCTCATCAACATGATCCTTACATTTGTAAAACCTCTCCTAAAGAAACTGTCTTCAAAATGGCCTCTTCTTGACTCGATCATATCTTTCGATGGATAATTTATCCAATGAGGTCGGGGATATGATCGAAGCACTACAATGGAATAGTAGAAGTATTCTAAAAAATTTGGACGCTTTTAAGTTTTTAGTTCACAAATCTCACTGTGACGTATTTGCTCTCTGTGAAACATGGCTCTCTTCTGATAAAGATTTCTCTTTCCACGATTTTAACATTATTCGGCAGGATCGAGGGGACTCATATGGAGGGGTGCTGTTGGGGATTAATAAGCTCCACTCCTTTTATAGAATTGATCTCCCCTCGATGACAGGCCCTGAAGTAGTTGCATGCCAAGTGACTATTCGAGGCAAAAGTTTTAGTATAGCCAGCATATACCTGCCGCCGAATACGGCAATATCCCGCAGGGACCTTTCAACTATTTGCCTTGCAATGCCAGAGCCACGGTTGATCTTAGGAGATTTTAATTCTCACGGTACAGCCTGGGGGTCACCGTACGACGACAACCGTTCTGCATTGATACTAGACCTCATGGACTACTTCAACTTGACTATTTTGAATACTGGGGAAGTAACACGCGTGGCTCCACCTCCAAACCCTGGAAGCAAATTAGACCTCTCAATCTGTTCGAATTCATTATCATTGGATTGCACGTGGAAAGTGATTCAAGATCCCCATGGTAGTGATCACCTGCCTATCAAAATTTCTATCACCAATGGTTCGTGTCAATCTCGCTCGATCGACATTGCGTACGACCTCACGAAGTGCATCGACTGGGGTAAATACGCTGAAGCGATCATCGATGGCGAGCAATCGGTCGAAGTCCTTCCTCCGTTGGAAGAGTATCGGTTTTTATCCGGGTTAATCCTCAAATGTGCGATTGACGCACAGCGCAGACCGGTACCAGGATCAACAATTCGCCGACGTTCGCCCACTCCGTGGTGGGATGACGAATGTACTGAGGTCTACCGTGAAAAATCAGTCGCGTTTAAAGCATATCGGAAGCGCGGTTCGCGAGATAACTACGAGCGGTACATTGCTCTTGAGCGTAAGTTTAAGAGCCTCGCCAAGGCCAAGAAACGCGGATATTGGCGTCACTTCGTCGAAGGGCTATCGCGTGAAACGTCGATGAGAACTCTTTGGACCGTCGGGAGAAGAATGCGAAATGCGTCGTCGGTGAATGAAGACAAGGAAAGCTCTTCCCGGTGGGTCTACGCGTTCGCCAAGAAAGTGTGCCCAGATTCGGTTCCGGTGCAACGAATTGCTCGCGATACTCAAACCAATCGTAACGAAATGGATGCGCCCTTTTCGATGCTCGAATTCTCACTTGCTCTTCTTTCATGCAACAATTCTGCACCAGGAATGGATAAAATCAAGTTTAACTTGTTGAAAAACCTCCCAGACGTCGTAAAGAGGCGCTTGCTGAACTTATTTAATCAGTTCCTGGAAAGCAATATTGTTCCGGATGAATGGAGGCAGGTTAGAGTTATAGCTATACAAAAACCCGGGAAAGCCGCGTCGGATTACAACTCTTATCGTCCAATTGCGATGTTGTCGTGTATACGGAAGCTGCTAGAGAAGATGATTCTCCATCGGCTCGACAAATGGATTGAATCTAATGGCTTTCTATCTCATACACAATTTGGTTTCCGCAGAGGCAAAGGAACGAACGATTGTCTTGCGCTGCTCTCAACAGAAATACAGCTGGCCTATGCTCAAAATGAGCAAATGGGTTCAGTTTTCATGGACATTAAGGGGGCTTTTGATTCAGTTTGTGTAGACGTCCTTTCAGACAAATTCCACGAGTGTGGCCTTTCACCATTATTAAACAACTATTTGTACAATTTGTTGTCTGAGAAACATATGAGCTTTTCTCATGGGTCTTCGACAACTTCACGAATTAGCTACAAGGGTCTCCCCCAGGGCTCTTGTTTAAGCCCCCTTTTTATAATTTTTATGTTAGAGACATCGATAGCTGCCTCATGGAAAATTGCACGCTAAGACAGCTTGCGGATGACGCCGTTGTTTCATTTGTAGGACCAGGGGCGAACAACCTGCAGGGACCGTTGCAGGATACCCTAGACAATTTGTCTACCTGGGCTGTAAAGCTGGGTATCGAATTCTCCCCGGAGAAAACAGAGTTAGTTGTTTTTTCTAGGAAGCGTGATCCAGCACAGATCACGCTTCAACTCATGGGTAAAATAATAACTCAAAGTTTGTCTTATAAATACCTAGGGGTCTGGTTCGATTCTAAATGCACCTGGGGAAAGCACATTAAGTATCTGCATCAGAAATGCCAGCAGCGAATAAACTTCATGCGTACTATCACCGGAACATGGTGGGGAGCCCACCCGGAAGATCTGATAAAGCTGTATCGTACAACGATTCTGTCGGTTCTCGAGTACGGTAGCTTCTGTTTTCAATCCGCCGCGAATACTCATATTCTGAAGCTGAAGCGAATCCAGTACCGTTGTCTTCGTATCGCGTTAGGCTGCATGAACTCAACTCATACTATGAGTTTGGAGGTATTAGCAGGAGTTCTTCCTTTATCAGATCGTTTTGTGGAGCTATCGTTCCGGTTCCTCATCCGCTGTGAGGTGCTAAACCCATTGGTAATTGAAAATTTTGAAAAGCTAATCGAACGAAATCCTCAAACTAAATTCATGACACTGTACCATTGGTACATGACTCTGGAGGTGAGCCCTTCTTCGAACGTTCCTAATCGTGATTACTCCCAAGACTTCTCTAGTTCTACTGTAGTTTTTGATCTAACCATGAAGCAAGAAGCTCGTGGAATACCAGATCCACTCCGTTCGGAGTACATTCCATCAATTTTTGCAAGCAAGTTTGGCCATATCAGAAGTGACAGCAAGTTTTACACCGACGGGTCAAAAACAAATGATTCCACTGGATTTGGTGTTTTTAACGAAATTCATAGCGCCTCCTTCAAACTTCAAAATCCTTGCTCCGTATACGTCGCAGAATTGGCGGCTATACACTATGCATTAGAGCGAATTGCCTCTCTTCCCTCTGATCAATTTTTCATTTTTACGGATAGTCTCAGCTCACTTCAGGCTATTCGTTCAATGAGGCCGGCAAGGCACTCACCGTATTTCGTTAGCGAAATACGATCTCTTTTGAGTGCCCTATCAAACAATTCTTACACCATCACCTTGGTTTGGGTCCCTTCTCATTGCTCCATTCCGGGTAATGAGAAAGCGGACTCACTTGCCAAGGTGGGCGCTATGGCAGGCGATATTTATGATCGACAAATTGCCTTCAACGAATTTTTTGCTATTTTCCGTCAACAGGCCTTGATCAGCTGGCAACAAAAATGGGATGCAGGGGATTTGGGCAGATGGTTACATTCCATTCTCCCACAGGTATCGAAAAAATCGTGGTTCAGAGGGTTGGATATTAGCCGGGATTTTATCAAGGTAATGTGTCGTCTAATGTCCAATCACTACTCGTTAGGCTCTCATTTCTATCGAATAGGTCTCTCAGACACCAATCAATGCGGCTGTGGTGCAGGTTATCAGGACATCAACCACGTTGTCTGGCATTGCCTCGATTACGAAATTGCCAGATCTGATCTTTGCGCATCCCTACGGGCCCGAGGGAAACCAGAGAAGGAAGATATCAGAGACGTGCTGGGTAAGCTGGACTTGGACTATATGGGGCTAATTTACAAGTTCTTGAAACAAATAGATGTATTCGTTTGATCCTCTCTTAGCTGTCGCTAACATGTCCACCTCGTCCCCTCCCCCGTAATACCGCTTCTATTGTATCGTTACAGCTTAACGCAATGCAACATCTACGCCAGACCTACAGCAACAATACAGCATCGCCAATCTGCTGTTGAAAGCCAACGTTAAGATTCCTACTTCCCCATTCCTACCCGAATCATTGTAATCCCTAACCTCGACCAAGCCGCGAGTTTTTCGGCTTTCCAAAACTAACCTAGTAAGTAAGTTATTCTCGTTGTAAAAATGAAAAAGAACTCGGCTCCGTTATGCTTTCGGCACTTGAGCCTTATAAATAAACATTTAAGTAAAAAAAAAAAAAAAAAAAAAAAAAAAAAAAAATCATCTTCAAGAAAAAAAAAGAACAACACACACACAAAAAAAAAAAAAAAAAAAAAAAAACAAAAAAATATCTCTCACATGAGTCCCACCAGCAAACTGCCACTTCAAACACCAAAAAACACAAAAACAGCTAAAACAAAAATATCTAAACAACATTTTGATTCAAGAAAACTGTTCAAAAAGACTTTCGCTGCACATAAGTCCCTCTCGCGGGTCAAATTTTCACCTTGTCGATGGTGAGAGGGCTTATCCCATGCTTTAAACATGCATGTGAGACCAAGAATTTTACCAGTAGTGAAAGTATCACATATTCTGCACTTTTATTTCACTGCCACGTTTAAATAAAGGCACTAACATCCGGTGTGATACTGGCGGGTTAGGCCGCAATTCACTCTTAGACTTCTTACTTTCAATCAAAGGGAAACGACTAAAAGTACACTTTTCATTTTCGTGGCAACTTATGTTGTTGTTTATCCATTTATTTTATGGAATGAATAACCAAAATACCTGGTTTGCCCAAGGTATAATAAGTGAAAGTAATTGCAAAATTTTCGAAAAGGTTGAATGTTTTGATCATGGTAAATATCTGACTGTTCGAAATGAAGCACATAGCCACAGAAAAATGTTACTTTAGACTGACGATGACAAACATGTTTATTAGAGATAGGACGCGGAGGGCCCGCTTAGGAAACACCATTTGAAGCAGTAGAATAAACCTTTCGTCGTGGTTTATATCAGTATGTGTATTGTGAATAGTGGGGGTGCGAGGCGTTGAGATTGAGTAGGAAAATGTATCCTCCAAACCAAACATTAAATAAATAGAAAGGAAAAACAAATTAAAAATAAACTCGCTGGATAAGACAGAAACTAGGTTTCAGATTAGTTCGTATTTCAAATATTTTTAAATTTGGGATGGCTACTAGATCCCAAGCTTTTTAAATTTGGGATGGCTACTAGATCACAGGCTTGAATGTAAAAACAAGAGATTAAGCCAGATATCCTTTCTCTTTTCTTTTTTGTTTTATGTTACTAACTCTCTGCATGTGGTTTTGCAACCATCATGGCCGCAAGCGGTTGTGAAATTCAAGCACCTGAGCAGACATCCCAGCAAGTAAACAAAACAACTATGGAAACTCTTCGAAATCGACCTAGGACACAGGAGCACAGGAAGAGAAGTATAGCCAGGACCAAGTAAGTATATACTAAATCAAAATTATATTATTCACAAATTGCTTTAAAAAGATTTATGGTAAAACACTCTACTACTAGTACCTACTACTAGTACCGATTAATATACAAATTCAATATTTCAGACCATTTTGTAGCAGCGCAATCATCTCAATCCAAAGACACTACAAACCCCTCCCCCACCTAATCCTTATCCCCACCCATGGCGATCATTTAGCCTGCATGTGGCGAGTCAGACATTACCCCTCCTTCTCTATCAGCCTTGGATTCACTTGCGCTCTTACTGCCCCACCCTGTGCTGCAAAATGAAAACTTGTCCGGGGGTGAGATTCAAACTCGTGACTTTGGCGTGAGAGGTATGGATGTTAATCACTACGCCGGGGTCGCCCTCACTTTACGTAAGGTTTTTTTTCGTCACATTTTTAAAGAGAAGATTTTAAGCCATAAATGGCAGTCATTATGGCACCTAATAATATTTTGTGATGGCGAACAGAGTAGTGTTGTGTTTGTTTTGCTCATAAAAATTATTAAATTTTCGTGTGAAAATTTTCTAACGCACATCCATAGTGTTTTCGTGATCAGTACAAGAACAGTTGCTATAACAGCTTGTTCTCATTAAATTTTAATTTGATTGGTCGTTCATCCGGCTCGCCGGGCTGTTATTTTTTTGCCTTGTCTTTTTGCTTTTGTTAAGGTCGTTGGCTGTTTGGTAGCGCCGACGGATAGCCTATTGCTTGAATATGGCTTGTTGTTCGTCATGCAATGAGGGAATGGTTGCGGCTGATCTCCCGTTAACCTGTGTGGGTAAGTGCGCGCGTGTATTTCATTACAAGTGTACACCACTCACAAAGGGAACGGCGAAGTTTGTGACCGAAAACGTAAATCTTTGCTTTAAATGTATAGATTGTCTATCAGACCTGTATTGTGGTTGGCAGGAAGATGCGATCTCAGACGCCAAGAGGATAGAGGAGGGGATGAAAACACTCAAACTCGATCACTGGCATGCGAGATCAAGTTTCTGCCCAAATAGACGACGCGTTGAAAAACGGGATTGAACAGCTGAGACAAAATGTATGTGGGTCTTTTGAAAATTTAATTTGTGAGAAATTCGATGCAATGACAAGTTCAGTTTTGGAAATTAATGCGCAGAAAAGTTATTTTTTGAAAACAAATTCAGATACAAAACCACACAAGATTAGTAATTTTAGGAATGGAAAAAGATGGTGCCATTATTGTTGAATGTGCCATTGGAGCTAATGTAACGAATGTGAAAAATGGTATTGCAATCTGGGTGAAAACTATAGTGCTGTTGTTTCCACGTCGGTACCAAGATTGAAAGTAGTGGGCATGAGCCGTCAATTATCCTTCGATGTTATCATAGACTATTTGAAAAATCAAAATGAAGACATCGAAATAAAAGATGTAAAAGTACTAAGAATGTACGAAAATCCACGGTTCCCTTTCAGCAAGTTTAGTGCGGTAGTTGAAGTCGATTTGGGTACTTACAATTGTATAGTACAGGCAAACAAGGTAAATGTAGATCTTGATCGGTGCTTTGTGTATCCTGACATTAATGTGCTGAAATGCTTCAAATGTGGAGAATTTGGCCACAGGAGCATGGATTGCAAAAACTGTGATACGTGCTCTAGGTGTAGTCAAAAACACAAGACATCTGAGTGCACGTCAACTGTATTGAAATGTGTCAATTGTTTGAAAATGAATAAATAACGTAAAATGGAACTTGGACGTCAACCATGCCGCATTTAGCTCTCAATGTTTAGTGTACAAGATAATTTTAGATCAAAAGAAAAGCCCTCCCCTCGGATATGTGATCTGGTCGCGTTGGGAGGGCCTACGCCATTAGCACTGAGATGGAAAACAAAGACATATTCTGACGTGGTGGTATCAAATGTTGATTATTTTGATTTAATGCCTCGTCACATATATGTCATTGATGCACTGATTTTACAGATGTGATCCAAAGGATATCTTGTCTGGGAGCCTCGAATGGTGGTGCAGTCTGGGCTTTTTCCTCAGTAATAATGAGTAGGATTTCTTCTTGGCTGCAACACCTTTCTTATGCATTCCGTGACATTATGAGCCGTAGCCACGCTTAAATATAAATCTAGCTAGATAGGTATATGTTGATAGACAATGTGTTCAAGATTATTGACATCCGTAGGGAATCGACTGTTGGATTCACTGAGTAGAAGTTTTTTTTTTTTAAAACTAGGATCGTGGCGCCATTCTTATTTTGTTATTTCTCATTTCAAAGAGACTTAATAAAAATACCACACATTATAACAATGGTATACAAACAATCTTATAACGGCTTCATTGTCCATAATTTATCAATAATAGATAGGGAATAGGCGTGATGAAGCTTTACTTTGCCACAAAAAAGTGAATCTTATAGCTAACAAAAACTCGTATAATTATTGTTAGGCTGCACATGCATGTAAGACTTTGAAGCGATTAACCGACTTAGAGATTAGGATTTGACAAATAAAAAGGAGGCAAAGAACGCTTAAGTAAACGTAAACTTTTCAACAATAGAACTAAAGAATTTAAATGAATAACGCAGAAGAAAAGAACTGACTAAGGCAGACAAAGTGATAGGTCAATCAAACGAGGTAGGACGAGGTATGCATCGATGAATATCATGGCACATAAGAACTAGACATCTATTAACTAAATTATAAACGACTGAAGAAGTTAAAAAATGCCTTCTTGGCGGTAACACTTACTAATTACTAATTAAATAACATAAAGAGACGCAATGACTTCCAAAACTCGTTTAAAGGAAATTTCTCTCCCATGAGTCCCATCAGTAAACCATAAAAGTTATACTTTTGGAACTACTGAGACTTGTAACATAAGACATTACTAAAACTGGTAGAATTCAAATATCTGGACGACATAATGACAACTTATTTTTGATTCGAGAAAACTGCTCAAGAAGACTTTTGCAGCACCCAAATGATGGACTTAACTACAAAAGACTAGAGAAAACACATTGACAAACTAAATG
Source organism: Aedes koreicus (assembly GCA_024533555.2). NCBI lineage: Eukaryota > Metazoa > Arthropoda > Insecta > Diptera > Culicidae > Aedes > Aedes koreicus. The sequence goes on along the minus strand of JAHHFK020005770.1, from coordinate 246,351 downwards.
ACAAAACGACACCATACAAAATAGTGGACATGAACATGACTGAGAGAAAGGAAAGCAAACTTGAAAATGTAACACCTTTTGAGTATGTGTCTCTATGGACGACATGATCCTCGCACAGCTGATGAAATGCTTCAAAAAGGAGCTAAGTTATATCATTCTAACGCACAAGTAACAATACAATAACTTCTTATTTAAGTTAGGGAAAACTGCGTCGGAAGACTCTCATAGCACAAAAATGACACACAGCACGGACTGAACTACATAAGACTGAATAAATTCCGAAACGCCGTATTAAACTTGCAAACGTAACACTGAATAACAAAATATGCAAAGACTTTTGAAAAAAAAAAAAACAGACGAAAGGACTCAAATTTCTCAAACGTGGCTCCTTCCGAGTCATTTGCAACAGCGTCTTCTTGGACGACATGTTCCGTGTACGGCTGGCAAAATGATTCTAAAATATTTACGCAACGATATCATCAAAGGCCTGGCGTAGAGGTTTCTACTCTATTCAGAGTCCCGCCAGTAAACATTCATAAAACAAAAAAGGAATTTTAGATCAAAAGAAAAGCAGCTTACGCCTCAATAAATAGCAACCATGTTCCAGGAAGAATGGTAATCAATTTGATTTTTTGTATTTAATATTGCGCGGTTGTCAACAAACTACGTAGCATTACGACAGATTGTTGAAGAAAAACGTCCACTTTTGGTTTTATTTTTAGAAACTCACATTGTTGAAATTGAAGCCTTTGATCAGTATTGCATTCCTGGATATAATGTTGCTGCTTGTTTATCACATTCTAGACATACTGGCGGTGTTGCTATTTACGTCAAAGAATCAGTTCAACTCAATCTTCGCCTCAACGAAGTGGTTGATGGTAACTGGTTCTTGGGCATAACAGTTGTACGTGGCATAAAGTTGGGTAATTATGGTGTATTGTATCATTCTCTCAGTTCTAGTGACCAGCGTTTTTTTTAGAGAACTGGCTTGAGGTATTTCTTGATTCGAGTAAATTAAATGTATTGGCTGGTGACTTTAATATTAATTGGCGTGATAATAATAGTTCGAACCAATTGAAGTATTTAGTTAACTTTTTCATTTTAAGAGAATCTGTTGATGAATATACGCGAATTTCGCCTGACAGTAGAACATTAATTGATCATGTTTATTTTAATCTTGATTCTCTTTGTTCAGTTGTCGATACTGATTTGAAAATAACCGATCATGAGACAGTAGGGATTAACGTAATTGAGAATAATTCAAATAATAGCGAAGCCTTTGTGAAATTGAAGTGCTGGAGGAAATATTCAAAACAGGCTGTTTCTAACCTTGTTGAGAGAATCTTGGATTTTCCAATCGCGACCGGTAGTTTAGGTGAGTCTGCAGCTGTTCTTACAAATACTTTGAAAACGTGTACAAATCAACTAGGGGAACAAAAATTTGAAGAACTCGAACAGCTGTTACAATTTGGATCTTTTGCGTCTTTAAGGCAAGAGGTAAAAATGGTTCAAAAAATGTTGTATATCTAATAGTGATAATTATTGGAATAAGTATACATTCACGCGGAATAAATATTCGCAATCCATTAAAAAACTCGTTGTGAATATATACAGAGGAAAATTTATCAGCATCAAAATAATCGCAAAGAGTTATGGAAAATTTTGAAATCTTTATTCAAACCTAGCAATTGCAAAGCGCGATCCATAACTTTTGACGGCACAAAAGAACAGTCTGCACAAGCAATTGCATCTAGGTTTCAATAGTGTTTCATTGATCAATCAATCTATTGAATTGGTTGATGAACCTGATGAAATAAGCAGCCAGTTAATAGTAATTGCATATTTGAACGTTTTCACCCCATCTTAATAGATGAACTAAGAAATTTTCGCTTTTCATTAGGAAAATCGGCTGGAGTAGACAATGTTAATGCTAGAGTTATTCAAGATTGCTTTTCCTCTTATTCCTTTTCGATCCTTGTTAGGCGATTGAGAAAGGAAAAAGTTCCCCCCTATTGTGGTGACAATTCCGGATTTCCATGCTTTTCGCAAGGAAATCTTAACATTTGTTGAAGGTGTGAAATATTCCCTTCAAATTTCCAGACGAAGTGAATGCCGTTTGCATGCAGAAACCTTGGACGGATTCAAACGTCTTCTAAAGTATCTTTCTCAGAAGAACCAAAATGTCTTCACTTACGACACCAAAGCTGAGCGTCTTTTCAAGGTTGTCTTGAAAGGACTGCCTAGTGGTGAATCTCTGGAAGAAATAAAAAACGAGTTGATAAAATTACTTGGGATTAGCCCAGTCCAACTAATTAAAATGGAAATGAAATCCCGGCCTGGCGATGCTCGCAAAGGGATTTCAAACAATTTCTACTTAGTTCACTTCAAGTCAAGGTAACTTAATAACCTTAAGACTTTAGAAAAAGCAAGCCTTTTGCTCCATGTCCGAGTGAAGTGGGAACATTTCAGGAAGAATGGAGCCAATTTCCAAAGCCTCACCCAATGCCGTAAGTGCCAGGGATGGGGTCACGGAACAAAGCATTGCCACATGATTGGTAAATTCATGAATTGTGGTGATTCCTCGCACACTAAGTGTTCACGCCCAAACGCGAACGACAACAGCCATTAGCAACCACGTGATCGATTAGTGATTCTTCATCATGCATTGGCGCAGTTAGCGGTAGGTAGCGACTCATGTGATCGACATTTTTCATCGTGCATGCTTTCCATGCGCGCTGCAACCAACAACCGACGAGGCGGAGCTAAAGTGTCGGACAGCCGGTTCCAACGCAATAAATTTAAGTATAAAAGTAGCGCAGCCCACAGAATTTTGGTCAGTTTATTTTCTTCATTCAAAGTGTAAAGATCGAAGAGGAATAAAATATTTGGAGAAAGCAATAGTGGCTAGTCTTTCCTTTAACCATCCTTCCAGCCGAGTAATCATAGCAGCAGTCCACCCGAGAAGGAACGATCCAGTCCTGCCGGTATTTAAAGTCTGCCGTCAATCGAGTTGTTGCTTTGACGGACTTGTGGGACCCAATCCGCCCTTGTCAGGGCAAGAGAGTTAATTTGCTTTCCACAAGTGCCAGAGAAGAACACTCACCCACCCCGACGGCTACCTGCTTGAGCGACACCATCTCCTTTCCTGACGTGTTCGTTTTTGTCGCAAGCGTGCAGGGAAGCAATTGCGTTCATCTTTTGGCGACCGGATCGGCCCCGACATTGGTCCATACGAACCGGATTGAACACTGACGCGAGCCTGGATGCTAAAAGGAAACTAGCAAGTGTAAAGTAAAATTGAACAATAAGTGCAAGTGAAATTTGAACCGAACTAAAGACATTGAAGTGTAAAGGTGCAAAATAGTGATGCCTGTTGACCGCACACCGAAAAAGTCTGCCATGGATCCAGAGCAGTTGCAGTTGCTCATCCAACAGCGTGGACAAATTCAAAGGAATGTGACAAAGATAGCCAATGGCCTTGAGAAGGCTGAAGACGATCAATCGCTGATCAGTGCGACGCTCTGGAAGTGTACGGTCAAAAATTGGAGCGCCATTATACAGAGTACACCGAAGCCCATCGTGAAGTAATTGCTGTGATTCCAATGGCACAAATCGAGGAGCAAGACAACAAGCTGGACGAGTTTGATGTTTTGCACACGGAGGCGCTCGACCGGCTGGAACGCTTGAAGGAGTATTTTTTCCAAACCTACACCGTCGTCCACTACAAGTGGAGGAGCAGTGGTTATGCAACATCATCCTCTCAAAGTGCCAATACCTTCTTTCGATGGCCGGTTGGAGAACTGGCCCAAGTTTAAGGCCATGTTCGAAGACTTGGTGGTCAAGAGTGGTGATTCTGATGCCGTCAAGCTCCATTATCTTGACAAGGCTTTGATGAGTGACGCAGCTGGTCTTATAAATGCCAAGATGATTCAAGACAATAACTTCACTCAAGTTTGGAAGCAATTGAGAGACCAGTTCGAAAACCAGCGTGTCATCGTGGACAATCACATCGATGGACTAATCCAGCTGAAGTCGATGACGAAGGGCAGCTATAGGAACCTGTTGGAGTTGACGAAATCCTGCGAGTGTCATGTTGCAGCACTTGAGTACCAAGGCCTGGTAGTGGATAAGCTATCCGGCATCATCATAACAAAGTTGTTGACCTCTCGTTTGGACGATCACACGTTGCAGTTGTGGGAGCGGAAACAGAAACATGGTGAGCTACCTAAGTACAATGATACAATGCTGTTTCTAAAAGGTTAGTGCCAAATCCTTGAACGCTTCCAAAATTCTCGTCAGCCTACGGTGCCGAATGAGCCTCAGTCCAAATATTCGAAACCTGTGAATCAGAAAGTTCATACTGTCACGTCCTCTAATACCGATATTCATTGCAAGATTTGCGATGAAGGCCACCGTCATTTTGAGTTTCCTCTGTTTGCCAAAATGTCTATCCCAGAACGTATAACCAAGGTGAAACAGTTGAGAATTTGCTTCAACTGCCTCCGACCGGCCACTGTGCCAAGGATTGTTCTTCTAAGCGAAATTGTTCGACATGCCACAAGCGGCACCATTCCCTCCTCCATGAAGAGTTACCTGCGAAAAAACCTGAGACCAAAACACCCCTTGTTACGAAGAATTCGTCTAATGTTACTGCCGAACCTCTTGCACTTCCTAACGTTTTTCCGTCGACCAGTACGAATTCGTCCTGTTCCTGCAATCATTCGCAATCAGCGAAAACCGTGATGTTGTTGACTGCTATTGTGAATATTGAGAGTGCTGATGGTCAACTGATTCCTTGCCGAGCTATGCTAGATAGTGGTTCCCAAGTTTGTTTCGTGTCTGAGTTTATCGCCAACCGTTTGATGAATCTCCGCGAGCCGACAAACGTGCCGATTACTGGCATAGGTGGAGCAAGAGTATATGCGAAAGAGAAACTGCGTGTTACGATTCAATCCAGATGTTCCGATTTTTCTATCGACATGGAATGCCTTGTGGTTCCAAAAGTAACCGGTACCATTCCATCCGCTAAAATTGATGCCCCCCCCTTCCCCCCTCTCTCTCTCTTTCCTTCCTTTTTTCTTCTTGGCCGATCCCTGCTGGCGTTCAATTGGCGGACCCTACATTCCACGTGCCGGATAAAATCGTCATGCTGATTGGTGCCTCGAAGTTTTTTGCTCTGTTGAAGACTGGTCAGATTCACCTGGGCGATGGTTTTCCCGAGCTACATGATACCCACCTGGGTTGGGTTTTCTCCGGAGAAGTCAACGACGATGTCGCTAAACCAGTTTTTGCTCATCCTGCTGCCGTAAGTGAGATAATGCGCCGACTCTGGGAAGTTGAGGATCTTTCGCAGTCTACGGAAGAGAACACGGAGGTAGATGAATGCGAGCAGCATTTTCGTTCTACGCATCAGCGGACGTCAATCGGACGATACATGGTTTCACTTCCTTTCCGAAAGGATACCGAATTCCTGGCGAACAACCGTTCTGCTGCTCTCCGTCGTTTCTTGATGCTCGAGAGACGATTGAAAAGAGATCCCATCTTGAAACAACTGTATTCCGAGTTTGTTGCTGAATACGAAGCATTGGGTCATTGCAAGGAGATCGATGAATCCAATGATAGCAATTCCCAAGGATGCTACTATTTGCCACACCATGCGGTGCTGAGGCCAACCAGTTCGACGACAAAGCTGAGGGTGGTGTTAGATGCCTTCGCGAAGTCCAGACTATCGTATAAGTCACTTAATGAAGTGCTACAAGTCGGAGGTATGGTCCAAAGCGATTTGTTCACTGTTTTTCTACGGTCGGCTAGCTACGAAACGGAATCGCCAGATCTGCTGCCAGACGAAGAATTGCCTGAGCTAAAATCGGTAGCTTTTATTTCGGCTATCGCGCACAATGTTGACAATCTTTTCATTAAGTTTAGCTCTTTTCGCAAGCTGCAAAGAGAAATAGCCTATGTAAAGCGTTTCACTTCAAACTGCAAAATCAAGGATCCGAGTCTACGTAACCTGAAGTGTCACCTAACGGTACCCGAGCTACAACAATCGATGGAAGTCATCATAAAGGTAGTGCAACAAGATGTTTTGTGGGACGAAATAAGACGCATCGAGAACAATGAGCTGTGTAAGAAAATTGCTTCGCTAAATCCTGTTTACGTGGACGGTTTGTTGAGAGTGGTTGGAAGATTACCTAACTCGCCAATACTGACTAGAATCAAACACCCGTACATTTTACCAAGGCACTCTACTGTCGATCCCTTAGTAAGAGCATACCATTTGGGGAATCTGCACGTTGGACCTTCGAGTTTGCTTGTGATAATTCGAGGACGTTTTTAGCGTATGGAAGGAAGATCTGCAGTAAGGAAAATCACAAGAAGTTGCGTAACCTGTTTCCATGCCAAACCAACAAAGGCCAGTCAACTTATGGGTAATCTGCCATCTTGCCGTTCGAAGTGACTGGTGTGGATTATGCAGGCCCAGTGTTTGTCAAACAAGGACGAAGGAAACCTAGCATCGAAAGGGCGTGCATCACTGTGTTTGTGGGCAAGGTGACACGAGCCGTGCACTTGGAGCTAGTTTCGGACATGACAACAGAGGCGTTCATTGCAGCATTGCAAGGTTCACTAGCAGAAGGGGAGTGCCTCGAGAACTACATTATGATAATGGCTCAAACTTCAGAGGTGCGAAAACGGAGTTGCACGATCTTTACAAATTGTTTCGGTCTCAATCTGCCATCGCTAAAATCGAGGATTTTTGTCTGCCAAAGGAAATCGCTTGGTACTTTATTCCACCTGAGGCACCTAACATTGGCGGCCTATGGGAGGCAGCCGATAAAAGCGTCAATTATCATTTGAAACGCACCTTGAAAGACACAAAATTGGCTTTTGAGGAATACGTGACAGTATTGACACAGGTTAAGGCTATTCCCGGCCACTTTATTCTACCTCACCCGATACCGACGATCCCGAAATACTTACCTCCGGTCATTTTTTGATTGGACGCCTACTTACTGCCATAACTGAGCCAAGTTATCAAGACGTTTCTACGAACCGTCTGAGCCGTTGGCAGTTTTTGCAACGACTGCGGGAAAACATTTGGAAAAAGTGGAAAAACGATTATTTGCGAACCTTACAACAACGGACTAAAAACCAAATTAGGAAGCTGAACTTAAGACAAGGGATGATGGTGCTGCTCGAAGACCAAAACTTGCCACCATTGCGCTGGAAGTTGGGACGCATCGTTCGAATCTATCCGGGATCCGACGAACTGGTTCGTACAGTTGACGTTGAAGTAGGTGGCACTGTGTACAAACGACCAGCAACGAGAATCGCAATCCTACCTATCGAGGACAACCTTCACTTGTTAGATCAACGTTCCGAGAATTCTTCTCAGCCCGGGGGTGAATGTTCACAGCCATTAGCAACCACGTGATCGATTAGTGATTCTTCATCATGCATTGGCGCAGTTAGCGGTAGGTAGCGACTCACGTGATCGACATTTCTTCATCGTGCATGCTTTCCATGCGCGCTGCAACCAACAACCGACGAGGCGGAGCTAAAGTGCCGGACAGCCGGTTCCAACGCAATAAATTTAAGTATAAAAGTAGCGCAGCCCACAGAATTTTGGTCAGTTTATTTTCGTCATTCAAAGTGTAAAGATCGAAGAGGAATAAAATATTTGGAGAAAGCAATAGTGGCTAGTCTTTCCTTTAACCATCCTTCCAGCCGAGTAATCATAGCAGCAGTCCACCCGAGAAGGAACGATCCAGTCCTGCCGGTATTTACAGTCTGCCGGCAATCGAGTTGTTGCTTTGACGGACTTGTGGAACCCAATCCGCCCTTGTCAGGGCAAGAGAGTTAATTCGCTTTCCACAAGTGCCAGAGAAGAACACTCACCCACCCCGACGGCTATCTACTTGAGCGACACCATCTCCTTTCCTGACGTGTCAGGACGTGTTCGTTTTTTGTCGCAAGTGTGCAGGGAAGCAATTGCGTTCATCTTTTGGCGACCGGATCGGCCCCGACGCTAAGGACGACTGTCCTGTGAAGGAAGATCCTAAAAAATTCAAATGTTCAAATTGTGGTGAAAACCATAAATCAAATTTTTGGGAGTGCAAGACTCGCAAAGCAATTTTACAGTCGCGCACTAAACGCCAGGTAGGAAACAATACACGTTCCCTACCAGCTACTACCCATTCTGCAGCTGTTAACAACGATCAGCAAAGAACTAATTCCTACCAAACCGTCGGTAGAAACAGCGGACAGGTTTTTCCATCCGCAAATGTTACTTCAAACGCTCAACGAGGAGCAAATACGATTTCGATACCTGCAGGCATCAACCAACGGCAATCTGCAACAGCTACATTCTTACCTAACCGTGTTGTTAACAATGTTGAACATGTAAATGGACCTACATACGCTGCCGTTGCAGCGGGTAGAAACCAAAACCAAAATTCCCACGGGACTTCTGATGAATTTGATTTAGGTAACATATCCGCTCCTAAATTAGAATTTTCACAGCAATCGTTAATCGATATGATAACCGATATGCTAAAAACTAATTCCATGTTTGAAGCTATCCAAACTGGTATTAAATTTGCCAATAATATTGTCATGACATTGAAGTTCAGTAATGGATTTTAAGTCATTAATGAGCTATTTAATTTTTTGAGAGTTCATAACGTGCATATTGCTGTTATAACTGAGACTAATCTCAAACCTGCCCATAAGGTCAAAAGAGATCCAAATTATTTTGTCTACCGAAATGATCGCCTAAATGGAGCTGGTGGTGGTGTTGCCATCATTGTCCATAGGCGTATCAAACATCACATTCTTTCTTCATTTGAAACCAAAGTTTTTGAAGCTTCGGGGGTTTCAGTTGGCCAATTTACTTTTATAGCTGCCTATTTGCCTTTCCAATGCACTGGCCAGCAAAAGAACTGGCTCAAGGGTGACCTCCAGAAACTTACCCGTCATAGGTCTAAATTCTTCGTTATTGGTGATTTCAATGCAAAACACCGCTCATGATTCGCAAAGCAATGCCAATAATAATATACTTTTTGATCATTGTTCTGCAGGCTACTACACTATTCAATACCCAAACAGCCCAACTTGCTTTTCTTCAGCCAGAAATCCCTCAACTATTGATTTGGTCCTAACTGATTCATGTTAACTTTGTAGTCAATTGACTTTGGTTCTGATCACCTTCCAGTTACATTTGAAATATCTCAAGAAATCATTTAGAATTCCATCAGTTCTACTTTCAACTACCATAGAGCTGATTGGAATCAATATCGAACATTTATGGAATACAACTTTGATCCTAATGTTCCATTGCAAACAAGAAATGAAATTAATAATGCTCTTGAATCTCTGGCTTTCTCAATAAATAGAGCAAGAGCTGCTTCAGTGCCAAAATGCGAGGTTAAATTCGATTCAGTTATAATTGATGACGATCTTCAGCTCTTGATTCGTCTAAAATATGTACGTAGGCGTCAATATCAAAGAACACGTGATCCCGCTATGAAAGTCATATGGCGAGATTTACAAAAACAAATTAAAAAACGCTTCTCTGACCTGAGGAACAAACATTTTGAAAATAATGTGTCAAAATTAGATCCGAGCTCCAAACCTTTCTGGAAACTCTAAAATATTGAAAAAAAAAAACTCAAAAGCCTATACCAGCGCTTAAGGAAGGTGAAAAAAACTTTGCTCACAAATGCGTAAGAAGCTCAAAAACTTGTTAAGCAGTTTGAGAGCTCCCATAATTTCAGTTTGGGTCTTACAAGTCCTGTTGAGGATCAGGTTTCCAGGGAGTATCTGAATATTTTTGATGATTCTCAGAGAACTGATTTGGATGAAGTAAAAACTATAACTAAAAAATTACAAAATATGAAAGCACCAGGTGATGATGGAATTTTCTATATCCTAATCAAAAAACTCACTGAGAGTACTTTGTGTTTCTTGGTAAAACTATTTAACAGATGTTTTCACCTGGCATACTTTCCAGATAAATGGAAAAATGCAAAAGTCGTACCTATTTTGCAGCCAGACAAAAATCCGGCTGAAGCATCTAGCTACCGACCAATCAGTTTGCTTTCTTCAATAAGTAAGTTTTTTGAAAAAATAATTTTGAATATAATGATGCTTCACATCAATACAAACTCAATTTTTGCTGATGAACAGTTTGGATTTCGCCATGGGCATTCAACTACGCATCAACTTTTGAGAGTTACAAATTTAATTCGTTCAAACAAAGCTGAAGGCTGCTCCACTGGAGTTGCTCTTCTAGACACAGAAAAAGCATTCGACAGTGTTGGCTTGAAGGTTTGATTGCGAAATTGAAAAAGTTCAATTTTCCGCTTTATATCATGAAATTAGTTCAAAACTACTTAACAGATAGAACTTTGCAAGTAAATTATCAGAATTCTAAATCTGATCAATCGCCTGTTAGAGCTGGTGTTCCTCAAGGTAGCATTCTTGGGCCAATACTTTATAACATTTTCACTTCAGATCTCCCTGATTTACCTCAGGGCTGTCAAAAATCTTGCTTTGCTGATGACACAGGAATTTCCGCTAAAGGAAAAAGTTCGTGTTATATCCAGGAGGCTACAAAAAAGCTTGGACATTTTTACAGATTATTTTCAAAAATGGAAGATTTCTCCTAATGCTTCCAAAACTCAACTTATAATATTCCCACACAAGCCTAGAGCTGCATTTTTTGAAACCAAGTAATAGTCATATGGTCAATATGAACGGAGTTCCAATTTCTTGGTCAAATCAAGTAAAATATCTTGGACTGATACTTGATCAAAAATTAACTTTTAAAGATCACATTGAGGGCATTCAAGCCAAATGTAATAAATATATAAAATGTTTATATCCTCTTATAAACAGAAAATCCAAACTTTGTTTGAAGAACAAACTTCTAATATTCAAACAAATTTTTAGACCTGCATTGCTTTATGCTGTGCCAATATGGTCTATTTGTTGTGCTACTAGGAAAAAAACACTTCAAAGGATTCAGAACAAAGTTCTGAAAATGATTTTGAAGCTGCCACCCTGGTTCAGTACTATCGAATTACATAGAATTTCAAACGTTGAGACTCTAGAAGAAATGTCCAACAAAATAATTCATAATTTTAGACAAAAATCATAGCAGTCTTCAATTGCAATGATCAATTCTTTCTATAGATAAGAACTAGTTTTAAGAAATCATTAATTACTCTTACACGCAGGCAAAAAAAAGACCCTGTTAAAAATACTAAATAGACAAGGTAAAAATAATATTAACACAATTAGATATAAATGATAGCAAACAAAGAGAAAAGAGATATAAATGATAGCATACAAGGTTGAAATGTTAATTACTAAGCAGGAGCACCTAGGTTAATATATGAATGTAAAATAATGTGAAATTTGGAATAAATAAAGAGTTGATAAAAAAAATTCAAGATTGCTTTCAAGTCATTGGTCGCATTTTACTGGAACGCGCCTGGAGTGTGGAAAGAATCGTTGGTCGTTCCGATTCTAAAGGTTGCTCGAACGATTAAAGGTGAAGAGTTTCGTCCTATCAACATGCTGCACACATTAAGCTTTCGAAAAGCTGATGCTCAATGTCCTCTACACTGTAGCCGCACCATTAATTTCCGATAATCAACACGGCTTCATGAAACATCGCTCAACAACAACAAACTTGATGTGCTACGTTACCTCTCTGTCACGAGAGATTGAATTGGGAAGGCAAGTGGACGCGTATATGACGATTTTGCTAAAGCATTCGACACAGTTCCTCACATCTTGATCATTGACAAATTCAAACGCATCGGCTATCCTGACTGGCTAACGAAGTGGCTCTTTTCATATATCTCCGGCCGCACAGCGCACGTAGTGGTCAATTCATCAAGATCTCGTCAGCTCAACATCACGTCAGGAGTACCCCAAGGAAGCGTATTGGGCCCGCTGTTATTTAACATCTTCGTTAACGATTTGTGCTTGTGCCTCTCGTCGTTCAAACTATCGTTCGCCGATGATCTCAAATTTTTTCGTGTAATATGTTCTCCACGCGACTGTGTCGCTTTACAAGAGGATATTAACACATTGTTAATCTGGTGTAGCGACAATGGCATGCGTGTTAATAAAGATAAATGCAAAGTTATATCCTTCACTCGCTCCAACAATCCCGCTCATCACCAGTATAGCATGGGGTCTGCGCATCTGGATCGTGTGGCTTCAATCTGCGACCTGGGAGTTACCATCGATGCCAAGCTACAGTTCAATCAGCATGTGGGAATCACGACTGTTAAAGCCTTCTCAGTGTTAGGGCTAATCCGACGACACGCCTCTGAGTTCACTGACATCTATGCTTTAAAATCACTCTATTGCAGTTTGGTGCGGAGCATCCTTGAGTATGCGGCCCCCGTTTGGTATTCTTATTATGTGGCACCCATCGTTTCCATTGAACGCGTACAGAGGAAGTTCGTTCGTTTCGCACTTCGTTCACTTCCTTGCAATGACCCGAACAATCTCCCTCCTTACTCGGACCGTTGCAAACTGATAACGCCTGTCAGTCAGGTGTTAAAATGCAGCGACTGCTGGTCTTTGACATCCTAATCGGCGTTATTGACTGCCCTGCGATGCTTGAGCAGATTTCACTAAACGTTCCTCCTCGTCGACTTCGAAATTATCCGATGCTTGCTGTTCCTTGTCACCGCACTAACTATGGATATAATAATCCGTTTGATTCGTGTCTTCGAACTTTCGATGCTGTATGTGACGAATTCGACTTTGATATATCCAAAAATGTTTTTAAAAATCGAATAAGTACAATTGTTTAGACTTTAAGTTATTGTAAACTAGTATTAAGTAGTTGAACAAACTACTAATATTTAAACAAATTTTTAGACCGGCCATGCTTTATGCTGTTCCAATATGGTCTAGTTGTTGTGCTACCAGGAAAAAAATACTTCAAAGGTTCTGAAGATGATTTTGAAGCTGCCTTCTTGGTACAGTACTAACGAAGTACATAGAATTTCGAATGTTGAGACTTTAGAACAAATGTCCAACAAAATAATTAATAATTTCAGACAAAAATCGTTGCAATCTTCTATTGCAATGATTAATTCCCTTTATGCTTAGTTAAGATTAATTTTAGTTTGTTTTTAGTTTTAAGATTATTATTGTTATACTGACACGCAGGAATAAAAACCTGTTTAAAATACTGAACTGCTAAGGCATGAACAATGTAAACAAAATTAGGTACATATTTTAACAATTAAGGTTGATACGTTACGGTAGTAGCTGGAGCACCTAGATTAACATGAAATGTAAATATGAATAAATTTGAAACAAATAAAGAGTTAAAAAAAAAAAAAAAAAGTATTAAGTAGTTCAGTCTCTACGATTATTTTTTATCGAAGACGGTGATAATAATAAATAAATAAATTAGAGAAAATTTTGTGCAAGGCCTGTAGCTAGAAAATTTAAATAGTAATTCTTTGTTGATACCGGAACAATCTGGCTACCGGGAAGGCCATTCTTGTGAAACCGCGTTGAATTTAGTTTTGGCAAAATGGAAAGATAACTTAAAGAGTAAAGATACAATTGTTACTGTTTTTTGTTTTTATCTGAAACGCGCTTTTGAAACAATTTCTAGGCCCTTGTTCTTGAAAACTATAAAGTGCTTTGGAATTTCGAGTACTGCATACAGATGGTTTGAAGCTATTTGTCTGACAGAACTCAACGGACTGTTTTTAATGATTCTGTTTCCAGTCCCGTGGGGAATGATCTTGGAGTGCCCTGGGAAGTGTATTACAGATTAATGTCAATCAAGTGTATTGTTTATCATGTATATTAATGACATACGACGTGTTTTACGATTTATTGACATTAATCTTTTTGCAGATGACACAGTGTTATTCACTGCAGCTAAGGATTTAAATGAAGCCGTTTCCCATTTGAACGAAGATTTGCGTTTTCTAAGTAGATGGTTGAAATGTAAGCAATTGAAATTGAATATAAGTAAAACTAAATTTATGACACTTTCGCAGTATCGAGTAAATGAGAATGTCTCAGTTACGATTGATGAGGGGGAGTTTGCTCATTTACACTTCCGGTCCGCTTCCTTGCATCTTGCTATGAAGTACCTGGTGGTCACACCCACCGATTACCTGCCGATCTGCCAAATTTTGGTAAACCGACTGCTTAGAATTATCTCAAATTGTAATATTAAGTCGCAGACGAAATAGGCCTATCTGTCAAAAGAGAAGCTTCCTCTAGTGGAATTTAAAGGAATTTGCTGGCGTTTACTAGTGATAATTTTGAAAAAGTGCTTCAATATTTTATTTTTATTTTTGTTAAAGTGATCATATGAAGTGTTAATTTTAAATTCTCCTAGTTTCCCAATCACAATCGTTCTACTAATACGCTCAAAAAGTTTTTTTAAATAGTGTTTTTAAAAAAGTGAAAGTGTAATATTCCGCCCACTATATCACAAAATGTTGCAAGTAGTTGAACGGATTGGATATAAGGAAAGCAATGGGTATAGGACCAAGTCTCCTCCGGTTGGTACCAAATTAATGAGCGTAGGAATCAATAGAATCAATATCAGTTACTAATGCTATGATGGGCCACCAATCAGAGGGGCGACCCAACTTGTCTTATCTCTATTTGTAGGGTATCCACAGAGGGTATGTCTCTGCTGATGCCTAACTATTACCTACACAGGCAGAAGAAAGCGATCACCATTATTTACGAGTTTACGGTGTTTAGGCCATGCCGGACTATTTGGGGTGCGGTGCAACTGGCGTTCGATGTTCTGTTGCTTGAAGGAGCGGTCCCATGCTTTTGGCAGATAGTGCTAGTTACATACTTTCAGCGTATCGTTAACCAAAACGAACCCTGCTGCTGACCTTTTCCCAACTATCCAACATCCCAGTGATTTCTCGTGGAAGTGCAGAAGATTTCTCGGCTTCCTTCAAGCGAGTATCACGTCAACACGTTCCTTCCTATTCCCTACTTGACCAGCATTCGGGCACGGCCGACGCCGGGATTGCTTCATAATGGGTCACCAGTTTTTACACATTGAGGATGTATGTTAGTCCCTAACATCATCTATTGGTTTTTTGTGTGTAAATACAGCTGATCTGGCAATACCGGAGTAGCATCCGTGGGCGTTCAATCATGCTCATGCTCATGTCTCAGTTACGATTGATGATGAGGCAATTGATCGCGTTCGGGAGATTAAATATCTTGGCGTGATTATTGATGACAAGCTAAAGTTCAACGCTCACATTGACAATGTCATCAAGAAAATTGCCAAGAAGTATGGAATTCTATGCCGATTGAAAAACGATTTAACTACTTGCAGTAAAATACAGCTATACAAATCAATCATCTCTTCTCATTTGCCCTTCCATTTTATTTTTGGCCAATCAAACACAAATACTGAGGCTACAGCGTTCGCAGAATAAAATAATGCGTTTGATTTTAAGATGTAACAGATTCACTTCCTCGACTTTTATGTTAGACGCTTTGCAGTGGTTATCGGTGAAGCAGAGAATTGTATATTTGACTACGGGGTTCATTTTTAAGGTAGTTAATGGGTTGCTATTCGATATTTGTGTGATTGAATTGAAAGAGGAAGTGATATTCATAGATATAATACTAGAAACGCGGATGAAATAATTTCTCGAAATGGGCTTCACAAAACTCATTATACTTTAAATAAATGTTTTCAATTAGATGCCAAGACACATCAAACGTGCGCCAACACTTCCAGAATTTGAAAGACTATGTATTTCACACGTTAAAACTGTATGCTAAACAGTAACAAATTTTTTTTAATCATTTATGAAGATTGTAACTGACGATGTTTTCCTGTTATAAAACGGATTATTTTATGTGGGCCTGCAAAATGGTGAGTAGACATGTGGGATGGAGCGTGCGTCCCCGCAACATAGCTATGGCCCTCACAAGTTCCTACCTCATGCTACCACGGGTCAAGAGATGACAAAGACCGCCAGCTAAGGGTTGCGTACTTAGCTGGTAGTACAGCCTGGGCACTGTTGTCCTTCTGACTTCAGCTAGATTGAGGAGGTGCGTGCCGAGCGTCTGTCCACCAAGGAGGTGCGGCTCAAACAACGTCTGTCCCGGCATCCAGCGGCTGACTATGAAACGCGGTGTAGACAGTCTGACCCCGGTAAGGTAACATGCTGAAATCTTACCCTACCACGATGGAAGTATTCTTTATAGGGTATATAATTCCAGATCATCCATGGAATTCCTAAGTATTGTATAGTAATATTGAATTGTTTTCTTCTCTCGTGGCTATGATAATGCAAGTCCGTCTACAATTGTAGCAGGATCAGCAGACAGGCAGACATCAATATATATAAAAATGGATTTCTGTCTGTCTGTCTGTCTGTCTGTCTGACCCTAATAGGCTCGGAGACTACTGAACCGATCGGCGTGAAAATTTGTATGCAGGGGTTTTTGGGGCCGGGGAAGGTTCTTAAGATAGTAAGAGACCCCTCCCTCCTCTGATAGGGGGGGGCTCCCATACAAATGAAACACATATTTCTGCATAACTCGAGAACTGATCAAGCAAAGGAATCCAAATTTAGCATGCGGAAGTTTTTGGAGGCAAGAAATGTTTCTATGGTAGTTTGAGTACCCTCCCCTCTCTAGCAAGGGAGGCTCCCATACAAATGAAACAGAAGTTTCTGCATATCTCAAAAACTAATCAAGCAAATGGAACCAAATTTGGCATGTGGGGTTTTCTGGTGGCGAAAAATGTTTATATTGTGGTTTGAGACCCCTCCCCTCTCCTAGAAGGGGTGCTGTCATACAAATGAAAGTCTAGATCTAATAAAGCAAATGGAACCAAATTTGGCTTGCGGGGATTTTAAAGGCAATAAATGTTTCTATGGTGGTTCGAGACCCCTCCTCTCTCTCTGGTAGGGGGGGGGTGGGGCTCCCATACAAATGAAACACAAGTTTCTGCATAACTCGAGAACTAATCAAGTAAATGGAACCAAATTTGGCAGGTAGAGGTTTTTGAAGGCAAGAAATGTTTCTATGGTAACTCAAGACCCCTCCGCCCTCTGTAAGAGGGGGGCTCTCATACTAATGAAACACAAATTTGTGCATAACTCGAGAACTAATCAAGCATATGGAACCCAATTTGGCATGTGGAGGTTTTTGGAGGAGAGAAATGTTTCTATGGAAGTTTGAGACTCCTCCGCCACCTGGAAGGGGGAGGGAGGGAAGTTTCCAAACAAATCCAACACAAATTTCTGCATAACTCGAGAACTAATCAAGTAAATGGAACCACATTTGGCAGGTGGAGGTTTTTGAAGGCAAGAAATGTTTCCAAGTTGACTCGAGCCCCTCCCTTCTCTGAAAGGAGGGCTCATATACAAATGAAACACAAATTTCTGAATAACTCGAGAACTTATCAAGTTAATGGAACCAAATTTGGCATGTGCAGGTTTTCGAAGGCAAGAAATGTTTCTATTGTTTTAGACTCCTCCGCTCACTGAAAGAGGGGTCTCTCATATAAATGAAACACGAATCTCTGCATAACTCGATAAAAATTAAAGCAAATGGAACCAAATTTGGCATGTGGAGGTTTTTGAGAGAAATAAATGTTTCTAATGTGGTTTGAGACCCCTCCGCCTTCTGGAAGGGGAGACTCCCATAAAAATGAAACGTAATTTTTAGCATAAATCGAGAGCCAATGAAGCAAATGAAACCAAATTTGGCATTTGGCATGTTGAGATTTTTGGAAGCAATAAATGTTTCTATGCCAGTTCAATACCCCTCCCCATTCTGAAGGAGGGGGGGTCCCATTCAAATAAAAAGCAAATTTCTGCATAACTCGAGAACTAATTAAGTAAATGAAACCCTTTTTAGCATATGGGGTTTTTTGGAGGCTAGATTTCTATATACATAAAAAGGAATATCTGTCTGTCTGTCTGTCAGACCCTTATAGACTCGGAAAGTTCTGAGCCGACCAACGTGAAATTTTTTATGAAGGGGTTTTTGGGGCTGGAAAAGGTTCTTATGATTGTTTGAGACCCCTTCTCTCTCAGGAAGGAGCGCTCTCATACAAATGAGACACACATTTCATCATAACCCGAGAACTAATCAAGCAAATTGAATTAAATTTGGCTTGTGGGGGGCTTTGAAGGCAAGAATATTTCTATGGTAGTTCAAGACCCCTCCCCTCTCTGAAGAAGGGGGGGGGGGGGCTTCAAACAAATGAAACTCAAATTTGTATTACAATCGATGAGCCCAATGTGATGGTTCGAGAACTAATCAAGCAAATGGAACCAAATTTGGCATGTGGGGGGTTTGAAGGCAATGATTGTATGGTGGTTTGAGAAACCACCCCCTTCTGGAAGGGAGGGCTCCCATAAAAACACAAATTTCTACCAAAAATGAGAATTATCCAGGTAACTTAAACACAAAACGGTACTTCTCGGGTAAGAAGCATGCTTTGATAGAAGTTTGAAACCCTGCTTATTCAAGAAAAAAAAATCATTTCGAAAAAATAACCATAAACGTGCCAGTTATATTAAATTTTCTTTCATTTAGTTGCAAGCGTAGCAGCGCACGCAACGGGTTCAGCTAGTTAAATAATTTTATTATATTTTATTTTTTTTTTTTTTCTTTCACATTTTTTTTTTTTTTTTTTTTTTTCCTTTTTTTTTTTGTTTTGGCCCCCCCCCCCCCACTTTTTTTTTATAAAAAAAAAGATGGTTTTTTTTTACACAAAAAATACAAAAAAAAAAAATCTCCAACAAAAAAAATAAAAAAAAAAAGTATTGATTTTTATCCTACATTATCGATTTTAATACAAAAAAAAACATTTTTTCCCCCCGGCAGGAAAAGAGTTATCAAAAAATATTGTGCCCTGTTTTTTTTTTTTTTTTTTTTTTTGTTTTTTTTTTTTTTTTTTTTTTGGAGTAATAATATACTCATGAAATGTATTTCGCATTATTGTTTGCTTAAATTTTCTTTGCTATTTTGCTAGGCTGCCAGGTGATCAACTTTATTTCATTATATCACGTTGAAATTTTCGCTATTTTGGAGTATCAATCATCTAACATCGCAGCGGAAGAGGCAAATAGCAGCATTTAATTATTATATGTACATTATGTAGTGTTTCTTTACAACATCGTATTATTTCCATCATATCATGACCTTCACATTTTCATACAACAAACCTGATTTAGGCGGTATCTGGCTTAAACACGAAATATAACTTCAATTTATGACATCTAGCATTCCATATTTGTTCATTATATAACGCAAAAAATAACATCTTTGAAAATTACGGAATCTGTGGTAGGCTTTTGCATTTATTGCTGAATGAATTTTTCATTTCCGGTTTGCAAATGGGCTTTTTACCAATTCTGAGCTGATCTGATTCTTGCAGCGCTGTCGCTGTGTGCCATTTGGCTAGTGTTTGATTTTACATTTCATTCTTTGTCATTACTTCATCATAACTTAAAATATCATTATATTTGGTAATATTGTTTTATTGCTTTTACTTCATAGATGATTTAAACATTACTTATTGTTTTTTATTTGCCCATTTATCTTTAACTTCCTTCCAGTAAATCTTCCCATTCCTAACTCGGTAGCAATAACTATTTGGTCAGCAAAAATAAAAACGGATTCCTGTTATAAAATCAGCATCAAGTAGCAAATAGTGACCATGGCAACAGTAAATTAAAATGTTTTAGTGTTAGTTTTGTAAAATTTCAATAGATTTAATAAACTTTTTCAGGATACCTCAAATCAAGATTTTGGTGAAATGCTGCTATCGCTGAAAACGAACGAAAACGTGCTTAAGCGCGGAACCACAGAACTCCTCACTTAAACACTTTACAACATTTCTTGCATTTCAAGATCAACCGAATAGAGATCATATATAATAGATACGAATGATTGCAGGTTGTTTTTTTTTTTTTCATTTACATAAATATATGCACCATTATATAAATATTTCATGAGAATGGGACCATCAGGGCACCCAATTGAAGCACTCTGGATGGGGAGAGTGGGAATTCCAACTCCCCATTGCTAACAGTTTGTGAATAGAGGGCGGGCTCTTCTCCCCGCCCATTGGGGCATCCTCATGTTAGATAGCTTGCTCTTTTGACCAATTGTTCAATCTTGTTGTTGGAAGGAGATTCTTTATATGCCTGTAGATACACATAAGTGATGTTGCATATCGATCCACCCAACCACTTTTTGGCCCTGCATACAATGGCATGATTAGGATAATCAGTGGTTATTAAAGCTTGATCAAGTCTAACAGAGAGGAGAGCCCATTGCTGTCGGACTTCGTTTCCGTGCTACAATGGGTGGTAGTACATATCATACATATCATTCAAAACGGATTATTTTATGTGGACTATTTCTTGTACGGTTATGTTACTTTTTTTTTTTTTTTTTTTTAAATGAAGATTGTATTTGACGAAGTTCTTTACAAACGAATTACAATGAGTTGGCTATTTTCTTTTTTCATACTTTTTTTCTTTCTCTCTTTTATCAACACTACAAACTATTTTGTTCGTCACGGTGATGATGATGGAAATTTGTTTCATGTTGTTGTAGTTTAAAAAAAATAAAGAAAGAAAGTAGTCTAAAAGTTTGAGTCTCGCGCGCGGTATACAGGTATAAAGGACATTTTTTTAGAATTTATTTAAAAAAAAATTGGCCTTTGATGCTTGAACAGATAACACAAAATTGTAGTGGGTTGTCTGGCTGATGGTCGGGGAATTCCTTGTCAATTCTGTCGTGGTTGTAAGTTAATGTTTGACTAGGGCCGGTCCAGGATTTTTTCGGTTTCGAAATTTTCTCGATTTCCCTGATTGGGGATATACTTGGTCAGCCCAAAACTAAGCTGGCGGCTCCATTAGTGGTGGAACTGCATTGGTTCTGTAGGATATTGGCTTGTCTTTTGATAATGTCCTTATACGGGATTCTGTGATTTCAATTGTTATAGGATTTCCTGCTCGCCCATACTTGCGAACATTTGTGGTTGACATCAATAGCTTTTCACAACGCTGTAAGGCAAATGAACAGTTTTTGAAAATTTTACATCTGTAGATGAAATCAGTTCGTTTTATTTTTGCATAACTGGTTGATTTGTTTATAAACACATTATCTTATAGATAAATCGTCTAAATCAAACCATTGTAGGGGTAAGTGGCAGGACCATAATCATCATCATCATCAGGGCCTGTTCATAAACCACGTTGACTCATTTATGAAAATCTCAGTCCCCCTCCCCCCTCGTAGACCTTTCTCCATACATTTTTTTGAAATTTTGTATGGAGCGTAGACTTTGGTCAAAGCCCCTCCTCCCCCGAGAAAAAACTGCGTGGTTTATGAATAGCATCATCATCATCGAATCCATCCATCTTTCCCCTACCTTGCAATGCACTTGTTGCACCACCAAAATAAAAAAGCAAAAATGAAAACTATTGTTTTCAACTCTTACCTTGGAAAATTAACGAGAGTTTGCTACTGTAGTACCGTGAAGGTACCATATTCTGCGCACTTAAGACATTTTCGACGCAAACATAGCATCACAAAAATCGAATAAGCTTTTGTTAATATTGTTTTTTGGCAAATGTGTAGTTCAAGTAAGTAAGTATGAATAAAAAATATAAACGTTTATAAGATATAATATGAACACACGAATAAAAGCGTTTTTGGGATACCTATGTTTTATTGTTCCTAATTCTGCGCATCATTTTTTTAAATGTTCCATATTCTGCGCAATGGGTTCCTAATTCTGCGCATAAAAAAAACTTCGTGTTACCTATGCTATTTTATTTTATTTGGAATATTGTATGAGTTTTATTCTTGAAACTTATCATCTTTTCAGTTTCACTCCTGCCAACTTAGAATCTGCTTAGTTTTAACCACTTCCGTCCAGGAGCTCTCTCACCAAAAAGATTATTGGACTTGCGAGTGATACCAAGATAATGCCACGGATTTTTTTAAACGTTGGGTATCTACCGGCAAGCCAAACTTTGCTGAATCAATTATCCACTGCACAATACGATTCTCCTCTTCATTGGTTAGAACGGTTGGTTTTCCTTGACGACGACAAACGAAACCGCGAGAAAGTGCAGCTCTCAGTGTGCTTTCCAACACACATCGGAACATTTTGTGTTTTGGATGCCTTTCGAATAGAATAACCTCTTTTCACCATCGAAATAGCCGATTCGGCTTGCTGAGGAGTTTAGATCATGTTTTTCCTTCTGGGACTCATTTTGTTAGCCTATGCGCAGAATAAAGAACACACGGTCAAAATTAGTTCCATATTCTGCGCAAAGAAAATTTCATCTTTATATGCAAAAATCTCACGAGATGCATGGAAATCCGCCAACATTATTTGGAAAATACTCACATCTAGCACTTGGCACAGAAAAAAAATAAAAAAATACTTCTCTTTGTACACAAATAATCAATTTTTCACTAATGCGCGTCTTAGCGCGGCTGCTAACGGAGACTACTTTGTTGACGTTTTCAGTGCTTGTGGTTAAGCATTTATTTATTTTTTCCACAAATGCTGTAATTTTTTGAATGAGTTTGTGGTCATTACGAAGTTAATAAAGTTGTAGTTGGTTTCCGCCTATAGTCAGGACATTTATATTCTGTACATAATTTTGAAACATGATTCCAATGAATAAGTGCGCAGAATTTGGAGCTGCGCACAATAAGGTACCGTCACGGTACTGCTCACCAACCCCATCCCCCTAAACCAAATTTTTCCCCCCCCAAAAAAAAACTCCCGCCCACGTTTTTCCCCAAAAGCGGGTTCCCAAAATTCAAAAGATTGGGTTCCCCTTTTTTCACTTTTGCCCACCAAAAAAAAGGTTTTCGATCAGTCGTTACACTCGGAAAAATTTTTACTATCTCATTTATCGAGAAAACTCGTATTCATGTGTTCCAAATTACACTCAATTTTTAATTTTTCGCATATGTGTACGATGCGAAACTTCGTATTGGAGTTTTATGGAGTATTAGGCCGTTTTCAGCGGTGTTCTATTATTTTGGTCTAGTTTTATAACAGTTCCAAAAATATAGACCACCAAAAATAGATCAACTATTTTCCATTGTCACCGCCATTGTTCTAAATTTTGTATGATGACGTCCATGTGTGTGTTTTGTTTTGGAACTCCGCCTGCTTCGTTTGGATTTGGTTTGTGTTGATTCAACTCGTTCGACATTTCGAAATAATTCTAAAAAGTTTCCGAGATTCACGAGTCAAAAGGTGCCGATTCCTGTTGGCGCTGGGTGAATATTAAGATGAATGATTGGTTCCAGATAGTGAAGGTTATTCCGAGAGTCAAAGTGTCGTTTGTCACTTTCTCACTTTTATCATTTCACCAAGAGACATACCTCACTTCAACTCTCGGAATAACCATCAGTATTGAATTCCGCGGCTGCTTCGTGCTGTTTTATGGCAGACGATGTGGAGGATTTCCGTCTTGCTGAATCAGTCAAAACTGGAAAATAATTTCCATGGAAATTTCCTTTTTAGGAGGAAGCTCTCATACGCGTAACTATGAATGTTTGACTGGATGAGAGTACGGCACTAGCTGACATAAAGGATCGATATTGAGCTGGGTAATCTGCCGCTCCAGTTCAACTCTATTTTAACAACGATTTTGGGCCTGAATAAAGCATTCCAACCGGCTGAAAACCCTGAAACTCCATTGCTAACAGGTTTCCTACGACAGGACTCTCTACAAGTCCCAATGCAAAAAGTTCGCGTTTCTTAGTCAGTTGAGCATCGCGTCCTCAATTAATACACTTGTTCGGAACGAAAGTATTAAAAGGAAACGAACTTCCATGGTTTCTCGCAGATGATCATCAAAAACCCATCAGAATATATTCCATCAGTTCCGCGAAACGATACAGTAAGTGGAATAAAAGTCTGGAAACGCCGGAAGACGATGTTGAAATCAAAACAAAAAAAAAATCCCCCCCTCCCCCAAATAAAAAAAAAACACCGTTGCGTTTAGACTTAGAACTTCGTTGCTTTGTTTTTGACGTAGGACTTACTTCTCTCTTTTCTATTCCTGTATAGGGGCGCCGTTCTAAAATTACTGAAATCGCAAGCGTTACGCGGGTTTGGAGACTTTGAACGATAATATCTCCTCTCTGGCCCACAGACATTTTACGATAAGTATTTCATTCGAAAGGTAGAACATCAAAGCTGAATCCCGGTTGATAACTAAATTCATTACGTTTGTTTAAACTAATTAAAAAGTACTTTAAAGAAAAATGTTTAAGTGCACAACGCTATTGGTCGAAAATGACATCATATTTGCGCCACGCTCTGATTGGTTCATACTGCCACAGTTACCGTGCCAACGAATATCAAACATGAGGGGACGACCGACCAATCATCAGTTCTCGCTGTGCATCCGCATGCGACAGACGTGTTTGCGGAGCACGTTGGTAGAAAACGCCGCCCGTGAACACAAGAAGACCAGAATCATCCCACGTCACCTGCAGCTGGCCATCCGCAACGACGAGGAGCTGAACAAACTTTTCTCCGGTGTGACCATTTCACAGAGTGGTGTCCTGCAGCCCAAGAAGACTGAAGAAAATTTCAATCGCGAACCATGTTATCAACTAAAATCCGTCCTTTTCAGGACGATCAAATCAAGTTGCCAACTAAAGAGTATGTTTGATAGAAATTTCTCTTGAGCTCATCGAAATTTTCATTACCACGCACCGGCTCAATATGGCGTTGAAAAAGCCGCGTCCCGGAGAAAATGGCCCAATCAATCACCCACATCATCTTCTTGGTCAAGTGGTTAGCGGCGTCGCCCGTCGTTCATTGCCATGAAGTGAGGGTTCGATTCCTGCTCCAGCCTGTGGAACTTTTTGCAAAACGAATATGTCCAGTCTAATCCACTGGGTGTTAGGTTAAGTTGTTCGTTGTAATTCGCTCTATGGTCAATGTTCAGTCTTTACAATCTCGAGTGGGAGACGTTGCAAATGTCAATTTTTATCGTAGTATTACGTGCTGCCAAACACTCAGGCCGTCCTGCTGCCCAAGAAGACCGAGAAGAAAATTTCAATCGCGAACCATGTTCGCTCCGTTAACAACTAAAACCCGGTCTTTTCAGGACGAACAACTAAATTTGCCAACTAAAGAGTATGTTTGATTGAAATTTCTCTTGAGCTCATCGAATTTTCATTACCACGCACCGGCTCAACTTGAAAAGCCGCGTTGCTTGAAGTTGCTTGAAAAGCTTGAAGCTTGAAGTTGCTTGAAAAGCCGCGTTCTGGAGAAAATGAGCAACATTTTTTATTAGTATCCATTTATAAATCTCTATTTGCCAGGTTAAAACTAGCAAGCACGTTGGATATTCAATAAACGAAATATTAACAGTTAATTTGATCCGAACTGCAACACGGCAGACCAATTATGTGTTTCACATATTCAGTGTAGGGGGTAGGTTAGCTTCATTGTAGTTCTTGTTGTACATAGGTTCATAGTGGATTAGTTGCAGATAATAGACTAGATTAGTTGCAGGTAGTTTTAAAGTGTGAGTTATAATTTTTCTGGCCAATATTTAAAAACTCTATTGTTTTGCAGTTTCAGAAGCAAGTGTGTCTATATCTCAACTCCCTTTGGATGGGGTTCTGAGGCCGTTTTTCTGTTTCCTGAGTAGAAAAGATGCGAATTTAACCTCCGAAACGCCTGTCGCTCTAATGAAAACTAATGATTTCATTTCCACGCTGCTGTCTGGCGTAACAACTGAGGCCCGTCCCCTTTTGTAAAATTTGATTCGCATTACCTTCGTTGAGAACCCCCTTCCTGTTATGTAATGGTATATGCCATTATATAAAACAGGCCTGGCATGGCGAACAGTTATCATTCGGTCTTGGATCATCGACACGTTCAGACGTGTGTGTATCCCGCTCTCGTGATAAAAGAACGCTTTTCCGAGTTTTTTGCCCGGCTGGTAGAGATCGAGTGGACGCCCCCTGATGTGGCTGGCACGTCCGCTAGACGAGGCAAGCGGAAGAAGCCCGACGTCGACGCTGACGTAAATCATCCTTCCGTAAACAACTAAAATCTGTCCTTTTCAGGACGACCAAATCAATTTGCCAACAAAAGAGTATGTTTGATTGAATTTTCTCTTGAGCTCATCGAAATGTTCATTACCACGCACCGGGTCAACATGGCGTTGCTTAAACTGCCGCGTCCCGGAGAAAATGGCCAAATCAATCGCCCACATCATCTTCGTGGTCAAGTGGTTAGCGGCGTCGCCCGTCGTTCAAGCGGTTGTTGTCATGAAGTTGAGGGTTCGATTCCCGCTTCAGCCTGTGGAACTTTTTGCAAAACGAAAATGTCCAAACTGGTCTACTTGGTGTTAGGTTAAGTTGTTCGTAATTCGCTCTACACCCAAACTAAGAAAGTAAGATTGTAAGACAATTTCGCTTGATTTTGTTCCATTCTTGCTATTGATCGTAACTTGGATGAAAAATCTAACATTAGTTGTGGGCAAAATAGCAACAGCAATTCGAAATGAAAAATTGAACGTGTGCGTGAGGTTGTGCGCAGTGATATTTAGTTGATGAGTAAGAGATGTGTGTCCCGAAAGTCAGATGGCTCACCAAAATATAATATATCGATTACGAGTTCAGGATACGAACCGTGAACGTCAGCGCGGCGGCTCTTGATGGCAACCATTCAGCCACTTTGACAAACTAAGAGATGGGGAATAGAAACCCTACAGTTAGTTCACTTGGCGAGGAATTCAGGGTACAGAAATGAAGCAAATGGACATATTTTCTACCAAGCTATGTGCAACCTGTCGCTAACAAACTTGCATGGCATTGTTTATTTCATAAAACGCTTTGTCGATGATCAGTGAGAACAAACATAGAACACTTGACAGCGGCAATACAATAGTGGCCAATAGCGTTGCGGCATTTTGTGATATCGACTCATCCATATTGTATATTGATATGTTGGTGATGATTGAATAAGGATCCTACAGCGATAAATTTGTTTCGAGCTATTTTTGCTTACCAGTCGCTTGCACACACTTGCATAGCTTCATTTGTACCATAAAACGCTTTGTGGATCAAAATGGGCAAAATTGCCTTTTTTGAATCATGCGGATTTCTCAAGATATGATTGCAAAAACTGCAATTGCATTTTTTGCCACCTTCTCAACTTTTGGGTGTATGTTCAATCTTCAGTCCGTACAATCTCGAGTTGAAGACGGTGTAAATGCCTATTTTTATCGTAGTATCACGTGCCGCCAAACACTCAGGCTGTCCTGCACCCCAAGAAAACTGATAAGAACATTTCAATCGCGAACCATGTTCCCTCCGTAAACACAGGATCCATTTCACACTTACAGGCACGTTGGACATTTTAGCGCCAACATTTGATTAGGGCGAATCTGCTAATTTATCGGAAGTTGAATACAATTCCTTCAAATTGAATATATCAGCGGATAGAGATAAAGCTCCTCTTCCTTAAAGAGCGCTTAATTTGTATTTGTGACCTTTTGTTCAAGAGCAAATGACTACGAAAGCCATTGTTTACAAAAGCAAATTCGCCTTAATCTAATGTTGGCGCTGATTTAACAAACAAAATATCATTAACAGTAAATTCGAGCCGAACTGCAGTTTCTATCAATTTTCGTGGAGAACCAATAGCAGAAGAAGAACCGGAGCCTCACACACCAATAGCATAGGGTTTCATGGTTCTATAGACTGAATAGAATATAGTAGAAATTTATTAATTCGATGACATCAATTTCTTCATATCAACAAGCAGTCCTACGTCAACTTTGCAGTTATGTCACTGACATAACTCACCCTTTCGTTTTTTTTTTTTTAAATAAATATCATTCATTCATATTAGTTTTAGGTTAATTTGGTAATAACATGTAGTTGAAGGGCATGAGGAATATAGATAGAGAAATCAGGTATCTTTGAGTATCTAATGTGACTTTATATATAATGTCAGAATTAGTGCACTGTACAACTGAACAGCAACTTTGTGTATAACGTTCAAACCAGCAGTAAAATCAATTGTCATTTGAATTTCCCAGTTTTGAACTGGAACAAAGCTAAAAGATTTAAATTTTAGAAGGGTTACATTATTCAGGATTAAACGAGAGAATATCCTAGATCTTTGTGCTGGATTTCAATACAAACAATAGAACTGGAACAATTTTAGGTGGAGTTTTACCTCTGCTTGTTTTCTGTTCACCCAGGTCGAGGGAAGCTGTATTAGAGCTCCATTTACCATGTACTGGAAGTAATATCTCAGCAGAAGAAATGATACACGTTTTGCCGAGTTGAAAAATCCCTAATATCCCGCACCCAAGCTCGCGCAATTTCTATAAGGTCGCATAGGTTTCACAAACCTTTTTTAGACTTTTTATTTGATTGCGTAAGGTGTGAGATGTTTGGCATTTTTCAGCTTGGCAAAACTTGTGTCACTCTTCCTCTTGTGTACTTATTTCAATTTACCCCAAGGTGTGTAAACTTGTGGTGCTAGTTGAAATTGAAGCATTTCAACTAGCACCACAAGTTTACATACCTTGGAAAAATCATATATGTAACTGGGATTTTATATAGCATCTTTCTTGCTAGCCTTCATATGCTTCCAAAGTGCACAAAATTCAATGTATGGGAAACACAACTTTTTGATGAAGACTCAAGCAACGTGTAAAACATATGTGTTAGCAAAATCACGCATGATAAAAATAAACAAAGCTATGAAAGCACGTAAGGCTTGTTTTAACAACATGTCATAGCTGTGACAATATGTGTTAACGTATCTAGTATACTGAAAAAAAAATCATAGGGATGGATTACTTCCGCTAGAAGTTCACCCTTCCTTTTCAACTTACCCATAATGATCGTAACACTTTAGCCATATTCACAAAACTTCATCAATAATCAAAGAACTTCATAATATAGTTCGCAGAAATTCTTCAAACTTCGTAGAGCTGCTGCAAAGTTGAACTTACATATTTCTCAAAATATCAGTTTAGTTCAAAGAACTTCAGTGTTCAGAATTCCACCATTGCCAGCTGAACTCCATAATGTTTAAAAAAAAGCTATGATAAAGTTCAAAGAGCTTAAGAAAAATAAAAGAGAACTTGAGCAAAGGCAGTAATCTGGTTGGTAATATCGTAATATTGTTTTC
Organism: Aedes koreicus; assembly: GCA_024533555.2. Classification (NCBI taxonomy): domain Eukaryota; kingdom Metazoa; phylum Arthropoda; class Insecta; order Diptera; family Culicidae; genus Aedes; species Aedes koreicus. Next base: position 217,121 of record JAHHFK020005770.1, on the reverse strand, counting down.
AGACTTACCGAAAAACGAGCGAGCGAGCCCTTATTGTTGTTTTACACAATTTTTTTTCAGCTGCCTAAACAAATTTAGAACGCTCTGGACTCCGTTCCGAATTCGGAGCAAAATAAAACAAAGCGTATGACAGTTTTATTTTTTTTACATCGAAACTGTTCGAAAATGAAATTTGGTCCGCCGGATGTAGCTAATCCGGTATTTACAACATCCTATCCCTTCTTAAGATAGGCGAAAGCGTCTTACGCAAGCCTGGTTCTGGTTGCCTGACAGTGCTTCGTGTCCGTTAAGTACAGCAGAATCAAAAAAGTAAGCCCGAGGGTAAGGTGGCCTCATCGTTCCGGGCCTTGGGCCTTGTGTTTGGTGGACCCGACCAAACGTTGAAAAAGTACCTGGGCTAGACGAACATTGCTATGCAGAAGCGTCAGCCGCTAAAGCTGGAAGGGTGCAATGAGCGGGACATGTTGAAAGAATGTCGAACAAGGACGAGGCCGGTCGTGTCTGAGCATTAGGTATTCAAACAGAGAATTTACTCTAATAATGTCGTGGCCAAAACAGAGGAGTAGCTGATTGCCAAGGCCACAAACAAGCTGAAGAACATGCCGTCAACGATCATTTTATCAGCCATTGCTAAGGTTCTGGCCAACTGCCGTAAGCCTCAAGGCATTTTTGTAGAAGGCTTGATGAATGGCTTAGGATTTAAGGAAAAGTTGTTCCATTGAATTATCTTTTGTAGTTTTTTTCATCGTTTGTAGTTTTTGTCATCGACATCCCGATAAAGTTCATTTCTTTCAATGCATACGTTGTTAAGTATGAAGAGGCGATGGGGATTGTGTGAACTATTCTTTCTGATAAACTATTGCTGGTCTACTGGAGGCTGCATGTTTGGTATCTAAAGGTTCGAAATCATCCCCCAGGTTACTTACCAAATGACAACGGATGCGGATATGATAGTTCTCTTTACAGCCCATTTAGGCTTCACCTACGATGTTGTGTAACTGTATGCTATGCTATGCTATGCTATTCTTTCTGATGAACTATTGCATCAGAAAACTTAAGATCTAGCTATTCTACCTCTTTTTTTAACTGCCTTTTCGTTGTACATTTATATAAAGACATTGATGTTTAGTTCGATACTGCCGGGTTTTGCCGCAAATCACTCTTACAAATAAGGGAATAAAGGTTTGAAAAGAAGTTTGAGCTTTAAAATTTTAACAATGTTCCTATCATTCGATAACTGTCTCTTGGCATAAAACCCTGACGTTTGCCATCTTTTCCAGGAATAACTCTCGATGCATCATGAAGGCTGTGCTCTTCACCCAAAAGTTTCTCTTCAGTTCGGAGAGCATTTCTCCTTTTTAAGTGCACCGTCATTCCAGGTCAAGCTTGAGCACAAAAGCGATTTGGCGATGAGCCGTGTCAATAGAAACGTGACGTTTCATAGATAGCAACACTTGGATCGGTTCCAATTGCGTTAATTCAAATTTAAGTTCGCTGTTTGTTAACCTCCACACTTGAATAGTTTCCGTTTTATGGCGACAGTTTCCATAATATTTTCAGCAACGACGCCATCCACAAGTTATGCAACGGTAAAATAGATGTTTCACTCCAACTCTTCCCCACCCATACGTTACGCTTTGAAAATCTTTGCCATACTTCTCTCCCAATTGCAGCGTGATAAGTGGGTTCCACACCTCACAATCGAACTGTACAGAAATTCCTAGGAGGCATCGTCCATCGTACAGTGATTCAAATATTTTACTAAAACGTGAGTTTTTCAATAGCTCTGCGAGTTCAATTTTGTGATAGCGTATGTTCGTGAGATGTTAAGTTGTGTGGGGGGGGGGGGGGGGGGGGGGGGGGGGTGGTGTTTGTGTGTTTTTTGGGCGTTTGACTTAGTGTCGGCGCGTCCTTCAAAAAATATATTCAATCATTAAGTTTTTCAACTACACAGAGAGGAATTTGATAGTCAATTTTACCATTATAGGGGGTTAGGATGACTATTGCAGTATAGTGATTTTGAACCAACTATGATCATGGTCAAAACGACCATTAAAAATAGTTGATCCAACTTTTTCCATAATGTCGGAATAGTCCTTGTTACCATGATCATAGTCAAAAATGCCATGAACGTGGTGAATTCGACCATTTTCATGGTTATTGTAACCATTATATGCGATAGTCATCCTGACCATGATTTAATTGTCGGTACAAAGATGAAATTTTTCTCAGAGTAGGATTTTTAAAACGACCGAATCTGCTAGAGAGCATCGCGACGTTACCCTTAATCTATCTCTTTCTCTGTTTTCTACTGCGCTGTACATTTGGCTCGAAATGGTCTACTCTACCGCTGCCGTGTATTTTGTTGTTGTGATGCAATTAGGACCGCAAATCCTTTGACAAGTTATCTTTCACCGCCCGTACTTATATTCATAGACATTCTTCTCTTTTCATACAGCGGGTAATGGTGCTATTACCATAAGCCATATGGGGCTAGGGCTATAGTTAATGCTTAGGCCCCAACCGTTTGAAGAGAAATGGATCATCACTTAACCTTCTTAGACTAATTGCTCCCAACGAACATTTAAAAAAAAAAATTTGATGAAGTTTGTCAGAAGTAGATAATTTATCATCTTCATGCGAAGCGCTGTGGCACATAACCCTGTACTGATCGGATACTACCGTTCAATAATGCCCTCCGCTCGTTTTCAAACTTGATCTTTCAATTTTCAAAGCCTGCCGTTGCCCTATACGGAACTATCAATACCCTTCTCTTCATGTCTATTTCGTTCTAGCACTAAATTACCGTCCACTCCTAGCGCTTGGCATGGAGATGATAAATTATCTACTTCTGACAAACTTCATCAAACAAAAAAATATGAAAATTACACGTGATGTAAATCGGCTTAATTTGAAAAATACATCAATGTATTGACTTATTTTGGTTGGAATTTCAACTTAAAATCATGTATATGGACAAAACGTTGAAAAACATTAAAAAACGCATGCAAAATCTATTAACTTTGTTCAATAACGTATATTTACATTATGCTGTGAAAATGAATTGAAACGTTCTCCATTTTCAACTCATTAGAATGAGAGTTTACATGAACGTGTAAAATTATATGTTTGTTCACTGAAACCAATGAACCATGGCGCCCAAACCTTTTATTGCTTTCATCTGCTGTCATTGGGTACCCAGCACTTGACACGATCTGACCGGAAATCTCAGTTGCTAGTTTATAATTCTTCAAAGAAAAACTTATAATCCGGATGGTATGTCCTCGGAGAAAAAATCCACCGTCATGTTTTGAAGCTGTTATTTTCATTAAATCAAAATGTTCATTAACAAAACAAGGAGATCAGTGTCAATTTGTTATTGTCGATTGGGAAATGAAGTCTTCGGGAGGAAGTTTAATAATATGATGGTAGTAAAATTAATGAATGATGAAACAAATTTACCGTTATGCTCGTGTTTTGAGTGCTTTTATTGATTGATTTTATATAAATGAACTTTGTTTCTGACAGAGCATGCATGAATTCAATAACGTTTAAAATTACATGAGATGTTTTCAACTCGTGTAAAAATAAAGTGCCATGTATTTTTCAACTCATTTAATTTTATTTTTGTCTGTAATTTTGAATCTTTTTGAATGCTCCAATTATGTGCATGCAAATAAATTTAAAATTACATTTTTTTTATTAACTGTGAACGGACCTTCTTTTTTCTTTTTTCTTTTTTTCTGTCCCCCCCCCCCCCCCCCCCCCCCCCCCAACCCACAAAAAATTATCCCGAACCCCCCACCAAACCCCAACACAACAAAAAAAAAAATACTACACCCAAAAGTTGAAAAGGTGGCAAAAAATGCAATTGCAATTTTTGCAATCATATCTTGAGAAATCCACATGGTTCAGAGAAGGCAATTTTGCCCATCTTGATCCACAGAGCTTTTTATGGTCCAAACGAAGCCATGCAAATGTATGCAACCGGCTGGCAGACACAAATAGATCGAAACATATCAATATGGGTGAGTTGATACCCTCGGATTGCGGCAACGCTGTTGCTCTCTGTTGGAATTCTGCCATCAAGTGTTCGCCAAGCGAATCAACTGTAGGGTTTCTATTCCATAAATCTCAACTTGATAACGTGGTCAAATAGTTAACATCAAAAGCCATCAAGCCGGCGGCCACGGATCGAATCTCGGTTCTACATGTTGAAGTATTTATTTTTGTGAGTCATCTGATCTTCGAACTCCAATCTCACTCATCAACTAATACCACTGCACAACCTCTCGCACACATTTTATTTTTCAAAGCAAATTGCTGTGTTGCATTTTTGCCCACAACCAATGATGCATTTTTTTCTCCAAGTTACGATCCACAGCGAGAAATGAAACAAAATCATGCGAAATTGCATTACAATCTTGCTTTTTTATTTTGGGTGTAGATGGTATATTGGGGGTGGGGGGTGCGGGCGTGGCTTGTAGCGGGTGTCTTTTTATTTAACGACCCCCCCAACAATCATTCCTTCCTTCTCGTTAGTGTCGGGGGGGTATCCATACATTTTTATTTAACCCCAAAATAGGAGGGCCCGCTTTCGGGAACACAAGCAAGCATCTGAAACTGAGGAAAAAACGCGGTAGTTGAGTGTAATTTATGTAATTTTGATCCAAATGTTTAAAACACTAATTAAAAATGATCGGGTTGAATTAAAAAATAAAAAGGCTTTATTTCATTTAGCCTAATCATAACAAGTTTTATAGTTGTTCGATTTGTCACAGTATTTTCAATCATATGTTTGTTTATCTGCCCGGCTCCTCAAAAACATACATATATGTATATATATATATACATACATATATGTACATATATATATATATATTCATACATATATGTACATATATATATATATATATATATATACAAATATGTATATATATATATATATATATATATATATATATATATATATATATATATATATATATACATACAAATATGTATATATATATATATATATATATATATATATATATACATATATGTATATATATATATATATATATATATATATATATATATATATATATATATATATATATATATATATATATATATATATATATATATATATATATATATATATATATATATATATATATATATATATATATATATATATATATATATATATATATATATATATATATATATATATATATATATATATATATATATATATATATATATATATATATATATATATATATATATATATATATATATATATATATATATATATATATATATATATATATATATATATATATATATATATATATATATATATATATATATATATATATATATATATATATATATATATATATATATATATATATATATATATATATATATATATATATATATATATATATATATATATATACGACGCTTGTTTATCTTTTTTTAGATTTATCATCAGCAGCTTCATCCCTGGTTACTTCTTCGCATACTCCATATCCAATGCAACCACAAGGGATGCCAATACCCTATGGTGCAACATCAACTGTACCGTATCCAACATATGTGCCAGCTCCGATGCCTCAAGGGTTTAACCCATATGCTACACTTCCATATCCGAGTAAGTAATTAAGTATTTTACATATCTTGTTACTCGCTGACAGCGGAATTAAGAGAAATTTAAAACAAAACACAAAATAGGTCTTTGAAAATCGTGCTAATCTTATATATCCTACACACTACCAAAATGTCATGTAAATTTCTGTCCCCTGAGACCGACACATGCAAGCGTCCTTTAGCACATAAGAATGAGTTGAAAGAGATGAGAAAACGAATTCAATCAAACACATCTTTTATCGAATTGCGTATGTGTCAGTTTCAGGAGACATAATTTTACACTAAATCTTTCTTTACGTTTCCCAACTTTTTACAAACATGAATTACGTCTCGTGTAAAATTCATAATTTCTAAGTGTGTAGTATCACAGATATGCGTTCATTGGAAGGGTGCAAGGAAAGTTCACAGGCCATTATAGTTTGGAATGCAATTTCATGCACTTGACGAGAGGGTCGAGTGTGTTGATGCGTCGTTCTCCGTGGCTTTTGTTACGGCTTTTTCGCGAATGAATTTATGATTAGTATTTCCGTTTTACTAAGAACCAGTTCCGAAGTTTGATTTAAAGTCGTCATCGCATCTGGAATAGAATTTAAAAAAACGGAATAAACTTCTAACACACTGTAATTACAAGTTGAACATGAATATCTTTGCTAAAGTTTTTCGTTGAGATTATGCCAAACTGTTGGGCTATGAGCACATTTTTTGTGTTATGATGTGATGTGATGTGATAGGAAGCCAGCACCAGTGCAGGAATTGCCATGGCGTACAGTTTCTCCTTATGACAAGATCAAACTGTACATACCTGTTATCCTCACTATTCCGTTGTATGAATGGCCAAAAACGGGGGTGTGGACCCGTAAGCAGAAGCACTTACACGAAACCCACGGAAAGGATAAAGAATCTCCTTCCAACGAAACGCTCTTATTACAGGAAATGAACAGTAAGCAATACACATTAGGATTTCCGTCTGGTGGTTTGTTAAAAATAGGGTTAGCAAACTCACTGTAGACTGTCGGAAGATGATAAGACCTTCGCTGATCTCGATCTGACGATTTCCATCAAGGGAGGCATAATTGTCATCCATGACTTGGGCCAGATAATCACGAATCCCTCATCCAGCCTACACTTCGTCTGGCATCCTTACCCTTTGAAATGTACGGAATATAATATAATATATGTATTTACAAAATATAGCTGACAGTCACTGGATTGTTACTGCAAAATAAAAATTGGATATGTATTAATATCTTAATAGTCCTGGAAAAGCTGAAAAGCAGAGTAGATCAATCCTTTCAACAAAGATAAAATGTAAATGAAAAGATATTTGATTTGTTTCATTCTTTTGAGAATCAACAGACTATTCTATAGGTCGAAGAAAACAGTTTTATTGATCGAAGAGCATGGTATAAAATAAATGGAATATCTTGTCAAAATACCACTAAACACATACATTTAAACACAATCCTATACTGATAATCACATGCCAGTCTTTTATGGAATAGTACACGGCCAGCCATTTTAACTCAGTTTTGAGTCGTTTTTGACTCAATTTCGTCAAAAGTGGAGTCACTCAAATTTGAGTAAATGTTACTGGGATTGACAAATCGACAAATCAAAAACATCCATCTGATTTGAGTCGATGTTTTTGATTTGTCGACTTGTCAATCCCAGTAACATTTACTCAAATTTGAGTGACTCCACTTTTGACGAAATTGAGTCAAAAACAACGCAAAACTGAGTTAAAATGGCTGGGTTGGCGACAGATTGAACGAGAACGTGCATCCCAGGATTAAGGAAAGCAAACTCAAACAAACCGCCATTTCCATTTGTCATTGCCATTTCCCGGGACCTTCGTATCCTATCGTGAAACTTGACACACAAAGATAACGTGGCTCGTTTAGTTGTCTCTTTTCTTTAACTATACTGCCGATAGAAGCATAACTGTCCCATGTGACATTTGGACAATTTTGATTCGTTATGCCTTGTACTACAGTTTGATATGTAGGATATGTATTTTGAATATTATTCAAACAAGTGTTGTTAGTTCTAGAAAAATCGTCAAAACGTTCGAACGACGTCCCTGTCAGCAGACTGCCCGACCAATATTTGGTTGACCTCCAAAAGACATTCGCCAAAAAACATACATTTGACCTTAGCTAGTGGAATTCGTCCAATTCCTTTCTTCCTCGGTTCTTTTTCTTTCTTCATCCGGTAAATTTTTATATGTTCAGGTACAAAATACATCGCAATAGAACAGAAACACTTTATTAACAATAACTGACACTAAAGACGTTTTATTCACTTTATTTACTTATGAACTAAAGCTATGTCCATTTAGAATCCGGTATAATAACATCATCTGTATTTCGGAAGCGGATTGACGTACAAATAAGTTTAATACATCAAAACAAAGGTAATTCACTGTACTTTAAGGAAAAAAATATCAATACAAATCATTTCTCTTCGTTTCTAATGAAAATAACTTTTTTCTTTATTCCTCCCATCAAACGCTGCATACCTTCGGATTCAACTTCCTTGGCACAGTTGTTCCACATTTTGGTCATCTGAGTCGCGTCCAGAACCGTTTTTCCAGCTTCCCCTTCATTATTGCCCAAAATCTCTCGATGGGGCCGGAACTGTGGGCAGTTGGGTGGATTTATGTTTTTATCGATGAAATCTACGTTATTATTGCGGTACCACTGGATGAGCTCTCGGCTGTAGTGGCAACTCGCCAAATCTGGCCAAAACTTCACGGGATCTTTATGGGCTTTAATGAAAGGTAGTACGCGGTTTTTTAGGCATTCTTCCTTGTACAGCTTCGAGTCCATCGTCTTATTCGTCACGAACACTTTGGTCTTTGCTCCGCAGCTGCAGTTTTTTGGCAAATTTGTCTATAAAAGCAAACTTAAACTTCGCAGGAACATCTCTTCGTGCCGTCGCCATGTAGAATTTTTGGCCAGGAAGCTGTCCGAAATTAATTTTGACGTAGGTTTCATCGTCGATGAGTAGGCATCCTTGGTACTTCGTCAAAACCTGCTGGTACAATTTCCGAGCTCGAGTTTTGGTGACGAAACTTTGCTTCAACGTTCTGTTAGGTTGCTTGCTGGTTCGATAAGAACGATATCCTGCTCGCAAACGAATTCTTTGAACGGTACTGCGAGCAGCAGCGTATTTTTGTGCGATTTCATTATCTGATAGTCCAGGGTTTGCTCTGACGGTTCTCAACACCTTCTGGTTCAGCTTGCGGTCATATCTTCCACTACGACACTTACCTTGAGGCACTCGATCCACGCTCTTTCGCTCCCTGAAACGTTTGAGCACATCATACACGGTTGATTTGGCGATTTTCAACGTTTTTGCGATTTTTATTGCTGACCACGTTGGATTATCAACGTGGGTGTGCAGAATTTTTTTTCTCCATCTGGAATAACTTTTTACTCACTGCACGAAACACCGTGAAATTTATACCACATAAAGTGGGCGCCTAGGTAAACAAACCGCTATAAAAGAATTCTTGCAGCGGTCACTTTCCGTGCCGCTGCAATACAATAAGTGATTCCGGATTCTAACTGGACAGAACTTTAACGGACCTAAACAAACAATAACAAGGGTTCGCATCCGAAAGACCGATCGCAACTACTGGTTGAAGTGTACTGTTGAGCCTTTGCTTCAAATGACCGTCGATGAACTGTCGCTTGGTGGTAGTGAGGGTATAGTCCGAAAGTTCGGGTGAAAACGAAACGGTGCACTACCACTATCGTTTGTACAAAAACAGCGCAACACCTTTGAGATCGCAGCTGGAGTCTCTCAATCGCGACAAGTCGACAAAGATTTTTCATTAGGGCCTAACTGACAAACGTATACAACGATTTTTTCCGCGAACATCTCGTTATTGAAAACTTGCCTAATCAATCCACCACGGTAATTTCACAGAGGAAGAGTTCACCTATCCGATAGATTTGGAGGCTTACATGGGTAGCCTTTATGCCCCGAGAAATTTACGGAAGAAGCAATTGTTTACGTTTGTCAGTTAGGCCCTAATGAAAAATGTTTGTCGAAGTGTGGTTAGAGTTGGCTGCATTCGGTGATTATATTGCAAGTAAACAGTCCCACTGAGAGTAATATTTGTTCTAGTGGGATTCTAGAGGCAGCATAATTCCAATGGGTCCGTCTTAGGTCAGCAAAATGCTTGCGTTTTCCACTGCCTACCTTACGGAATTAAAATTCAAATTTATATTAGATCTTACAAGGGCATCTTTAGCGGTTGTCTATATTTGGAACAACTTTATATTTGATTTGCATCAGCAAAACTTGAATAGAACCAACTAAAATAGACCAGCTTCGCGTTCCCCGCACCGGTGTTATATTTCTTGTTGTTAAACCCGCCAACACCTGTCATCCTGTCAATCATTGAACATCAGAGATCAGAAGTTTTTTTTTTCTGAGATCGGAGATTTTTCACAATGTTTTTGCCATTGGTTTGACCAAATCATTTTTACTGCCAGTAGTGCGTCGTTGGCAGACAATAAGGAATACTTGCTCTTTCGTTTGACTGAAGGTGAATGTGTGAATGCATGCAAAACGCTTATCATTACCAATCCATCAATAAACTGATTGTTCACTTTGAAAACTTCATTACTTTTCATTTCCGAGCAATCGAAATACTATTCGGAATCGGAATTTGCCATCAAATTAGTCATCAAATCCACAACAGTCACAATTCCGGGAGCTTTCCCACTTCAAACTAGTCAGCATTTTCCGAAAACTGCAGTCGCTGTAAAATACTAAGAGAGCCATTTGATATTCAGGAATTAAATGAAAAGCAATTCGCAGGCACCGGGAGCAACTTGAGGTAATGATCAGCGAGCAACACCACTTTCTGTCCTGCGCCAGCATCACCCGCACCAAAAACGGTCACTTTTCGGCTCAAAAGCTGAATTTTACTCATTAATTGGTATTATCAAGCGCGTGTAGCGTTTTGGAACTGTATTTTTCTTGTTCCAAATTGCTGCAAGAATAGATCAAAACATAAACCAATTTTAAAATGATGCAAAATAGATCCGGTATAAAACAAAATTCACAACACCGATGCAGCGGTGTTTTTGCGTCTAAAAATAATAAATCCCATTCACGATTTGGATCACGGTTGAAGATGCCCTAAGTTATATACTGTCGTTATACGCATAACTGTCCCATGTTCTATGGGATTCCCTATATATATAGGAGTTATGCTTATAACGGCAGTATACAAAAAAACACAGATTTCCTGATCGATACACATCTCACGGGCGAAGAACGAATAGAATCAGTTCAAAACAATTTATACTGTTTGCACTTCGTAAATTAGGATGAACAAGATTTCCTTTACCTTATAAAGCTCGTATGATCATTATCATCCAAACATGCAAAGAGCGTCGAGAATTGGCAATGGTCTCAGTTGTAGACATATCGTATTGATTCTGAAAAAAATCTTCTGAATCAATACGTTATCGTCTATAACTGAGACCATTGCAAACCATTTACACACCCACGACATCTCGAAATCGAAATGTATTACCCCAAATCAAATTATTTACAGGGTGCGGCAGAAAATAATGCGAAAATTTGTTCTTTTTCTTTCAAATCCCATTTTCAACTAATTCAAGCAATAATATCAACATTTTCGAGTGCAGTTATCTTTATAAAGTACTTTTAAACAAATTTATTCAATGTGTCCTCCATTTTTATTAATAACATCCTCGAGCCGAAGCCGGAAGCCAGAGCATGCCTTTCGGACGTAGTCCTCCGACATTGATTGCCATGTGCGTGTTATGGTTGACTTCAGGGTTTTCACACTAGGGTGTGATGTTTTGCAGGCTCGTGCTTCAACATATGCCCAAATCGAATAATCCAACGGATTAAGATCTGGACTGCTAGGGGGCCACAAATCCTTCGGCCAAAACTTCATGTTATCGTTCAATCATTGTTGGGTTTGATTGGACGTGTGACACGGCGCTCCATCCTGCTGTAGGACAACGTTTTGGTCCTCGGAGAAGTTGGCCTTCACCCAGGGAAGCACTTGGTCCTTTAAAATATCGATATACACTTCGGTATTGATTTTAACTCCAGCATCAATGAAAACAGGCGGCATTTTCAAACAGTTGGACGCCACCAAGCCAAACATCATGACACCAGCCGGATGTTTGGTTTGAATTTTGAATTTTACTTTTTCCGGAACGTTCTCCATTTTCTGCGGTGAAATGAACCGGTCCGTGCGGCTGTTGGCCACAGCATCGATGCTGAAAAGCTTTTCGTCGGAGAACAGTATTATCATTTTTTCCTTCTTCAACAAGGAAAGCAATCTCTTGGAACGAGTCACTCGTAGTTCCTTGACCCGGTCCGTAATCAAGTGGCGTTTCACTCTGGCTCTGGAAGATGCATGCAGGTCTTCTTTGATGATTCTCCGCATGGATTTCTCCGAAATATTGGCTTCCTTTGCAAGTTTACTTATGGAACGCACCGGGTTGCGAGCAATTTTTGCACGGACCGATTTGATCACGTTCGGTGTGCGTGCAAAGCGCGGACGTCCGCTTACCGGCTTCCGCTGCTTAGGCCCATCCTGCAGGGACTTTTTTATGCGGTAAACTGTTGCCAAATGGCACCCTACCACCTTGGCAATCTCTTTCGGCTTCTTCTGGGCGAGCAACAAACTGGTGATCACTTCTTTCGCGAACATTTTGACGAATTTGCAATAAAACAAATAGATTGTTTTGATGCAGCACTTGAAAGTAAACATAAACAAATACACTTTCGACAGAAATTAGTCACTAGCTACACGAATTAACCCAATACTCAAGATTGAACTTTTTCGCATTATTTGCTGCAGCACCCTGTACCACAAACCAGCATCGTACATATCATGCTAAATTTGATGGCAAAATACAATAAACATTGCTAAACTATTAACTTTACAACGACAAAATCTCAATTGATAATCGCTAATAAACTGCTCGCTAATAAACTACTCATAAATGTTCTAGAATATATGCCAAATATTGTTACATATATTCTTTTAAAATATATATAAGTGACAAAACATGTAATATTACTGTACGAGTAAACAGTCTGCTCGTGTTTAACGTCAAATAAATTAATGTATTAGGTGCGCAACTAAGTTCTCGCTGTTTTTTGGTGAAAAAGGAACTTTATTTTGAAAACAAAGGTTACAAACGAATTATTCAAAGTATTGCCCATCACTAGCTACGACTTTTTCCCATCTTTCTGGTAGAACGTGAATACCATTTCGATAGAACTGTTCTTTTTTTGATGCTATCCAAGAATCAAGCCATTTTGAGATGTCATCATATGAGTGGAATTGCTGAACAGTGAGAACATGTGCCATCGAACGGAACGAGTAATAATCGGACGGTGCAATATCAGGAGAATATGGCGAGTGGGGTAGAACTTCCCATTTGAGCGTTTCCAAGTAGGTTTTCACGGGTTTCGCAACGTGAGGTCGAGCGTTGTCATGCTGAAGAATCACTTTTTCGTGTCTGTGCTCGTATTGTGGCCGTTTTTCGTGCAGTGCTCGGCTCAATCGCATCAATTGAGTTCGATACCGTTCCCCGGTAATGGTTTCGTTTGGTTTCAACAGCTCATAATAAATAACACCAACTTGGTCCCACCAAATACACAGCATAACCTTCGCAGCGTGAATATTCGGCCTAGGCGACGATGTTGAACCATGCCCGGGCAGTCCCCATGAATGTTTCCGTTTTGGGTTACTGTAATGAATCCATTTTTCGTCACCCGTCACAATGCGATGTAGAAAACTCTTCCTTTTTTGCCGCTGAAGCAGTTGTTCACAGACGAAAAAACGACGCTCAACATCTCTTGGCTTCAAATCGTAAGGAATCCAAGTTCCTTGCTTTTAAATCATTCCCAACGCATGCAATCGCTTAGAAAAGCCTTTGCGGGAAACTCCTAATCCTGAACCAAGCTCTTCTTGCGTTTGACACGGATCCTCGTCGAGAAATGCCTCCAATTCAGAGTCTTCGAAGTTTTTTGCCCTTCCTTCACGCGGACGATCATCAACACTGAAATCACCGTTTTTGAAGCGACGAAACCAATCACGACACGTTGTTTCACTCAGAGCAGCATCACCGTAAACTTTTTGGAGCTCTCGATGGGCTTCAGCCGCCGTTTTCTTCGAATGAAAGAAGAAAATCAACACTTCCCGAAAATGACGATTATTTGGCACGAAATCAGACATCTTCAAACAACCAAAATATATAACACTAAACCAAAATCACTGATTTGGCAAAGCGGTTTGTTTACCATATGTCTGAGCTTGGTTTATGACGCTTGAGATGTACAACATTCGACCAGCACTTACTACTGGGCCATCTATTGCTAAACAGCGGGAACTTAGTTGCGCACCTTATACACCACGCAAAACATGCCCATATTCAAGCCATATCAAACAAAATTGTGGTTTATATATATATATATATATATATATATATATATATATATATATATATATATATATATATATATATATATATATATATATATATATATATATATATATATATATATATATATATATATATATATATATATATATATATATATATATATATATATATATATATATATATATATATATATAAATATAAAAATTTTTTTTTTTTTTTTTAAAAAAAAAAAAAAAAAAAAAAAAAAATTTTTATTTTTTTTATATATTTTTTTTTTTTTTTTTTTTTTTTTTTTTTTTTTTTTTTTTTTTAACTCTTTATTTATTCCAAATTTTTACATTATTTTACATTCATACATTAACCTAGGTGATCCTGCTAAGTAATTAACATTTCAACCTTACATGCTATCATTTATATCTAATTGTGTTAATATTATTTTTACTTTGTCTATTCAGTATTTTTATCAGGGTTCCTTTTGCCTACGTGTAAGAATAATTATGGATTTCTTAAAACTAGTTCTTATCTATAGAGAGAATTGATCATTGCAATTGAAGACTGCAATGATTTTTGTCTAAAATTATGAAATAATTTACTTGATATTTTACTTGATTTGAACAAGAAATTGGAACTCCGTTCATAGTGACCATATGACTATTACTTGGTTTCAAAAATGCAGCTCTAGGCTTGTGTGGGAATATTATAAGTTGAGTTTTGGAAGCATTAGGAGAAATCTTCCATTTTTGAAAATAATCTGTAAAAATGTCCAAGCTTTTTTGTTGCCTCCTGGATATAACACGAAGACTTTTTCCTTTAGCGGAAATGCCTGTGTCATCAGCAAAGCAAGATTTTTGACAGCCCTGAGGTAAATCAGGGAGATCTGAAGTGAAAATGTTATAAAGTATTGGCCCAAGAATGCTACCTTGAGGAACACCAGCTCTGACAGGCAATTGATCAGATTTAGAATTCTGATAATTTACTTGCAAAGTTCTATCAGTTGAGTAATTTTGAACTAATTTCATGATATAAAGCGGAAAATTTAACTTTTTCAGTTTCGCAATCAAACCTTCATGCCAAATACTGTCGAATGCTTTTTCTATGTCTAGAAGAGCAACTCCAGTGGAGCAGCCTTCAGCTTTGTTTGAACGAATTAAATTTGTAACGTCCGCATCGAGCTCTCATGCCGTGCGGTTCTATTTTCTTTTGCTGAAGGAAGTATTTTTGCTACCTAAAGCTATAACAAAATCAAACAGCACTTTTCAGTGCTTAACATTACCTGCACATTTTTTATTTTTTACCCTTATTCCTTTTCGATCCTTGTCTGGACCCTACGCGAGGTAATCCGACTTGGATATCGATTTGGAAAATTCCTCTTTGACCCTTCGGATTCTTGTAGAATCTGCTTGGAAGTTGATTAGGAGAAAACGTATAAATTCTAATCATTTTGGAGAAAATGGCGCCTAAACGCAAAAGAAAGGGACAATCTCTGGATTCCCCTTCTACTAATATTGATTTGAGCTATCAATTCGATATTCTTACTGATGATGAGAATGATCCATCAGTCAGGCAAAAATCTTCGAAGCATTCCCGAATTAATGCAGGGAAAGAAAAGGTTCCACCTATTGTGGTAACAACATCTGATTTTCATGGGCTCCGTAAGGAACTCACGAATTTCATTAAAGATTCTAAATTTTCCTTTCAAATCGGTCGTCGGGGTGAATGCCGTGTATTGGCTGAAACCTTGATCGGATTTAAACTTCTCGTGGAGTATCTTGCTCAAAGAGGCATCAAATTCTTTACACATGACACCAAAACTGAACGTCTGTTCAAGGTGGTCTTAAAAGGTCTAGCCAGTGGTGAATCCCTGGATGAGATCAATCAAGAAATTATTAAATTGCTTGGAGTTACACCAGTTCAAGTGATAAAGATGAAAAATAAATCCCAACCTGGCGATTCTCGCAATGGGATTTCAAACGATTTTTATTTAGTTCATTTTAAATCAAATGAACTGAATAACCTCAAGGCACTGGAAAAAGCCAGCCTTATGCTCCATCTCAGAGTGAAGTGGGAACACTTCATGAAGACTGGAGGAAATTCTCAACACCTCACCCAGTGCCGTAAATGCCAGGGATGGGGTCACGGGACAAAAAATTGTCACATGGATGCCAAATGCATGCATTGTGGCGATTCCTCTCACGCCAAGGACAACTGTCCTGTGAAGGATCCCAAAAATTTTAAATGTGCGAATTGTGGTGGAAACCACAAATCCAATTTTTGGGAATGCAAGACTCGCAAAGCGATCTTGAATTCTCGTGCTAAGCATCAGGTAGGGACCGCTTCACGTTCCCGACCAGGTAATTATTCCTCGGCTGTTAACAACGGTCATCGAGGAGGAAATCCAACATTCGTACCGGAAGGTACGATCAATGCCCAACCGTCAAATTTTCCACTGCTATCTTCTGTTAACAATGGTCAGCGAAGTACAAATGTACCCGTAAGTACAAACAGAGCACAAGTTTTCAATGCTCAATTCTTACCTGCTGGTAGCAATGTACAGCTAGGTAATGGAGCTTTCTACGCTGCCGTTACAGCCGGTAGAAACCAAAATTCTACCAGAAATGTTGAAGATTTTGACTTAGGTAGCATAACCGCTCCAAAAATGGATTTTTTACAGAAATCATTAATCGATATGATTAATGGAATGTTAAATACAAACTCCATATTTGATGCAATTCAAACTGGTATAAAATTTGCAAACAATATTGTCATGAACCTGAAATTCAGCAATGGGTATTAAGACACTGAATATTTTAAATTGGAATGATCGATCTCTTAAAAATAATGAAGATGAGCTGTTTAACTTTTTACCTTCATGAGTTCTTAACGTGCATATTGCCGTTGTAACTGAAACTTTTCTTAAACCAGGTGATAAAATAAAAAGGGATCCTAATTATTTCGTACACCGCAATGATCGTCTTGAAAGTCCAGGTGGTGCCATAATTGTTCATAGGCGTATCAAACATCAAATTCTTTCTTCATTTGATACCAAAGTTTTTGAAACTTTGGGGGTTTCTGTTGAAACAAAATTTGGTCAACTTACACTATTAGCTGCCTATTTACCATTCCAATGCGTAGGTCAGCAAAAGAATCTTTTCAAGGGTGACCTGCAGAAGCTTACCCGTAATAGGTCAAAATTCTTCATTATTGGTGATTTTAATGCAAAACACCGATCGTGGAATAATGCTCAAAGTAATTCCAATGGTAATATACTATTTGATAATTGTTCTGCTATCCAATACCCAAACAGCCCAACTTGCTTTTCTTCTGCCAGAAATCCCTCATTGATTTGGTCTTAACTGATTCATGTCAACTTTGGAGCCAATTGGTTACCCATGCTGACTTCGGTTCGGATCACCTTCCAGTAACTTTTGAAATATCTCAAGAAATAATTTCTAATCCCAACAGTTCTACTTTTAATTATCATAGAGCTGATTGGAACCAATATCAAACATTCATGGAATATAACTTTGATCCTAATATTCCTTTGGAAACTAAAAATGATATCGATAATGCTCTTGACTCTCTGACTACTTCCATAGTTGAAGCAAGAGCTGTCTCAGTTCCAAAATGCGAGGTAAAGTTAAATACAATTATAATAGACGACGATCTTCAGCTTTTGATCCGTCTGAAAAATATCCGTAGAAGACAATATCAAAGAACACGCGATCTCGCCATGAAAGTTATCTGGCGAGATTTGCAAAAACAAATTAAAAAACGCTTCTTAGCCCTGAGGAACAAACAATTTGAAAATAATGTGTCAAAAATAGAGCCGAGTTCCAAACCTTTTTGGAAACTCTCTAAAATTTTAAAGAAACCTCAAAAGCCTATTCCAGCGCTCAAAGAAGGTGATAAAATATTGCTAACAAATGTGGAAAAAGCTCAAAACTTGCTGAGCAGTTTGAGAGTTCCCATAATTTCAGTTTGGGTCTTACTAGTACTATCGAGAATCAGGTTGCTCTTGATTATCTGAATATTTCCTCATGGGAAAATATTTTTGATGAATCCTGGGGTACTGATTTGGATGAAGTAAAAACTATAACTAAAAAGTTAAAAAATATGAAGGCTCCAGGTGATGATGGAATTTTCTATATACTCATCAAAAAACTCCCAGTGAGTACCTTGTCTTTCATGGTAAAATTATTTAATAAATGTTTTCATTTGTCATACTTTCCTGGCAAATGGAAAAATGCCAAAGTTGTTCCAATTTTGAAGCCCGAGAAAGATCCAGCTGAAGCTTCTAGCTACAGACCAATAAGTTTACTTCCTTCAATCAGTAAACTTTTTGAAAAGCTAATTTTGAATAGAATTATGCTTCACATCAATACAAACTCAATTTTTGCAGATGAGCAATTTGGATTTCGCCATGGCCATTCAACTACTCATCAACTTTTGAGAGTTACTAATTTAATTCGTTCAAACAAATCTGAAGGCTGCTCAACTGGAGTTGCTCTTCTAGACATAGAAAAAGCATTCGACAGTGTTTGGCATGAAGGTTTGATTGCTAAATTGAAAAACTTTAATTTTCCGCTCTATATTATAAAATTAATTCAAAATTATTTAACTGACAGAACTCTGCAGGTAAATTATCAGAATTCCAAATCTGATCGACTACCTGTTAGAGCTGGAGTTCCTCAGGGTAGCATTCTTGGGCCGATACTATATAACATTTTTACTTCCGACCTCCCTGATTTGCCTCAGGGTTGTCAGAAATCCTTGTTTGCTGATGACACAGGCATCTCCGCTAAAGGAAGAAGTCTTCGTGTCATTTGCAGGAGACTGCAGAAAAGTTTGGACATTTTCTCTTCTTATTTACAGAAATGGAAGATTTCTCCCAACGCTTCCAAAACTCAACTAATAATATTCCCACATAAACCTAGAGCTTCTTTTTTGAAACCTAGTAGTAGTCACATCGTTACTATGAGCGGTGTTCCAATTTCCTGGTCAAGCGAAGTGAAATACCTTGGTCTATTACTTGATCAAAAATTAAATTTTAAAGATCACATTGAAGGCATTCAAGCCAAATGTAATAAATATATAAAATGTTTATATCCTCTTATAAACAGAAAATCCAAACTTTGTCTGAAGAACAAACTACTAATATTTAAACAAATTTTTAGACCGGCCATGCTTTATGCTGTTCCAATATGGTCTAGTTGTTGTGCTACCAGGAAAAAAATACTTCAAAGGATTCAGAACAAAGTTCTGAAGATGATTTTGAAACTGCCTTCTTGGTACAGTACTAACGAAGTACATAGAATTTCGAATGTTGAGACTTTAGAACAAATGTCCAACAAAATAATTAATAATTTCAGACAAAAATCGTTGCAATCTTCTATTGCAATGATTAATTCCCTTTATGCTTAGTTAAGATTAATTTTAGTTTGTTTTTAGTTTTAAGATTATTATTGTTATACTGACACGCAGGAATAAAAACCTGTTTAAAATACTGAACTGCTAAGGCATGAACAATGTAAACAAAATTAGGTACATATTTTAACAATTAAGGTTGATACGTTACGGTAGTAGCTGGAGCACCTAGATTAACATGAAATGTAAATATGAATAAATTTGGAACAAATAAAGAGTTAAAAAAAAATAAAAAATAAAAAAAAAAAAATTCAATAACCAAAAAAAAACAAAAAAAAAAAAAAAAACAAAAAATAAAAAAAAAAAAAAAAAAAAAAAAAAAAAAAAAAAAAAAATACAAAAAATTAAAAAAAAAAAAAAAAAAAAAAAAAAAACAAAAAAAAAAAAAAAAAAAAGAAAAAAAACACTCCTAAAAATTAATTATATTTAAACAAAAAAAAAAAAAAAAAAAAAAAAAAAAAAAAAAAACAAAAATCAAAAAAAAAAAACACAAACAAAAAAAAAAAACAAACCAAAAAAATTTTAATTTTTCCGCATTGAGCAAAATTCTATCACCTTCCTTAAGCGCTGGTATAGGCTTTTGAGGTTTTTTCAATATTTTAGAGAGTTTCCAGAAAGGTTTGGAACTCGGATCTGATTTTGACTATTTTCAAAATGTTTGTTCCTCAGGTCAGAGAAGCGTTTTTTAATTTGTTTTTGTAAATCTCGCCATATGACTTTCATAGCGGGATCACGTGTTCTTTGATATTGACGCCTACGTACATTTTTCAGACGAATCAAGAGCTGAAGATCGTCATCAATTATAACTGAATCGAATTTAAGCTCGCATTTTGGCACTGAAGCAGCTCTTGCTCTATTTATTGAGAAAGCCAGAGATTCAAGAGCATTATTAATTTCATTTTTTGTTTGCAATGGAACATTAGGATCAAAGTTGTATTCCATAGATGTTCGATATTGATGCCAATTAGCTCTATGGTAGTTGAAAGTAGAACTGATGGAATTAGAAATGATTTCTTGAGATAGGTGATCAGAACCAAAGTCAGCATGGGTAATTAATTGACTACAAAGTTGACATGAATCAGTTAGGACCAAATCAATAGTTGAGGGGTTTCTGGCTGAAGAAAAGCAAGTTGGGCTGTTTGGGTATTGAATAGTGTAGTAGCCTGCGGAACAATGATCAAAAAGTATATTACCATTGGCATTGCTTTGCGAATTATTCCATGAGCGGTGTTTTGCATTGAAATCACCAATAACGAAGAATTTAGACCTATGACGGGTAAGTTTCTGGAGGTCACCCTTGAGCCAGTTCTTTTGCTGACCAGTGCATTGGAAAGGCAAATAGGCAGCTATAAAAGTAAATTGGCCAAATTTTGTCTCAACTGAAACCCCCAAAGTTTCAAAAACTTTGGTTTCAAATGAAGAAAGAATGTGATGTTTGATACGCCTATGGACAATGATGGCAACGCCACCACCAGCTCCATTGAGACGATCATTTCGATAGACAAAATAATTTGTCTATATTTTGACCTTATGGGCAGGTTTGAGATAAGTCTCAGTTATAACAGCAATATGCACGTTATGAACTCTTAAAAAATTAAATAGCTCATCCTCGTTATCTCTGATGGATCGAGCATTCCAATTCAAAATATTTAATGACTTAAAATCCATTACTGAACTTGAATGTCATGACAATATTTGGCAAATTTAATACCAGTTATCAAACATGGAATTAGTTTTTAGCATATCGGTTATCATATCGATTAACGATTGCTGTAAATATTCCAATTTAGGAGCGGATATGTTACCTAAATCAAATTCATCAGAAGTCCCGTGGGAATTTTGGTTTTGGTTTCTACCCGCTGCAACGGCAGCGTATGTAGGTCCATTTACATGTTCAACATTGTTAACAACACGGTTAGGTAAGAATGTAGGGTTTGAAGATTGAACCCTGTTGGTACCTGCAGGTATCGAAATAGTATTTACTCCCCGTTGAGCGTTTGAAGTTACAGTTGCGGATGGAAAAACCTGTCCGCTGTTTCTACCGACGGTTTGGTAGGAATTAGTTCTTTGCTGATCGTTGTTAACAGCTGCAGAATGGGTAGTAGCTGGTAGGGAACGTATATTGTTTCCTACCTGGCGTTTAGTGCGCGACTGCAAAATTGCTTTGCGAGTCTTGCACTCCCAAAAATTTGTTTTATGGTTTTCACCACAATTTGAGCATTTGAATTTTTGAGGTTCTTCCTTCACAGGACAGTCGTCCTTAGCGTGCGAGGAATCCCCACAATTCATGCATTTACCAATCATATGGCAATGCTTTGTTCCGTGACCCCATCCCTGGCACTTACGGCACTGGGTGAGGTTTTGAAAATTTGCTCCAGTCTTCCTGAAATGTTCCCACTTCACTCTGACATGGAGCAAAAGGCTTGTTTTTTCTAAAGCCTTAAGGTTGTTAAGTTCACTTGCCTTGAAGTGAACTAAGTAGAGATCGTTTGAAATCCCTTTGCGAGAATCGCCAGGCCGGGATTTAATTTTCATCTTAATTACTTGGACTGGGCTAATTCCAAGTAATTTTATTAACTCGTTTTTTATTTCATCGAGAGATTCACCACTGGGCAGTCCTTTCAAGACAACCTTAAAAAAACGCTCAGCTTTGGTGTCGTAAGTGAAGAAAGTGTGGTTCTTCTGAGTAAGATACTCAAGAAGGCGTTTGAATCCGTCCAAGGTTTCTGCATGCAAACGGCATTCACCTCGTCTGGAAATTTGAAGGGAATATTTCACACCTTCAACAAATGTTAAGATTTCCTTGCGAAAAGCATGGAAATCCGAAATTGTCACCACAATAGGGGGAACTTTTTCCTTTCTCAATCGAGAAAGTTTTTTTTTAAATTTTGATTAGATGATGGATCACTCTCGTCATCTGTGAGCATATCAAATTGATTACTCACATTTATTTGATTTGCAGGCGAATCAATAGATTGCCCTTTTCGTTTGCGCTTATTTGCCATAGTGGCAGAGTAATTTGCTCCAAATCGACGTCCAAGCAGATAACTATAAGAATCCGAGGGACCGAAGAGGAATTTTCCAATGCGATATCCAAGCCGGGTTACCCGAAGGGCCTAACAAGGATCGAAAAGGAATAAGAGGAAATCTAAAAATTGTAGGTATTATTTAGCACTGAAAAGTGCTGTTTAAGATTTGGTGTAGCGTTGGGTAGCAATAGCACTTCCTTCAGCAAATAGAAAATAGAACCGCACGGCATGAGAGCACAATGCAGACTGAGGGATGTTACCAATTACTAATGCTTTCTCTTCCTTCTCCTGTTCTCTTCCCTATCCTATGACCGCGAGCAATACCTTATGGCATCGTGCATAGGCCAGCTTATCAAGCCCTTTCCCCTCTTCCCAACGTCGCGTATTTTGAATGGTCGTCATATATTTTTTATGAACCGTCACAGCATTCAAAACCTTCTTCCCCGTTATTAGCGTGATGTACTAAATGTATGTTCTCTTAAACGTCTTTAGCAAGACTTGCTATATATAAAAAGTATGAAAAAGTATATGTATAGGCGCCAACTTTGAGGGGGCGAAGCACTTTTTTGAAACGCGAATCGTATACTTGGTGTAGCCATGGAATCCAAAACGAAATTCTCGATCTTCTTAGCCATACTCTGCTTCGGAAACTCCTTGAGTTGGTGAAGTTAGCTGTTTACTATGCTATTATGTGCGATGAGACAGCGGATATTTCAAGGAAGGAGCAGTTTTCATTTTGCATCCGTTTTGCCTGAAATCCTTTGGAAGCCGAAGAAATTTTCCTTGGTTTCTATGAAGTGGAATGTACAACCTCCGCCACGCTTTATTCCGTCATAGGATATACTTATCCGGCTTGATTTGCCGCTGCCCAACTGTAGAGGGCAGTGTTATGACGAAGCAAGGAATATGGCTGGTGGCAAAAATGGAGTGCAAGCTAAGATTCTTGGTGATGAAAGGAGAGCTTTGTTTGTCCACTGCTTGGCTCATTCTTTGAATTTGGTGGCGCAAGACACCATAAAGACTATTCCTATTTACCGACATACCTTAAACTTAGTGAAGGATCTGATCAACATCGTCAGGGATTCACCAAAACGGCTCGCAATGTTCCAGTCTATTAAATCAGATGATTCCACCAAACTTCGACCTTTGTGCCCAACAAGATGGACAGTCAAATTCGTGTCCATGTCATCTGTTTTATCAAACTATTCCGCTTTGGTTGAATTTTTCACGACTTTGGCTATAAGTGATGCTTCTGATGCTGGTGCAAAAGCTGCTGGGTTTTTGAGAATGATGGAGAAATTCGACTTTTACTTTACTTTGATAGTACTAGTAAAATTATTCGGGTACATTGACACGGTGAACACGGTGCTCCAAAGAAAATCGTTGCGTCTGGAGGAAGCATTCCGAATGAACAAAACGTTGAAGGCAAGTTTGAACTTCTGTAAAAATGAGTTTTCCGAGGTTTGGGAAAGAGTATCATCAGGCAAACCAGCAGAGGTAGGATCTCCAAAGTTGCCGCGAAAAAGGATCCAACGAACCCAAGACCAACCATCACAGAGAATCAATCGCATGGTCGGTTGAAGAGATTCATGAATCCCAGTATCAGGAAATTATCGACAAGATTCTGGAATTACTTGACGCTCGATTTAAAATTGAATCATTTGAGTTCCTGTTGGATATTGAAAAGTTTTTGCTGGGAGACGACGCAAACAAAGCAAAAATTCTGAGTATTTATGAGGGTGATGTCGATCCGGAACGCTTGCTGCTGCATCGGGAAATGTGTTTGCAAACTTTGAAGGAAGCTGACAAGTGTGTTGAGAATATCTCAGATATTGTTGACTACTACAAGAAACAACCGCATTTGATTGAACTTCTCCCAGAATTTGTAAAATTTGTGATTATATTTGTGACAATTCTGACATCTTCTGCAACACCTGAGCGGTCATTTTCGGGACTTCGAAGACTAAAGACATACTTGCGCGACACCATGGGACAACAGCGGCTGAATTCTGTGGCCATATTGCACTTCCACAAGGACATGGCGGAAGATCTGGACATGGATGAAGTTTTGAATGAGTTTATTTCACAAAATAACAAGAGAAAAAATACTTTTTATGTGTAACAAGTGGAGTGTTTGAAGAATGAACGTTTTTGTAGAAAGAAATCGTAATAATACACAAATGTACTGCTGGAAAATGTATGTTCTTGTTTTTTACGCGTTGGAATAGGATTTAAAGACTATTGCCCTTTAAAATACTGATATTTTTATATATGCATTATTTTGAAGAAAAATATTGCCTCCCCAATTATTTTCTGAAGCTGACGCTTTAGTATATACTAATAAAACATCACGGGAGCTTTTAAATTCCGACTTGAAAATTGAATAAATGGATAAAAACATCACATAACTACAATGCCGTGACCTGCCCTTATTCCGCGCAGCGCCTAACACCGTGCTTTCAACATAAAAATAAGGAATATTTGAGATCTTGATTGATTATTTTACCTATGATTACCGCAAATGTTAGAGAATATAAGCAACTTCACTAAGGCATCACTATTTTGAGGTCTAGGGAAACGCGCACAAATTAAAAAAAGTAAAATAAAAATTATCTGAATATTTCCTCATGGGAAAATATTTTTGATGAATCCTGGGGTACTGATTTGGATGAAGTAAAAACTATAACTAAAAAGTTAAAAAATATGAAGGCTCCAGGTGATGATGGAATTTTCTATATACTCATCAAAAAACTCCCAGTGAGTACCTTGTCTTTCATGGTAAAATTATTTAATAAATGTTTTCATTTGTCATACTTTCCTGGCAAATGGAAAAATGCCAAAGTTGTTCCAATTTTGAAGCCCGAGAAAGATCCAGCTGAAGCTTCTAGCTACAGACCAATAAGTTTACTTCCTTCAATCAGTAAACTTTTTGAAAAGCTAATTTTGAATAGAATTATGCTTCACATCAATACAAACTCAATTTTTGCAGATGAGCAATTTGGATTTCGCCATGGCCATTCAACTACTCATCAACTTTTGAGAGTTACTAATTTAATTCGTTCAAACAAATCTGAAGGCTGCTCAACTGGAGTTGCTCTTCTAGACATAGAAAAAGCATTCGACAGTGTTTGGCATGAAGGTTTGATTGCTAAATTGAAAAACTTTAATTTTCCGCTCTATATTATAAAATTAATTCAAAATTATTTAACTGACAGAACTCTGCAGGTAAATTATCAGAATTCCAAATCTGATCGACTACCTGTTAGAGCTGGAGTTCCTCAGGGTAGCATTCTTGGGCCGATACTATATAACATTTTTACTTCCGACCTCCCTGATTTGCCTCAGGGTTGTCAGAAATCCTTGTTTGCTGATGACACAGGCATCTCCGCTAAAGGAAGAAGTCTTCGTGTCATTTGCAGGAGACTGCAGAAAAGTTTGGACATTTTCTCTTCTTATTTACAGAAATGGAAGATTTCTCCCAACGCTTCCAAAACTCAACTAATAATATTCCCACATAAACCTAGAGCTTCTTTTTTGAAACCTAGTAGTAGTCACATCGTTACTATGAGCGGTGTTCCAATTTCCTGGTCAAGCGAAGTGAAATACCTTGGTCTATTACTTGATCAAAAATTAAATTTTAAAGATCACATTGAAGGCATTCAAGCCAAATGTAATAAATATATAAAATGTTTATATCCTCTTATAAACAGAAAATCCAAACTTTGTCTGAAGAACAAACTACTAATATTTAAACAAATTTTTAGACCGGCCATGCTTTATGCTGTTCCAATATGGTCTAGTTGTTGTGCTACCAGGAAAAAAAATACTTCAAAGGATTCAGAACAAAGTTCTGAAGATGATTTTGAAACTGCCTTCTTGGTACAGTACTAACGAAGTACATAGACTTTCGAATGTTGAGACTTTAGAACAAATGTCCAACAAAATAATTAATAATTTCAGACAAAAATCGTTGCAATCTTCTATTGCAATGATTAATTCCCTTTATGCTTAGTTAAGATTAATTTTAGTTTGTTTTTAGTTTTAAGATTATTATTGTTATACTGACACGCAGGAATAAAAACCTGTTTAAAATACTGAACTGCTAAGGCATGAACAATGTAAACAAAATTAGGTACATATTTTAACAATTAAGGTTGATACGTTACGGTAGTAGCTGGAGCACCTAGATTAACATGAAATGTAAATATGAATAAATTTGGAACAAATAAAGAGTTAAAAAAAAGGATCACGTGTTCTTTGATATTGACGCCTATGTACATTTTTCAGACGAATCAAGAGCTGAAGATCGTCATCAATTATAACGTTAGAATCGAATTTGACCTCGCATGTTGGCACTGGAGCAGCTCTACTTTATTGAGAAAGCCAGAGATTCAAGAGCATTATTAATTTCATTTTTGTTTTACAATGGAACATTATCAAAGTTGTATTCCATTAATGTTCGATATTGATCCCAATTAGCTCTATGGTAGTTGAAAGTAGAATTGATGGAATTAGAAATGATTTTTGAGATATTTCAAACGTAACTGGAAGGTGATCAGAACCAAAGTCAGCATGGGTAATCAATTGACTACAAAGTTGACATGAATCAGTTAGGACCAAATCAATAGTTGAGGGATTTCTGGCTGAAGAAAAGCAAGTTGGGCTGTTTGGGTATTGAATAGTGTAGTAGCCTGCGGAACAATGATCAAAAAGTATATTACCATTGGCATTGCTTTGCGAATTATTCCATGAGCGGTGTTTTGCATTGAAATCACCAATAACGAAGAATTTAGACCTATGACGGGTAAGTTTCTGGAGGTCACCCTTGAGCCAGTTCTTTTGCTGGCCAGTGCATTGGAAAGGCAAAAAGGCAGCTACAAAAGTAAATTGGCAAAATTTTGTTTCAACTGAAACCCCCAAAGTTTCAAAAACTTTGGTTTCAAATGAAGAAAGAATGTGATGTTTGATACGCCTATGGACAATGATGGCAACGCCACCACCAGCTCCATTAAAGCGATCATTTCGGTAGACAAAATAATTTGGATCTCTTTTGACCTTATGGGCAGGTTTGAGATATGTCTCAGTTATAACAGCAATATGCACGTTATGAACTCTTAAAAAATTAAATAGCTCGTCCTCGTTATCTCTGATGGGTCGAGCATTCCAATTCAAAATATTTAATGACTTGAAATCCATTACTGAATTTCAATGTCAAGACAATATTAATGGCAAATTTAATACCAGTTTGGATAACATCAAACATGGAATTAGTGTTTTAGCATAGCGGTTATCATATCGATTAACGATTGCTGCAAAAATTCTAATTTAGGAGCGAAATTGCTACCTTAATCAAATTCATCAGAATTCCTGTGGAAATTTTGGTAGGTCCATTTACATAGGTAGGTCCATTTACATATTGAACATTGTTAACAACACCGTTAGGTAAGAATGTAGTGTTTGCAGATTGAACCCAGTTGGTGCCTGCAGGTATCGAAATAGTTTTTGTTCCTCGTTGAGCGTTTGAAGTAACAGTTGCGGATGGAAAAACCTGTCCGCTGTTTCTACCGACGGTTTGGTAGGAATTTGTTCTTTGCTGATCGATGTTAGTGCCTTTAGAGTGCGAAAAATTACCTCAATTCATGCGTTTACCAATCATATGGCAATGCTTTGTTCCGTGACCCCATCCCCTTTGGAAATTTGCTCCAGTCTTCTTGAAATGTTCTCACTTCACTCGAACATGAAGCAAATGGCTTGCTTTTTCTAAAGCCTTAAGGTGATTAAGTTCACTTGACTTGAAGTGAACTAAGTAAAAATCGTTTGAAATCCCTTTGCGAGAACCGCCAGGCCAGGATTTCATTTTCATTTAAATTACTTGGACTGGGCTAATTCAAAGTAATTTTATCAACTCGTTTTTGATTTCATCCAGAGATTCACCTCAAGACAACCTTAAAAAGACGTTCAGCTTTGGTGTCGTATGTGAAAAAAAATGTGGTTCTTCTGAGTAAGATACTCATGATGGCATTCACCTCGTCTGGAAATTTGAAGGGAATATTTCACACCTTCAACAAATGTTATGATTTCCTTGCAAAAAGCATGGAAATCCGAAATTTTCACCACAACAGGGGGAACTTTTTCCTTTCTGAATCGAGAAAGTTTATTCAAGTTTTGGTTAGATGATGGATCACACTCATCATCTGTGAGCATATCAAATTGATTACTCACATTTGATTTGATTTGAAGGCGAATCAATAGATTGTCCTTTAAGTTTACGTTTATTTGCCATAGTGGCAGAATAAATTGCTCCAAATCGACGTCCAAGCAGATAACTATAAGAATCCGAAGGACCGAAGAGGAATTTCCCAATGCGGTATCCAAGCCGGGTTACCCGAAGGGCCTAACAAGAATATAAAAGGAATAAGAGGAAATCTAAAAATGGTAGGTAGTATTTAGCACTGAAAAGTGCTGTTTAAAATTTGTTGTAGCGTTAGGTAGGAATAGCACTTCCTTCAGCAAATAGAAAATAGAACCGCACGGCATGAGAGCACAATGCAGACAATGTAATCGAATTAACCTATGGCCAGATCTTAATTCTGGTCCACAGTGAAATCCACCGTATTGATCCTTCTAACCGTACAATAAATCTTAATTTAAGCATTTGAATTCTATTTTAGATATTAATATTGACCCCAGTATGTAGGTCTAGCACGTAAGTACTAGGTGGGGTGAAAAGTAACCTTCTTGGGAACGAAAAAATATGTGGTTTTGAACTTTTTTTTTAATATTTTATTCAATGTAGTCCCCTTTTAGCTCGATAAACTTATTCCTGCGATTTTCCAAATTTTTTATCCCGTCCGAAAACTAATGTTCTGCAAAATACTCCTCCGTGGCGTCGATGATTTTCTTGCGTGAGCTGATTTTTTTTTATTGATGAGCCGTTTTTTGGGGTTTTGGAACAGATAATAATCCGCGGGAGCCAAATCGGGTGGATACGGAAGCAATTGTAGCCGTAAGTTCTTGATTTAAGCCGTGTTTGTATGTTTTGTGCGCCGGCTTTTTCTTGCATGTTTTTCTTCATGAGGCCGTTTTGCAGCGATTTTGTCCTTCAATCGCTCGAATAATGCCGACCCATTGAGCCTCTCTAGGCCGCTTCTGTTCGCTGGTGTGTAATAGTGGATCCAGGTTTCATCAACAGTTACCAATCGACACCAAAAGTCCTTCCGATTCCGCATCAGCAAGTCTAAACACTGTTTCGAAGTGCTCTCGCGTTCGTGTTTTTGGTCAGGAGTGAGCATGCGCGGCCCCCAGCGGCAGGATAACTTTTTCATATGCAGGATCTCGTCCAAAATATGCCGTGTGCACTCAGTACTAATCTTTGTGACATCTGCTAGCTCACGCAGCTTCACTTTCCGGTAAGCCAGCACCATTTCATGAACTTTTTTGACATTGTCCTCTGTAGCCGCATCGGAGGGCCTGCCGCTGCGGACTAGATCGGTAGTAGAGTTGAGTAGATGATTACTCTCCGCTACCACCCATCTGTGCAACCCTCGAACGGTGCAGCATAAACGGCAACCCTGCCGACCAACGAACTTCTGTTCGCGCCTATATTGCATGTAGAGCACGAGTGTAATTTCATTCTATTCGCTCATTAAATCGTTCGTACAAAGTAAAGTTTCGCATGCTTATTAATCCGGATTCCCGTGCGCTGTGTGTCCACTCATCGTTGACTCTGCTTTGCTCTCCGCCATGCCATGGTGGCTTAAAAGTTAAGGAAAATCATGGTGGCTTAAAGGTTAAGGAAATCGAAAAGATATCACTCAAGTATATAACTGATGAACAATTGACACAGTGCTTCAAAACAAAGCGATAATCATGATGCCACCATGAATTTGCCGATTATTGCTGAATTTATGACATTTTTGAAACATAGGCCGAATGAAGGAGCTAGGCTAACATTACATCCCGTTAACCTATTATATTTCGGCATCCACATAATTAAATTGACGTTTTACAGTATTCCTGGCCGTATTAATATTTGTGTCACATTCACGATATTAAGCAAATTCTAAAAATAGCCACCAAAGTTATGAATTTTTATCACTTCACCTCAAATCACCAAACTGGATCAAATAGACCAAACTGGACAAGACTCAACGCCTCACATTCCTCTATCAGACATTACAACCTCACGATTTTAGAGCACCAGGAAGACAGTAGCAAGCAACCACAATCATCTCATTTTGCTGCAGTGGGGAAAGATTGAAAAAATAATAGTATAGAATAAGTAACGGACCAACATTTTCTTTGATTTGTTAATTAGAAAATGCAAGTTGGGAGCTTATGTCAGCCATTGTGACGGCCAATATTGAACTCTGAGCAGTTTTACCTCAAGCTTTCTTTTAGCGAATAAAACGTGAACAAGAGTGTCTCTATTGTTGTAGGAAATACGAAAAATCGGCAGTTTTACTTACCTTCTTCCTCCATGTGGTCGCTATAAAAGAGTCCGAGTTTGTTATTTTTAATCTAATGGATTAAGGTTAAAAATAACAAACTGATGAAGCAAAATGTCATTTTTGACCAAAGAAATTCAGACAAAAAAAAACACAAGGTAATCAACTAGTTGTTTTTTTTTTTTATTAATTTATGTGACTTATTAAGGTTCCAACGAATTTATCATTTGCCGTGAAGCTACTCGCGATTTGAAGATCGAGCTTTATATAAATCATTCAGCGCAAATAGTTTGGTAAAATATCCCTAGAGAGTCCTCGGGCCGATAAAAACAATCTACTTAACCATGTCTGAAAGTTCTAAGATTTATGAGAAAATGTCGATTAAATGTCGAGCCTTCACTCAAGTAGCAATCCTTGTGTTTGTGTCCATTAGTTCTCCCTTAGCTCAGTCGGTTGTTTGTAATTTTTGTATTTATCTTGCCACCATGCTAAAATAAAAATGGCACTGACATAAAAAGAACTCAATTATAAATTCAGGAAATTTATCTAGAACACTAATTTGAGAGCTAGTTATGATTATCAGTAAACTCACAATGCCAAGAAAGAAAATATTGGTGTGTTGAAGGAGGCTTGCGTTTGAATGCAACAAACAAGCACAAGCCCTTCGTTCCCAATTGATTGTTCCAATTCTGTGAAAGTTCACTGAACAAAATGCGACGATTTCACCAAAACAACAAAAATATCTGTTTTTACCTAGCACATAAAGCACAACAACGAGCTCGGGATTGTTATAAATCAAATTCGAAGAAGCAACGTTGTCATCATGCGGGAGAAATTCTCCTTTATTATTTATTATATTTCAGCAGATGATAGGTCCAAACAGCGAACAAGCAGATTCTCACGACTGCCTCACTGAACCATAACAAAGGAAACCAGATCAACATTGAGCACCAGCAGCGAATGTTACCAGATTTATCCCAGCTTATGCTCTGATGGGTTATCGGATCATCCCTCACCGATATTGAATGGTAATTGACTTTGGTAACCTTTGAAGGCCGGGGTCTGTGCTGTTGAATGAGTGATGAGTGGTTGCTTGCATTTTTTTTTATCATGACCAGGATTGAAAGCAAAATATTTGGCTGATTGAGCAAGAACATATAGAAAAGAAATTTGTGTTTTAGTGTAGGTAATGCTACCACGGATGATTTTTTGTGTGTGTTCCGTTTGTAAGTCGATTCACTCCAGAATTTTATAATGGGAATAAGTATTTTTTTCAAATCGTGAAGCTTAGAACTTATTAAACACATGGAAACAAAATGTTCACTTCTATTAGATTAACTGATTCAATATATATCAGCTTGAAACTCCGGATAAAAACTCCTTGTAGCTGTGAAAAACAGTGCTGGAAAATTTTATCCATAATACCAGTACCAAACAGTGGAAGATAGATTGCAATTGCACACATACACACGTTGATACCAAGAACACCACCGTAACTGATGTAGCCATGAACTTGAAGGAATCGTTCAAGTGCTGCCGCAGTCACTGAACCGTCTAATATTCGCTCATTTATTTTATGATCCAAATTAGCTAAAACTCTCGACGCACCCCGTCATACTCCTCAACGCTCCATATAAAAGGAACTTCAACTTGAACTACAAAGAAAGGAATTATGTGCGTGCTCCAAAAGTCATTCAGCCAACCAGATCCACGCATCGACGAAGAAAACCAGGCTGAGAATTTAATGGGTGATGGTTCACATCAACGCCTACCGCGCTTTGGCGTCTTTCGCACTTTTTATTACCAATTTCGAATGCTCCTTCTTCCCACCCCGTTGCACATGGTTTCACCAATATTTCAAAAACTCTCAGAAGGGAACAGAGCATTTTGCCATTTATTTGTCTATTAGATACCCGAAATCGTTGGAATTGAACTACAGAGTGAAGCGGCTAAGCGCAGAAAAATATATCATTCAAATCTTGCGTGTTAGAGCATCCGAGGAATGTGCGTTTTTGTGTAATAAATCATTTCCGGGGGGGTTGACGCCACGAGGCGGGTGGTGATCGAGGTTTGTGAAACGTAAACAATGTCTGGAATTTAGAGCTGTTGAACTGAGTTCTCCTTTGCATACCGCTCACTGCGCTAAAACTGTCAAGCTTGAAGGTTGCATGTGGTTCTGCAGGATCGATTCAAATAATTCATTGCTGGATCCAGAAAAGATAGAGAATCCATAATGAATAATGAGATTTACAACCACTATAGATTTGATAAGGAGGAGCTTTAGATACTGCTTTCATATAGTTAACATTTGAAGCGAAGCAAAATGAAACAATACTACGCAGCTAAATTCGAGCAAAACAAACAAAGTGTAACGAAAACTTGGGACACTATCAAGCAAGTGCTGGGCGGTAAAAAGAGCTACAGTTCAATTACGGGAATGTGTGATACTTTTGATACCAAGCTAAGTGCAATTGAAGAAGCAACAAGCAGCAAAATTAGGGAATGTATACCTTATGAAGGATCAGGTCCATTCCACAAACAAACAAGTGTCACGTTCAACCTCAAGACTGTTACTCCAACTGAAGTCAAGCGGATCATCAAAGCACTCCCAACAACAGCATCCACTGGTTACGACGAGATTCAAACCAAAATATTCAAAGAATTCAACGAAGAACTGTCAGTAAATGTATCCGACATCATCAATGCTTCGATTCGTCAATCCCGAATACCAAATGCTCTAAAAATATCAAAAGTAGTTGCAATTCCGAAAGTGACTATACCCACTAGGTTCTCGGACTTCAGACCAATTTCCATTCCTTGCGTAGTCAACAAAATTCTGCAACGAGTCGTCAATGAACAGCTCGTAGAACATCTTGACCGTCATACATAGTCTTCTCTCGCCTTACCAATATGGATCGTCCTAAGTCCAATACCCAAGCAGCTTTATTCGATGTCGTTTCAACAATTCAATCACTATGTGACCAAAAGCAGAAGGTTGCTGCAGTTTTCTTGGACCTAAGTAAAGCCTTCGATACATGCGACAGAAAAATACTGCTCCGTCGTCTGAATGAACTTGGTGTAAGAGGAAACGGTTGCAAATGGTTCAGAGATTTTCTTAGTCATCGCAAGCAGTACCTTTCCGATAAAGGCTTCAAAAGCAAAGAACGTATAATTGACATTGGAGTTATCCAAGGTAGCACGTTAGGCCCAACGTTATTCAACTGCTACATAAACCACATAAAGGACCTACACCTGCATGGAATGCTTTTTATGTACGCTGATGATATAGTGCTTATATACAACATTCAGCGAAGATCCAACAGTTAATAAATCAGGACTAGAGGCTCTCGTAAGGATGAAGCAGCACACACCGACGGCCAACACAAAAACAAAATACACGATTTCAATTACCGAGACCAAGCAATAGCATTTGTCATACGGAAGCGCACCAGCGAAAGAGTACTCTCTTTTCAATATCTAGGGTACTTCTAGATGAACAACCAAATGGAATGAACACACCAACAAGTTGAGCTCAAAGCTTGCCCCCATTGTTGGTGTTTTCAGAAAAATTTCTGACCTTGTGGCCTTAGCAACCAAACGAAATCTGTAAAGGGTGTATTCGTTAAAAATGGCACACACATATATACTCATCAAAATTAAACTGATTATCGGATTTTCTTGGAATTTTCAGGGAATGAAGAACTACTAATGAGTTTTGATTCACAACATTTGTTTTATTCAATTTCGTCTCTCATCCCGAATGCCCGCACCTTCCTTTTCACTCCACCAATCAAATTTTGTACAACCGATTTTCCGAGTGTTTTTGTTGTTTTTACCCAAATTTTCTTCAATTCTAGCTCTGTTTTTATAGTTTTGGGATGTTTGCGAAGTTCCGTTTTCATAATTGCCCAGAATTTTTCAATTGGACGAAGTTCCGGTGAATTTGGTGGGTTCATATCCTTTGGCACAAAATTGACTCCGTTGGCTCGGTACCACTCCAATACGTTTCGAGCGTAGTGGCAGGATGCTAGATCAGGCCAAAACAGAGTTGATCCTTTGTGCTTCTTAATGAATGGCAAGAGACGCTTCTTAAGGCACTCTTCCGTGTAAATCGCACCGTTTATTGTTCCGGAAGTGATGAAGGGAGCACTTATTTCACCATATCCGCAAATCGCCTGCCAGATTAGAAATTTCTTTGCAAATTTCGATAGTTTCTTCTTTCGAACATCCTCCGGAACATCGAACTTCGACTTGACAACGAAATATTCTTGCCCAGGAAGTTGACGGAAGTCGGCCTTGACGGATGTTTCGTCATCCATCACGATGCAACCGGATTTGATGAGCAGCTTCGTGTAAAGTTTCCGGGCGCGGATTTTCGCAGTGATGTTTTGTTTTTCATTCCGGTTTGGGGCTTTTTGCACTTTGTAAACATGTAACCCTGCACGCTTCATGGTTTTCTGCACAAAACCGACTGACACCTTAGACTTTTTAGCGACATCTCGAATTGACATGTTTGGACGGTTCTTGAATTGTTGTACGACTTTCCTGGCCATTTTACTGTCCATTGGACCACTTTTACGACCACTCCCTTCCTTCCTTTGGACACTCAGACGCTCCTTGAAGGTTTTTATTACACGAGACACAGTTGTATTTGCAATTCCAAGCCTTTTAGCAATCCACCGGTGGGACGCCCCTGGATTTTGATTGTGAGTGCACAAAATTTTCTCACGGACAATTTCTTGTTTCGACGACATGACTGGAACTACTGAATGTATAAGTATGAAACTTGGTAGATGTAAATAATACACTTTGGATAAGATCTACTCAAATTTCTAGGTTTTTTACTCATACGATTCAAAAGTTACAGAAGATTTTTCTGTGTGCCATTTTTATCGAATACACCCTTTAAAAAAGCAATTAGTTTGTATAACAATCTTCAGCAAGATCTTAAAGTTCTCCCTCAAAATAGTTTTAAATTTAAACTGAAAACAGTGCTTTTAAATATTCAGTGCCACGAATAATATTATCAATTTTGTTATGTTTATGGTAAACTAATCTGTAATTAGTTTGTTCATAAAAAAATGATGATATTCGAAGACGTAATATTTTTTCTTGTGCATCAACGTAATAGCAAAATGTATGTCTCTATTTTTTTTAATTTAAGTAAGCCAACGGCTCATCGACAAATAAAGAAATAAATAAATTGATAATAACATTTGTTAAGTTTTGTTTGTTTCCAGACCAATTACGAACAAAATAATCCATTAAGACTTCAGCTGAAGCTTCAGGTTTGATTATCCAAACTAAATCTTAAACTAAACTTGTAAATTTATGAACTAGATTTTTCGTTATTATCAAACATGAAATGGCAAGGCCAATTAGAAAAAAACTTTCAGACATTTTCCCGAGCTGAGTTATTTCATTTCACTCGATTTAATTTAATTAGCAGAGTGTTATTTTAATTGTTATTAGAATTTGTCAAAACTCAGCTCAAGATTAAAGGAAGCAAACATTAACTAGAATGAGTAGATTATTTTTGACAAATGCTATAACTGTTAAATGTAGAGACAATATATTATTCTCTATTAAGAATGCCAACACGCACACTTCAAATGTGCGATAGAATCCTAAAAAATAGTGGGAATGCATTGATCATTGGGGGCCTCAGATTGCCCAGCCGGTAAGAGCACTTTGTACCAAGCGGCAAGGGTCGATCGAGAAAATCTTTCGTGTTGGAAGTTTTCTCGACTTCCCTGAACATAAAGAATAATTTTGCATATCACACAACATAGAAATTCATGCATTGGTTTTGGCATAGTAATTGATGACTTTGGAACTGGTTCTAGAATACTTAGCTGAGAGCAGGTGAAAGCTCGTCAAAAAGAGCGTCAAAGTCAGTTAGAAAAAGATGAAGTATTTATCAAATTTTATAAGGGGCTATTCATAAACCAAGTGGACTTTTCTAGGGGAAAGGCGGGTGTGACCATAGTCTACACTCCATACAAAAAAAAAATGTATGGAGCAAAGTCTACGAACAGAAAGGTTTGAAATTTTCCAAAATGAGTCTACGTGGTTTATGAACAGGCCGTTACTAGCATAGCATAGCATTTTACGACCATACACTATCCTGGGTTGGCTGTTGTAGAGACGATAAAAGCGCCAGAAGAGCTGCCTTGGATGTAATTTCCAAGTGTGTACGTTCTATGATCTAAACTTAGGTCGTCATAGTATGGAAGATTTTTGTTAAACGATCGATAAATGTAAAATGTAAGGAAAATGTGTATCATAAATTTTGTTTTCAGCACATTCCAACCTATTTTTTTAATTCAAACATTCAAGCACTAAGCAGAGAGTATACACTAGCAAAATGTCATGTAAAGTTTGGTGCGCTGAGACCGACACATGCAAGCGTCCTTTAGCACATAAGAATGAGTTGAAAGAGATGAGAAAATAAATTCAATCAAACACACCTTTTGTCGTTTTCCGTATGTATCAGTTTCATGAGACATAATTTTACAAAAAAATCTTTGTTTGCTTTCTCCGACTTTTTACATAGATGAATTACGTCTCGTGTAAAATTAAAAACGTCTTAGTGTGTAGGCAAAACGCTCGCCAAAGAAGCATAACAAACATTATGAATGAAGAAGCTGCCAATATACTAGGTGGGGTATCCTTCTTGACCTTGACCGCCAAAATACTGCTACTGCAAAAAAGGTAATAGTGCCTTGTTCATAAAGTATGGAACGGTCAAAACTTGGTCGACTCAAATATGACGTAGTTTTTTAAATCGTGCATTTAAAAAACTTGAACACCCCTCATTTTGTAGGTGTGTGCGTACGAAGTGTTGACTTTATTTTGTTTTTGCCATTTTCTATTCAAAACTTAAAATGGCGCCGAAGCAAGAAGAGCAGCTTATCAAAATTGTACACGCGCATAAGCAAAATTCAAATGATTCCCACGCCGACTTGGCAAAATCACTTAGTATTGCCAAATCAATCGTGACGAATGTACCATAAGTGTACGGAGAACGTCTGACAACGCTCAAGAAGCTGGGATCAGGAGGGAACCTAAACTAGAAAGCCGCAGCGTCCGGAAGAATAGTGGCCAGCATTTTCAAAGGCAATCCATCTGAGATATCGGAAACATATTAGAAAAGTCCCACACATCAGTGCAAAAAGCAAAGAAATGAGCCGGACTATCAACATTTAAGGTTACAGGGACACCGATGATAAGCAGAACACAACAGCCAAAGGAAGAGCGCCGAAGTTGTACGCGAGTTTGATTGCGTCGTAATGGACGATAAAACATACGTCAAGGCTGATTTCAAGCAGCTCCCAGGTGAAGAGTTTTATACGGCTACCAGAAAACGAAAGGTTCAAGATAAGTTTGAGCAGAAAAAATGTCAAAGCTCCCAAAAAATACTTGGTTTGGCAGGCGATTTGCACATGTGGACTAAAAAGCGAAAATTTCAACCATGATATTCATGTAAAGGAATGCTTGCAAACACGCTTATTGCCTTTCCTGTAGAAACATAGTTGTTCCGTGCTGTTTTGGCCAGAACACGCTTCTTGCCACTACGGAAAAATGGCTCAGGAATGGTATACCGCCAATAGTGTGAAAATCGTACTCAAGGAGAAAAACCCTCCAAACAGCACTCAATTGAAAAATATTGGGCAATCGTAGAGAGAAACCTCAAGGGAACTCAAAAAACAGTTGGAAGTGAAAAAGCAGTTCAAGGCAATTTGGCGTTCAGCATCAAATAAGGTGGATATAACAGTGGTACAAAACTTGATGAAAGGTGTGAAAGGTAAAGCCCGACAGTCCGCTTTTGGAAAATCGGTAGCCTAATCAAATAATTTTCCTGTGTTTTGTAGACGATGAAATTCAAAAAGAAATAAAGATTGATCATTTATATAATAAACTTATCAGTGGGCACTTAATTATGTTTGACTCATTTTTGAACGTTCCACCCTTTATTTTGGGCATACACGCCAAATTTCAGTGCAATACTGCCCTTAGTTTTGTTTTGACGGCTGATTGTTGTTGACGTGTTTGACATCATGTTGAATATGCAGAAAAACGATTTTCGTTCACTCATAAAACATTATGTTTTGAGATTCAAAAAGGCAAAGAAAACAAAAAAAAAATTGGATAAGTATTGTGGGGCAAAGACTCCATCAGATTACACCGTTAAATATTGGTTTTGAGAGTTTTGTGGAGGCCGTAACTCCACTACCGATCAAGTCCGCAGCGGCAGGCCCTCCGATGCGGTTACAGAGGACAATGTCAAATAAGTTCATGAAATAGTGTTGGCTGACCGGAAAGTGAAGGTGCGTGAGCTAACAGATGCCTCAAAGATTAGTACTGAGCGCACACGCCATATTTTGGGTGAGATTCTGCATATGAAAAAGTTATCCTGCCGCTGGGTGCCGCGCATGCTCACTCCTGACTAAAAACCCGAACGCGAGAACACTTCGAAACAGTGTTTAGACTTGCTGATGCGGAATCGGAAGGACTTTTGGCGTCAATTGGTAAAGGTTGATAAAACCTGGATCCACTATTACACACCAGCGAACAGAATGAGAGCCCGGCAATGGACTGAAGCCGGCACAAGTGCTCCGAAGCGGCCTAGGGAGGCTTGGTAAGGCTTGGTTTTGATGTTGGTTTTCTGGAATTCTCATGGCATTCTCGTCGTGGACAACCTCGAAAAGAATAAAAATCAACAGCGAGTATTACTGTGCATTATTCGAGCGATTGAAGGCCAAAATCGCTGCAAAACGGCCTCATAAGAGAAAAACAATTTTGTTTTTGCAAGACAAAGCGCCGGCGCACAAGAGCATCACAACCACGGCTAAAATCAAGAGATAACCAATTGCTTCCCATCCATCGTATTCACCCGATTTGGCTCATTCGGACTATTATCTGTTTCCAAACCTGCAAAGATGGCTTATCAATGCAAAATTCAGCTCACACGAGGAAATCATCGACGCAAAAAAAAAAAAAAAAAAAAAAAAAAAAAAAAAAAAATTTTTTTTCCCAAAGTTTTTTTTCCTCTTTCGGGACAAAACCACGACCAGTAATTTGATCTATTGTAGTATATCCCGTATCCTTTGTTTAGTGCATGTCGAGTTACTTCATCACCATTGTTGGAGATGATACGCTGTACCCTGAAATAGAATAAATATTATAATGTAAATGTAGAACAAAACATGCTAAACTATACACAAACCTTTTATATTCTACTTACCTAAAACACAGTTCCTTGTTCAACTCACACATTGACCACATACACGAGACTCCCTATTCGACGATCACCTCACAATAGGACATATATTCCACAATGTAAATGAGAAACAATAAATCAGTTTTAAATTCGACTATCGTACAGAACACACGCTGCATATCTGCATATCACGGTTAAATAATATACCGGTCATTCGTCGTCTCGATAGTCAGTTCGCCACAAATTCCCATCCACCTGTGAAGTACCTTCTTCATCCAAGGCTGTCAGGCATTGGAAGATCGCCAATCCGTCGAAAACTAGTGCGCGGTGAGAAGTCGCGCCTACAACCATTGATTTCGCCCCCCCCCCCCCCCCCCCCCTCACTAGCATAGAATCCAAACCGCCATGTTTCTTCCCTCCGCCCCTATTTCCTTTTCACAAGCATAAAATGTAATAAGGACTAATATATTAATATATGTTCCTTTGACTACAAAAACAAATATGCTCCCTAGTTTGAATTAATTCAGACTATGGTTCGGTAATAGATCTGATACCCCGCAACGCACCACGAAAAGGTGATCTACCAGCGGTACGGGTCCCCAAGGAGGTTACTTTTCACCTCACCAAGTATAAGCCCTACAAAAATTAATTCTGAATTATCAGAGGCATTGCCAAAAGTTTGTATCACATCTGAATCCATTTCAGAAGGCCAATGAGATTCTGTCCTGAAACATTGTTCAAATATTCATAGTGTACATCTACTTCAACACAAACGGCCTAATAAGAAACAGTAATCAATGACTATAAACATCTATTTCTCATCCAAAGCACCCACGCAAACTACCTGCTGGATTAATCGCTCTCTATCATATATGATCGTGTCCGTTTGTGTGAATCTGATCTAACCTGTGAGTAATCGACGTTTGAAGTGATTGTCTGAGCTCTGATAGTCAAACAATTGTATCTGTTGAAAAAAAGAGCTTAATGTCTATGTCAATAAATTATTTCCGAGTTCACTTGTGACATAAGCTGGCGGTAGATATTGGCCCTACAAGTCCGCTTTTACTCTAGTTTTGTTGGAAGATTTTACCAGTAATTCAAACGCAGTAATAACGACGGCGTGAAGTGATTACCAGTAAATAAACTCTACTCGAAACAAAAAAAAGCTGTTAATGGGCAAACAGAAAAAAGGCGCATTTGATGCATATTGAAGTGGTTTGCTGGAGCATCAGATGAGAGCGTTGACTAATGAAGGGATGTATCACTTTCAGAGTGTGTATATTCAATCCGAAAGAGCTCATCAAATGCAAATTAACCGGGATGCCGAAAAGTATGGAGATTCAAGTGGTTTAGGAAGTGTATTTGTATGAAGTGATCGTGTGATTTGTTAGCATGGAATGTAAACAACTTTCATTTGCCTTGAACAAGTAGGAAAGTTTGATCATTTTTAGTGAGACCAAAACTAACTGTAAACATATGTTCTGGAAGCGCGTTTTCAATTAACAATTTGCTAACAAGCTCACCTTTTGAAACATGAACGATTTTAGTTAATCTACTCAAAAATCACAATTTTGCGAAACTATCACGATGCTATCAAATGATAAAGTTTGACGCTGTAAAAAGTTTGCTGCCTAGCAATGCAAATCCC
This sequence comes from Aedes koreicus, assembly GCA_024533555.2. NCBI lineage: Eukaryota > Metazoa > Arthropoda > Insecta > Diptera > Culicidae > Aedes > Aedes koreicus. Next base: position 175,251 of record JAHHFK020005770.1, on the reverse strand, counting down.
ATCGGTACAAACAGCTGTGTTCCCTGCGGATGAAAAACTAACATGAACAACTTTCCAGGATACAATTTGCTACGATTTGTTCTGCCATACACATGGATGTTCAGTATATAGCAGTTTCAAGCTATCATTCCAAGCTTGACAGCTCTAGCAAAACAGGGTTACAAACCAAACGGTATAACAATGTCATACCAAACTCATGGCGAAATTGAAGATTTTATCAAACAAACGTAGCAGAATACTCTCATCCACGCCATACGGTGAATTGACTTTTTGCCCCATTAGAACGGACGGAAATTCCACACTTTCACCTAGGCAAGAGAACTGCCACCCGTTTTCAGCCCTTCAGTTAGTCCTTCTGGCCTGACTGACTACGATGCATTTGTTGTGATATTCAACAAGGATAAAGACTAAACGGGCTATCTATCGCACCGATGCAATCTGTTCGTTCGGTGCTCTGCTGTGCGTAAGTCTTTTAATTGCTTTTGTGAAATTGTTTCTAGCATCGTTCTGCATTCCATTTCCGGTACTCAGCAGGGAATGAATTTTTATTGTTAAATCTGCACGTGCGCAGTTTATATACCAAGTGCATTATTTGTTCCTCACTTGAAACGTTGATCATGATGTTCAGAGTTCTTCTGCAGCGAATAAACGGCGGGCAGCGCGCACTTATTCAATATTTCCAATGACTTCACGATAATCAACGCTAAATGAGCGTTACTAATGATATGTCATGTTGTACCTACAATATGGAGATTTAGCAGGGAGCTAGAACCTAACGCATCGATCGAAAGATGAATGTAGGTGCAATATACTTGAACCACAGTTGTGTATCGGATAATGTAGAACGATGGCACAGTTTCTGGATGCAGGAATTCATTGTTCATCGTTAATGGACCGGAAAAAGGTGCCTGCAAATTGAACTTTATAACTTCTGATCCGACATCACAGTTGCAGTTTGCTGGTTTCATGATGAATAGGGAAGTAAAGTGTATGTTGAAAATTATGTAGGTATCTATCAAAGGAAGAGACTCTTCAAATTTTGAGAATTTTCAGCAATTTATAATTTGAGCACTAAAAGCATTAGGGCTAGTACTAAGAACTCTTGCATTTGATATTACAGAACATTGAACGATTTTTTTTTTTCAAACCGTGTATTATCCAATTTAAAATAAAATATCGCACTTCACACTTTCTATTCTAACACAAATTTCTACAAAAGAAAATATATATATATGTACTTCATGAATTCCTTATCTTTCGTGTGCTGCGCAAGAAAAAAATGCACACAAAAAAAATTAGAAAATTATAATAGAAACATTGACGAAAAATAACCAAAAAGTGAAGAAGCGTAAATAGGATAAGAAAAAAACATTTCGCCCCAAACATAAAGTAAGAAGATGGGAGAACCTACCATCGTTCAAACCACTAAGATCTGTCGACTACGGTGATCTGGGCGTGTTGTTAGAATGTCGGAAGACAGCCCAGTTAAAATGATTCTCGATAATGAACCGACGATAACAAGAAGAAGAGGCGCGCAAAGACTAAGCCGGATCGATCAAGTAGAAGGTGATCTGTGGGCTCTTCGCAGACTGTGAGGCTGGCGAAATGCAGTCATGGACCGAAAAAAATGAAAATAACTTCTGTGTACGTTAGGAAAGGAAAGCAGTATACCCGTACTGTTCAATTAATATCATTTGTTTACTTTTATTTACTTTTTGAAAATCAAACACCGTTAGAACCAATTAGCACAGCCATTCAAGCTTGAATCTCAGCGTGTGTATAATTCCATAAAAAAAAAGAAATCGCCAAATAACAACAAGCAACTAGCGGCTTTCATCCCGTCAGTTAATCTGTCAGTTTTGTTGCAGCGATATGGCGAGGCGCCCATCAAAGCGCCTCCATGTGGCATCTCATTGCACGTCAAAACATCGTGTCTATATCGGGTGGCGTGTTGCGAACTCCGACATGATATTTGCAGATGCCGCAACTTCACCACATCAGTGGGCACCTCGACTAAGTAAACTACGTGGCGCTAGTGATCAAGCGATTGCTAACGTATTTTAATTTTAATCTTGCTTAAACGTCTGTCTGCGCGGTAAATTGACGATGTGCCGTTTCACGAGCATTAATACTTCACATGCACCATTTGGTGTGTGTTGTTTCTTTTTTTAAATTATGAACGATACGGCCAAGTACTGCTACTAATATTAACAAGTTTCTATCAGCCCGAGTAACACATGTTCATGATTTTATGTTGAGTAAGCTTCTTTACAACCAAATCTAGTCGTATAAAAGTATTTTCAACCGTTATAAAACTTTTGTGTTGCTTGGGAGGTCCATATACGATTCGTGCTTTATAGCAAAGTCTGTGGTAGTAGAAGTCATGAAAAATCAATTGGAGTAATCAATTTTCACCAATTGTAATTTTTCACTTCTTTAATTAGTAATACCACTTTTATTTAATAATGCAACCAATTGCAAGAGATATTTGCAATCGATTGACACAAAAATTGAGACAATATAACGATAAATGAATAAGCATTAACCGAGTAACCATAAGCATTACACACTTAGAAATTATGAATTTTACACGAGACGTAATTCATGTTTGTAAAGAGTCGGGGAACGGAAAGAAAGACTTCGTGTAAAATTATGTCTCCTGAAACTGACACTTAAGTAATTCGACGAAAAATGTGTTTGATTGGATTTATTTTCTCATCTCTTTCAACTCATTCTTATGTGCTAAAGGACGCTTGCATGTGTCGGTCTCATGGGGACAGAAATTTACATGACATTTTGGTAGTGTGTAAGCTATAGCCAGATAACTGCACTATAGCAGCGTAAATGTTTCTTAAAAGTTCTGTATTAGCATATGTTAAGCATGCAAGCTCATATTAACATCACAAATGCATTCAAGCTCCAACCAAAACTTAGCATTATTGCCAGCATTATATGCGCATATAAGGCAGTTATAATGCATAAAAACATGTATTATGTTTACAGCATACATGCTTTATATCTGCATTTAGTGCTAATATCAGGCTATCATATAATTTGGAATTAAGCAACAACAAAAACCTATTAATAGAATGAAAAATGACGTGTTTTGCTTTTGCTGCGTCGTTTTCACGGAAATATAATTAAAAAATACTCCTTCATTCAACTTAAATAAATGGTGAAATTATAGTTTTTCCGAGTGCTTTGCGTAGGACGTTGTGAATGGAATCCCTCTTATGTTGTGTATTATGGTCGTGTTTCTTGAGATGGATTGTTTTTTGTGTGTTTTTCGTGACCCGCTCCCGTATCCGGACGAGCTTTCCAGCATCAGATAAGGAACATTGGTGAGGTCGTTTCATATTATCAAAAGTATACCTTAACTATATACACTCCAGGATCAAGAATTTCCATTTTTGATTCTGGAAGTGTGAAAACTCTTCACATATCCATTTGATGTGTGAATATTTTCATGCGGGGCTTACTGTATATGAAGATGGCCTCAGAATGTACGTGTATGAACAGGCAGTCTTGAAATGGGTCTTTGGATTTTCAATAGAGCTGTCACCTTCAATCTCCAGGGCTAAAAATGTTTGCACATAGTGATCACATATGAATTACTGAAGAAATGCAGACAAGTTTCTTCCACAAAAGCACTGCCGGTCAGTGGGAGATTGATTGTTAAGACACACACACAACAAAAACCCGTTAATAAGGAGTGTATCGAATATAAGCTATCCACATACATTTGCGTTGTACGCATGTATTTGTGATGGTTTTTTATGCTCTGAACACTGCATGCTGTACGTTTGACTGTCAGCTTTCTTTTGCTTACTTGTTTGTGCGGTTCAATTCTGCGTTTTCAAAATGTCGCGTATTGAAAAGGAAGTGAAAATTAAGGTTCTGGACACATGGCTAAGTGAGAAGGGTATTACTATGCGAAAATTGATGAAGCGGTTTGGAATTCATCATGCGATTGTAAAAACCATTATTAATAAGTTTGGGGAACACTATTCTTTGGATGAGCTACCAGGAAGAGGCAGAAAACCCGGTTCTTCCAACCCGAAACTGGAGCAGAAAGTGGTATCTCTAATCATGAAGAACAAATCAATGTCAATACGTGATTTGGCCAAAAAAGCAGGAGCGAGTGTCGGAATGATCCAGCGTATCAAGAGGCGAAACCACCTGAAGACCTACAAGAAGCAGAAAATCTCGAAACAAAGTGCAGAACAGAAGAAGCGAGCAGCAACAAGGGCCCGGAAATTGTATTCGCGTCTTTTGCAGCGTCCGGATGCATGCGTTTTGATGGACGATGAGACCTATGTAAAGGAGGACTCAAAAACCCTTCCAGGTCCACAATACTTTACTGCCGTCGTTGGGGAGGATGTGAGCGATGCGGACAGGTCGATTCAAGTGGAGAAATTCGGTCGAAAGGTACTGGTATGGCAAGCAATATGTTCCTGTGGTTTGAAGTCAACCATTTTTTACACTACCGGAACTATAAATGCGGAAATCTATCGATCTGATTGTCTCCAGAAGAGATTGTTGCCTTTATATAAGAAGCATAGTACACCTCCACTGTTTTGGCCGGATTTAGCATCGGCTCACTATGCCAAAACCACTATCAATTGGCTTGCGGAAAAGGGTATAGATTTCGTTGAGAAAAATATCAATCCACCAAATTGCCCTCAGCTTCGACCCATCGAACGTTACTGGGCAATCGTGAAGAGGGTCTTCAAGAAGACTGGTAAGGCAGCTGGGAACACGCAGGAGTTCAAAAAAATTTGGGCTCAAGCGTCCAAAAAATGCGATGCAACACTTGTCCGGAACTTGATGAAGAGCATTCGATCCAAAGTTCGAAAATTCGTGAAGGAATAACTTAAATTTCATCCGGTCTTCATTATGTTCAAGTTTAACCTCGTACAATAAAGAATTTTTTGTATGAATAAAATATCGGTTTTCAACATAATTTGAAAGAAAGTTTGTGGATAGCTTATTTTCGATACACACCTTAGAATCTTTACCCATATCTACCATTGTTAAGGGACAAACCGGTTTTAGGGCGAGGAATTGTGTGTGAATGTGTAACATTTTAAATCATTATTTTTTGGTAAACTTCCAAGCTAAATAAATATCATTCCTTACTCACTAGTGACGCAATACAAATTTTCGTAGTAGGGGAGAACAGTACAAAATTCACTGGTGGGGTAGAATGACCCACTCAATAAATGTGCTCAAATCTTCAAAACTATAGCTTTAATGGAATGATACTTTATCAATTTTTACATAAAACAGCATAACTCATGATTTTGTAGTACAATAAAGCACCAAACACACCAAAATATTAACCAAAAATTGAATAAATTTTCAGGATTGTACCTCGCATGTAAATAATAGTGTTCTTAAAATAAGCTTTTACCATGCGTTAACATCAATGGTTTATAATAAATTCACTTCACATGTATTGCTGACAACAAAACTTCAATATAGTATCAAAATGTCACTATAATTCCACGTATTTTCAGAATATTTAGACAAAACTTTGCAAGACTAAAACTGAGACAGAACGCACCGTGGCGTTATATACGTCTACACGCTTAGAAAAAAGTACCCAGAGGAGCGGTTAAGTGTAGGAAACCAACGTTGGGTATAATCATGTTAACCTACCGCTAAGTATAAATAATTTACTTCTGGTAAAATTCTACCCAAACGTATGTAATTTGAACCCAATGGTAGGTAAACATAATTATACCAAAACGTTGGCTTTCCACACTTAAATGCTCCGTTGGATACTTTGTTATAAGCGTGTATATAATGACGAATTGGCAACATAACGCAACGTTTTGCTATCTTTATTCCATACCCATTGGCTGCTTGAGCTAAAAAAAATGTGGCGAGATGTTGCAACCTCCTCACTTTACAACTCTGAGTAACTTATTATGGCCGTATTTTTACCTTTTACAAGCGGTGCATGCTATTCCAATTTTGTGGTGCGTCATATCCCAGTGTTGTGGTGCGTCTTATCTCAATTTTGGGGTGCATATTGAGCAATGAAACGAGCGTTTTACCCCGGTGCTGTCTTTTGATCAAATTGGAAAAGGTTTAAAAAATCATGAAAAATCAACGTTTTGAATTTAAATTACATTTGATCTACAACGAAAAAAAAGTAATGCACTATATCCAATAACTTCTTCTTAAATTTCAGCTTCCATTCACTAGTAATTCACGATGTTGCTTAAACGGTGTGTTTTGTACCATCCTCCCGTATATTAAATTAACAAAATAATACTTAAGTCATCCTAATAATATGAATTTACACTAAGTGGTTTGTTTATGGCTCATTGTGACATGCATTTTTTCCTTCTTTTGTTTGCTAAGACCAGCAATAAAAATAAGCAAAAAACAAGAAATAGTTCGAATAATAAATCGAGAAAAGACAACAGGTAAATGCATAATAATAGCATAAGCAGTGCCAAAAATGGGCTATCAAATCTGGCAGTTGTGTTTAGGTGCATTAATATATTAGGTGCGCAACGAAGTTCCCGCTGTTTAGCAATAGATGGCGCCAGTAGTAAGTGCTGGTCGAATGTTGTACATCTCAATCGTCATAAACCAAGCTCAGACATATGGTAAACTTACCGCTTGGCCAAATCAGTGATTTTGGTTTAGTGTTATATATTTTGGTTGTTTGAAGATGTCTGATTTCGTGCCAAATAATCATGATTTGCGGGAAGTGTTGATTTTCTTCTTTCATTCGAAGAAAACGGCGGCTGAAGCACATCGAGAGCTCCAAAAAGTTTACGGTGATGCTGCTCTGAGTGAAACAACGTGTCGTGATTGGTTTCGTCGCTTCAAAAACGGTGATTTCAGTGTTGATGATCGTCCGCGTGAAGGAAGGCCAAAAAACTTCGAAGACTCTGAATTGGAGGCATTGCTCGATGAGGATCCATGTCAAACGCAAGAAGAGCTTGGTTTAGGATTAGGAGTTTCCCGCCAAGCCGTTTCTAAGCGATTGCATGCGTTGGGAATGATTCAAAAGCAAGGAACTTGGGTTCCTTACGATTTGAAGCCAAGAGATGTTGAGCGTCGTTTTTTCGTCTGTGAACAACTGCTCCAGCGGCAAAAAAAGGAAGAGTTTTCTACATCGCATTGTGACGGGTGACGAAAAATGGATTCATTACAGTAACCCAAAACGGAAACATTCATGGGGACTGCCCGGGCATGCTTCAACATCGTCGCCTAGGCCGAATATTCACGCTGCGAAGGTTATGCTGTGTATTTGGTGGGACCAAGTTGGTGTTATTTATTATGAGCTGTTGAAACCAAACGAAACCATTACCGGGGAACGGTATCAAACTCAATTGATGCGATTGAGCCGAGCACTGCACGAAAAACGGCCACAATATGAGCACAGACAGGAAAAAGTGAATCTTCAGCATGACAACGCTCGACCTCACGTTGCGAAACCCGTGAAAACCTACTTGGAAACGCTCAAATGGGAAGTCCTACCCCACCCGCCATATTCTCCTGATATTGCACCGTCCGATTATTACTTGTTCCGTTCGATGGCACATGGTCTCACTGGTCAGCAATTCCACTCATATGATGACATCTCAAAATAGCTTGATTCTTGGATAGCATCGAAAGACGAACAGTTCTATCGAAATGGTATTCACGTTCTACCAGAAAGATGGGAAAAAGTCGTAGCTAGTGATGGGCAATACTTTGAATAATTCGTTTGTAACCTTTATTTTCAAAATAAAGTTCCTTTTCCACAAAAAAACAGCGAGAACTTAGTTGCGCACCTAATAGCATTAATAATTCTGTTTACGAGCTGTCACTTGTGCATTTTATAAGCACGTTATTTCACCTTTTAAGCATTATATTAGCATTAGATCTGAATAAAATGTGCGATTACCCTGCCACCTGGTAGTCGAGCCACCGATAAGTAGTCAACATATACTAGTTGCTTATATGGCGGGAACAGTGAAACAACTTTGATCTATGGTTCGTATCGCCTGCTCCAAGATTCTGGCACTTCTGAAGAAGGGAGAGTCCATGCGACCGGCCAAACGGTCAAGAAGTATTTGGCCAAAATGGACATCCACACGTGGAAGCGGAAGTCCAAGCCAGCCGTGTCGGAGAACCAAGTGGAAACCCAGAAGCAACGGCTGAAGATTCTGGCCATAGTGATCTTCCCGGCGAAGCGGAACGTGGTGGCATGTCAGCTCCGTTCAATCGAGAAGTTCTGGGCTAATTTGAAGAGGAGAGTATATACAAATTATTTCGTGGCCAAAACGACGGATGATTTGATCATAAAGGCGACCAAGGAACTGAGGAATATGCCTACACGGTTATATTTTCACCTATGGCCAAGGTTCTGACTAACTGCCGTGAGGCAGCGCGGCAGGAAGTAGAAGTATTTTTGTGAAGTTTTTAATTTCTTAATAAACCAAATAGAATTTAGTTTGTTAAAATATCTTTGTCCGGTCTTTCTTTACCATCCATCCAAAAATAGTCGCCTTTTTTAATGCACACATTATAAAGCTTCATGGCATGTAAGTGCTGCTTTATATGCCGATATAATGCTGATATAAAGCCACGTTTTAATGCTTAGTGGGAAACTTGAGTAACGTTCAAAAGCTGATCACTGCAAAGCTGCTTTCGATCGCGTTAATCATGATATCCTCCTCCGAAAGCTTGAGAGAATGAGAGGCTCTGTAGCCTTTATGAGTTGGATCATATCCTACATTTATGGACGATCTGTGAGTGTTATGATTGGAACATCACAATTTGAACCTTTTACTGCTTTTTCCGGTGTGCCTCAAAGTAGTAACCTTGGTCCACTTTAATTCTCGCGTTTATTTTACCGCGTAGTATGCCACTCTTCTTTGCTGATGACGTGAAAATATTTATGATTGTTTCCTATCCTGAGGACTGTCTGGAATTGCAGAATTTGCTGATTTATTTGCGGATATTTGGTGATTGGAGTCAGCAAAAATTTCATTACCTTATGAGTCGAAAAATGCTGCTAGTTTCGCAGAAAGCTTCAGCCAGTCAGCTTTAACTACAGTTTACTGGGCAAACTCTTTAATGTGTAAGCTAGGTCAAGGATCTAAGTGTATTGCTGGATGGCGAACTTACATTTCGGCTGCATTATGAGGATATAATTTCAAGAGCTAGTAAGCAGGCTTTATCTTCAAGATTATCGATGGATATCGGACCCGCTGTGCATGAAATCTGTGTGCTGTGCTGTACTGTATGCTCCATCCTGAAATCCACAGTTGTATTTTTGGTGCCTATATAGCAGCATTTCGATCGACCGCATTGAACCTGTACAGAAAAAAATCGTTCGTCGAGCTTTGCGGCATCTTGATGGATGATGTTGTATCTTTTCCACAAAGGTGCTAACTAACGAGATCGATTCTCCAGCCATTCTCTCTGACCTGAGATTATATGCCCCAGAAAGGAATCTCAGAAGACGCGACTTTTTACAGCTGGTGTCAAGGAACAGTTGTTACGGTCAGCATGATGCGCTGACGTTTCTGAGGGCAGGGTTCAACGAAGTAGCAAATATGTCAGTAATTCAGCGATAATCATCAAAATTATGTCGCTATCAAGATGGCCAATTTAATTCGAAGCTATTGAGTCATTATTAATCAATTCACTGTTGTTCAATTCCGTGTAACTTTCGATTTTCTTAACTTTTTAGACAACATGATTTCACTAGTTAAGTTAAAAAGGTTATCTCTATGATCTTTGAATGATCTAAATTTAGCAAAATTTAACCGATAAACACAATAATGAAGCCTTGAAAATATTTATACCTACATTATGAACTAACTGTTCACATAGATAAAATAACAATAATTTAACAAGAAAATCGTGGACCCAATGTTAGGGACACATTTTTTTTTCTTTGTTCCCAACTATGACCTGTTGTCTGGATAGCCTAGTAAAATATTGTTATTAGTTGTATATTGTATATTTTCCAAATGGCTCATCTAAACATAAACCACAGGAAAAAAAAACCTTGTACATAGTGAATTATTTTGTTTTCATAAACAAACGGCCAATATGATTTATGTAAAAATCTCTTAAGTGTTTCAGAGCCGTTTTAATTTAGTTTGTTTTGTGAAGTTTTATGTTGGGTAAACCGAATACAGCTGACAATGCGATAAATCATAAAATCAGGGAAAAAACCATACGAAGACTTGATTTAATAAAAAAAAATTGATCTTATGGGACGAAGTTACATCCATGAATGGACCCAAATTTATGCTAAAAGACCAACATTACACCCATATCCCTCGAAAGTTTTTGACTATATAAAATGAGTTGTACATCTTTTCGAGATACATACTACCAAACGTCTTATTAGACGCATCTAAGCTAGTGTATAACTAGCTAAATATCGGTTACAGCTTAAATACTTCATGAGTTATAATAAAAAATTTAATCGGTTTTTGCATATTAGGCTGAGTTAAGGTACACATACCCTATTTTAAGTAATTTATATTCATTAAGACATCAGTTTAAAAATTGTTTTATCCATTTGTTCGGATGATTCTTTATTGTGCGGGATCCAAATTTTTTTGTACTCCTGCATATCTCCAGCCGTTTTACCAGTCTTTTTTCAAGACCCTCTTCATAATCGCCCAATAGCGTTCGATGGTCCGAAACTGAGGGCAATTTGGCACATTGTTGTCTTTCTCAACTAAATCTATACCCTTTTCCGTGAGCCAATTGAGAGTTGTTTTGACGTAATGTGCCAAAGCTAAATCGACAAAAACAGTGGAATGGTACAATGCTTCTGATATAAAGACAGCAACCTCTTCTGCAGAAATTCAGATCGATAGATTTCCGCATTGATTTTTCCGATAGTGTAAAAAATGGTAGACTTCATACCGCAGGAACATATTGCATGTAAAACCAGCACTCTTTGACCAAACTTCTCCACTTGAATCGACCTTTCTGCATTTCTTACATCCTCCTCTACAAAGGCAGTGTAATATTGTGGACCTTGAAGGATTGTTGAGTCCTCTTTGGCATAGGTCTAGTCGTCTATCAAAATACATGCATCTGGTCGCTCCAAAACCCGCGAATATAATTTTCGGGCCCTTGTTGCTACGCGGTGCTTCTGTTCTGTATATTTTTCGTATATTTTTGTAATTTATATATATATATATATATTTGCAATAATTTGTGTAACTTCTCTGTAACGCATTTTATCAAACTCAAACTAACAGCACCGGCGGTGTAGTGATCTCCCTGGCGTGACGAACTAGTCTTAAGGCAGCTCAAAAGTAATATGCATTAGGATAGGACAAGTAATGGACACGAAATGCTCTTACTGTCGGAATTACTTACCAGCTGCATACTAGGTTTTAGGCTGAAAGTCACGTAAATACACGTACAACAAAACAAAAATACTACTTAACAAGCTAATCTAAGCAAGTGTACAAAGAGTTGAACGTGGTTATCTTAATCATTAACTCATAATTACTTTATGAGCTACAATCAATAAATAACTCGACTGCTGCAGCAACGAGTGTGTTAATTTTAAAGTTATATAATTATCTATCTTCCTGATTTTTTGTTTTGCATGCATTTTTATATCCAAAAGAGGATGTCTAATGGGAATATATTTATTATACGATAATAAGTTGACGCACAAGTTTGATCAGCCAATCGAAAAAGAATAAAAAAATTGAAGAATGAAAGGACATAACCAGAAAAAATATAAAAGTCCATGCTAACAGGTCTTATCTTAGGTGACACATCGTTGCGAAAACACATCCACCATCTCGTGAACACATCGTGATGGTCGAACAATTAAAAATGTAAAGGTAAAGGTGTAAAGGTCGAACACATGGGCAGACCATGCGTGCCCCAAACAACTAACAAACATTTGAATTTACCGTTATATGAGTGTTCAATTATTCACTTCTAAGTGTAACGTTTGTTTGTCTGTGCTTAAAGATTGGGATGACATACATTTGCTCTAATAAACAATACAGAAAGCGGTTCTTCAAAAGCTCCTAATTAAGAGCATTCAGATCCCTTCAGACTTACAATTCTCGCCTGCCATGCCGACAGTCGTCGTCTCCGCCACATTTGGAGAGCACTATACAGATTATCATCTATAACAAAGTAGGCAGCAAGCCAACCAACCGTGCAAATGTCTTACCAAATCCAGCTTCAAACACGCATAACTCATTCCACACTCACCCTAATCCGTTCCTTGGTATGCTGATCCGCAACCGTCGAGCCGACAACGGTAGCAACGATGCCGATTGCCGCACAACAGCAAAAGAACCTGTAACGGTAGAGAACAACGGGATCAGTGAATGGAATATCGATTAGTTTAAATTAAACAGCAACTTACAATTAAAACTACTGACAGCAGCTAACGAGAACCCATTAGCTGCTCTAAATAAATATCCCTTGTGATGGTCACGCTGAAAGGGACTCCAAGCGATTATAACCGACTGTCGACTGATCAAATAAGATTGCAAATGGATGAATTCACACTCAATTTTCAAATCATTGTCAAATAATGGGACAGGAATGAGAGGAAAGAATTGGCGCTTGCGAAATGAATCAATCGTAATCTATTGGAGAGACCAAACACCGCGCATGGAAGCGACAATTGCGTGCCCAAGCTATTTGGAATCAATTAAGTGGAAATTAAATTCTTTTGACAGCATCATTTGTCACTCTTGGGACACCCTCAACTTCGACTGCGCTGAATTCGATGGACAATGATGTTCCGATTCGTTTCGGCATTGAAGATGGGTGAATTTGATTGAGCTATTACATTGTGTCAAAGGTCTTGGTAGAGCGAAGAGGGTACTCGCTCCTACTCTACGCTCCAAGTATAAGGTAAACATCTTAACAGTGTTCAAACAGTACAGGAATTTGTTTGAGCATCAAAATGGATTGTTTGGAAACATAGCGATCAGCTGTTAAGTGCGTCAATATTTTGGTTGCAGTGTTGAAATCGAGAAGCAGTTCAAGCTATGTTTGTTTTTGTATTTAAAAATTCCGCTTTGGAAATATAATGCAATGCATCTTTACTCCGTATTGATTGATTAAGAAATAAGACGGATAGAGAGATAATAAATAATAACTAGAGCATTCTCCAAGCTGCCGCTATCTTCAACCTCAGACAATCATGTTTCGTTTAAGAAGTAGATTCCATATACCTGATTTCACTTCCATAAAAAAAAAACAGCATTTATATTATCAGTGATTTGCTTATGAATTTTTCACTCAAAAATACCAATATTAGGCAATTTCATAAAAATATATAAAGTTAAATAGTTTTGTTCCTTATCGAAAGTATTGGAACTTCGACTATTGATTCGACTATTTAAGGGTGACCATTACTGTGTTGAAGGAGCCCAAAAACATTTTTTTAATGCTGCTTTTTATATTTTTAACCACTAAGCAGATTTGTATGATTCTTATGAGAAAGGCAAGCTATTTTATACTAGAAAAAAAAAACTTAAATAAATTAAACAAGGTGATTTTATTATTTGAAAAACAATGCAATTAAAATACGAATAAAAAACCATGCAGATTTTTTATATTGAGTAAAAAAGTCAAAAATTTTGATCAATTATCAAAAAAAAACACGAATAACCCTCTGCCTGGAAACAGAAAAAGTTGTGTAAAAATAAAAAAAAACAAAAAAAAAGGATTTTGAAAAATATGTAAAAGAGATTGTTTAGAAATGACTATTATAGCACGGTAAAAGTAATCTTAATGACGAAATAAAAAAATACATGTTTTTCGAACTACCGATCATATAAAAAAAAATGAGATTAACTTTGTCCTTTTTAAAAGGAATTACTGTCTAATAATAATTGTTTGGCAAATATGGCTATAATGAAATGGAATGAAACTTAAAACGGAGTCTGCTATTAGTGGAACCATGCCAAATATATTTTAAGCATCTGCTGCCATTGGCAAAAAAACAAGTGTCTACCTTATAACATTCCTAATAACATTTTGTACAAATTACAACACTGCAGATGTAAACCTTGATAGGGGTTTTTATACATAAATCGACTTAAATTCAATATTTTTATTCAAAAATGTGACTAATTTCATGATAGTCGCTAATAAAACACTTTTTTGAAGGATTTGTCATTTTTCGATTATATCCATGTGAAAAAAATCCGGTAAAACAATTTATGGACCTTTTTAAAAGACAGTCTAAATCAATTTTGGAAATACTAAGAATGCAAAGTGGCTCTTTGTGAAAAAGTCTGCATGTCCATAAAAGGTCACTAAAATCTGAAAGAGTGCTACCAACATTTTTCGAGATGGTGCGAAATGCGTATATTGCAAAAACACATCAAATCAACAATTTAGTTTCCAAATGCCAAAACATAAACAATCGAGGAGTCTCTCGATAAGAACTTTTAGGAAATATATCCATAGTTGATCTGGGCCCTTTTTTGTGTCATACCCGATGAATTTACTCGCGGCCAACTTTTTTGTACAAATTACAACACTGCAGATGTAAATCTTGATCGAGGGACAACTGGCATACGAGCATACTTTTGAGGTAAAAAAAATCTCAAAAAAACCCGATTTAGCCAGCTGCCACTACTCCAAGGTGATTCTGAAGTGGTATGCTGCCAACAACATCGATTTTGTCCCCAAGCTGATGAATCCTCCGAATTGCCTGGAATTTCGACCAATCGAAAAATACTGGGCATTTTCAAAGCAGCGGGGCAGTCAAGGAGATCCAGCAAAATGGAAGAAATGCGCTGATTGCATGTCTGTTTCTACTGTACGGGCGCTGATGGGCTCCATCAAGAAGAAAGTTCGAGATTTCGTTCGAACTGGAGAAATGTAACCATCTAATGCTGTAACTTTGAAGTTTTACATAAAAGTACTGTAAAGCAACCATTAATGAACTTTTTAAACTTATTGAATTATGAAGTACAGGTCCTTTTGCGAGTACCAATCAACTTTTAGTCACCCTTCATATTGCATCCGTCTAATGTAGGGGAGACGAAAGTAAAATGAACACACTAAGCATGCTTTAGAACTCACGTCTTACAGCTCACGTTTTCCAACTTATTATACAACTCAGCACATTGTGAAATGCATGAAATTGAAGTGGCATTTATTTTTTATTGATATTTTTAACGTACTTTCAACACTGCATTTTTTAATTATTTTAACAGCATTTTCAAAACCATCGATCTGGAGCAAAAATTAAAACTTGCGGGTAAATTGAACATGTGTTGGAGGTAAAATGAACATACAATCCTGGACAAAATAAATCATACACTTGGTCTGAAAACGCAGTAAATGGTACATTATTCTTATTTTAAGAAATACATCTGTGGCGTATATACGAAAGTTTTACTTAAGATTGTACTCGAAATAAATTGGTCACAAAAATTAATGTTGTGTGATGTTTTTTAAACTCTCAGGGAATATATTAACACATATTAGCTATTTTTTTTTTGGAAGATTTGATTCATTTAACTTCCTCTCCAAGGCTAAGTGCCCGCACCTTGGGCTTAAAGCTACCTATCAAATCCTGTGCAACACTTGCACCATCATTCTCACACATTTTCATCCACTCTTTCTTCAAACCCTTGTCGTTGTTGAAGACCTTCACTGCTTTCTAGAGCTTACCCTTCATAATCGCCCCGAATTTTTTTATTAGTTGAAGTACTAACGAGTTTGGTGGATTTACCTCCTTCGGCACAAAAACAACAGGCTTCCTTACCTTGAAGACATGAAGTCCGGCCCGCTTAATTGTCTGCTGGACGAACCAGACGGAAAAACGGACCTTCCTGGTCACAAATTGATGATTCGCGATCGTAAAAACGGTGTCTCTCTCTCCGGAGTATTGCTCAAAAATACTCAGTTTCACTTGGGGCTGTGCAGCACATATCGTGTTGAACGACGTACTGTTCTTCAGCGGCTCAACGACAGTGGATAAAAAATGGTTCGGCGTCTAAACGAAACCAGACGAAGCGGCTGCAGTTTGCAAAAACGACGCTGGAATGTCGGTAGGCTTCTGGAAACCGGTTTTATGGGCGGATGTTTGAGCTATTCGGACAAAAATGGCGTACGCGAGTTTGGAGAGCTTCTGGTGAAGCGCACAAGGATCGATACATCCAGAAGACAATGAAGCATGGGAATATCATGATCTGGGGAGCGTTTGCACGGTCTGGATTAAGTTTGGTACTTATCAAAGGGATTATGACTGCGGATATATACATTGACTTGCTCTGCGAAAATTTGGAGGTGGGTCTTTTGAAAACTAGCCTGGAAACCAACTACATATTTCAACAGGACAGCGATCCAAAGCACATCGCGAAGAAAATTACTGCTGTCTTTATGTCCACCCGAATGCCCGAAAAAATGCACGAATCTCCTGATCTGTAAATATTTTGAAGCTCTCGAAACAGCCTGGGAACATATTGATCCAGAATACCTCAAAAAGCTTGCCGTGTCGACTAGAACCAGTGTTGAAGGCTAAGGGAGGTCACCATCTACCATTTAAATCAGCTGAGATATCGAATGATAAAAATAACAAAATTTATGTGGTGTATGATTTATTTTGTCCAGCACTGTATACTGTCACGGTTAAACAAACATGTGCAGAGGGTAATATGAAGAGGCACTGGAGAAAAAATAAACAATTTATAAATAACAATCTTTCACTAGAGAAGTATACATACTCATTTATAGGATCTGATTTAAATTGATACATTGCTGCAGGTGCCACATGTTCAGTGGTAGTAAAATTGTAATTTAAGACCAAAGAATTGTGATATGAACATTCTTTATCACGTCAATATTTTTTGAAGATCGTAGCTTTCCATAAATTTTCTGAAATGCTTACTATCACTTCTCCGTGAGCCCATGAAGCCCATGAGACCATGGGGGCATGACAGAGATAAATACAATATTCTGTAATTTTTCCATGAATATGCTATAAGAGTAAGGTATTTTACCACTTGGGCAGTATTTTGAACACTACCATCTCATTCATGGAAATAGTTCCAGTTGAGGAACGTGATATCCTATCAGGCAATTTATCCATTTATATATATAGTGTCAGAAAGATACAAAATAGATATTAACTCAATTTTTATGGACATTTTTTATAGACTTGATATTTTTTTCACAGTAAACAAATTGAGCTGAATTTTTGTCAAAAATCCAGAAACAACTTGGATTTTCATCTGAAATCAATTCTCAATTTGTCGTTCATCACTTTAAAATAGCAGTTACAGCTTACAGCAAAACAGTAAGTCACTTGCCCGCTGATGAGGCGGATGTGTGACATCTGCAAGAGTTTCAAAATATTTTGTCGATGTTTGCCTCACGTCATATGACATCGACTACTTTTGATTTTCATAACTACAGACCAAGTTTTTTGTATCTAAATCTTAAATAATTGTGTAAATCCAACTCTTATTGATCGGTATAGCGATGATGCTATGTATTTAAAATTGTATCTGAAGACATAACCAGAAAAAAATTGTTTCATCCTGAAACATACTCACCATAACTAGGAATCGATCTCTCCACCTCCGGATATGGATATAACATACCCTACCAACTAGTTTCGCCTAGGACAATCAAATGACACGCTTTTAAAGCCACTGCTGGTTGTTCATTTCACCCTCAAAGTGCTTGTTATATTAAACAGATGATAATTAGTACATATAATAATGAAAGTACTTACATTTAATGACCAATGTTCCAATTTAATGACCAATGTATTTTTTTTTATTTTCATTAGAACAAAACAATAAGACCTGTGATCGATAATTGATAGTTATTGAAAACAAAGAGATAGATTTACTTTTTGTTTATTTGTTTTTCGCATTTTACAATTCTTGCCGATTAAGGATGGTTGAACCATCCTTAATCGACAAGAACTGTCAAATGCGTTAAACCGAAGTTTCTATATTTTATTTATTTAAACTAGAGTTGATATAGATCTAGAGCATTAACATCCAGTTCATTTTACACACAATTCCCGTATGCTACAACTAGGATCACATTTATAGTCGAGTGTCGGTCTCATGATCAAATTTCGTTCGATACTATGTTGTCTTCAACGCAAAGGGAAACCTTTTTGGCTCAATTTCAGTGATAATGCGTTAGTAGGTTTACAAAACTCTGCTCCGTCGAGAACGCACCAGCAAAAGTTCATTGCAGGTCTCCGTATGCCGTCATGTGATTTATTCTACTTTGAACTTGCTACCATAAAACCTGTGGGAATGAAGTTATGGTGTGTGAATCGCCGGGCGGAAAAATTTCTTCCAGGGTTACCATACCGTTTTGGTTGGTAAGATCCGAGGTGAATGCAAATTTAAATTGATTTTCGGTCACACGGTCTTCGTTGCTATTTCAAAGCTTGTAATGCAATTTTGTAATCTCGTAGCATACGGCTCCAACATAAAAGAGGGAGTCCTTTTCTAACAGACGAATTCAGGGTGGGTTGAAAGCAGTGCAGTTGCCTCAACCAGTAATGAGGCTTCGATATGCAATGCACTTGCATTGATACAGAGCGAAATGTGGCACTACTTTTTGCTCTGTTCGGCCAGAGTTGTTGGTTGCTGCCTAATTTATTTTGACTGGTCATGTTTCGCTGCTTCAAATGGTGAGTTGACAACTTCGAAGGAGGGTGCAACCGACCTCTGGTCCTCACAAGTTCCTACCTCACGCCTCCACGAGTCATATGATCACAAAAGACTGCCAGCTGAAACATGGAGACGCTGGTTGGCGTAGCCTGGGCAATGTTGTCAATCTGACAATAGCGAAGTGAGGGGGTGCGACTGAAGATCGTGTACCTTTAAATCATATTGTATATTTTCCATTCTCATTTTAATAATAATTTCAGCACGCTTTAGAATCATCTTTGCATTCCAAAACCATGTAAGACCCTGGAGCAACATGACAAGCATAAAAGGCTCAATTTATTTTTCATGAAATTATAAAATTCGAAAAAAAAATTATTTT
The DNA here is from genome assembly GCA_024533555.2 of Aedes koreicus. NCBI lineage: Eukaryota > Metazoa > Arthropoda > Insecta > Diptera > Culicidae > Aedes > Aedes koreicus. Next base: position 156,240 of record JAHHFK020005770.1, on the reverse strand, counting down.
CACAAAATTCATAAAAGACTGGCATGTGCTTCTAAGCAGTATAGGATTATATTTAAATATTTTGTTTAGTGGTATTATTATTAAATAAGCCATTTATTTCAGATATCATCAAACTGGACTCTTCGATTACTCCAATTGCTATCTTTGAAATGTTACTAGAACAGTATGAAGAAAAAATATTACAACATGTCTTATAAAATAATATTTTTTATTGAAATTTCATCTTTGATTTTTGGAATGATCTATACTGTTTCAGCTTTTCCAGGACTAGGAGGATATTAATACATATCTAATTTTTATTTATTTTTCAGTAACAATCCATTGGATGTCAGGAGGTGGCAACGGAGTCGGTGATAGGCTTTTGCAATTATTATTGAATGTATTTTTCATTACCGTTTTGCAAATGAACATTATACCAAATTCGAGCGGATATGATTCATACAGCGCTGTATTCATTTAGCTTGTGTCTGATTTTACAGTTCAATCCTTGTCATTACTTTATCATTACTCACAATATTATTATATTTGATAATTGTGGTTTTATTGATTTTACTTCATAGATGAGGTTATAAAATCAGCATCAAGCAGCAAATAGTGACCAGTAAATAAGAGTAAAATAAAATGATTAAATTTCAATAGATGTAACAAACTTTTTCAGGATACCTCAAACCGAGATTTTAGTGAATTGCTGCTATCGCTGAAAACGAACGAAAACGTGCTTAAGCGCGAACCACAGAACTCTACACTTTAACACTATACAACATTTCTTGCATTTCAGGATCAACCGAACGAAGATCATATATAATAGATACGAATGCTTGTAGTATTTTTCATTTACATAAATATATATGTACACTATTATATAAATATTTCATGGGAATGGGAGGGACCATCAGGGCACCCGATTGAAGCAATCTGGATGGGGAGAGTGGGAATGCCAACTCCCCATTGCTAACAGTTTGTGAATAGAGGGCGGGCTCTTCTCCCCGCCCATTGGGGCATCCTCATGTTAGATAGCTTGCTCTTTTGACCAATTGTTCAATCTTGTTGTTGGAAGGAGATTCTTTATATCCCTGTGGATACGTATAAGTGATGTTGCATATCGATCCACCCAACCCCTTTTTGGCCCTTCATACAATGGCATGATTAGGATAATCAGTGGTTATTAAAGCTTGATCAAGTCTAACAGAGAGGAGAGCCCATTGCTGTCGGACTAGTTTCCGTGCTACAATGGGTGGTAGTACATATCATACAGCGCGGAGAAACGGTTTCTAATGATGACATTTTTCAGAAGCAGATAATTTCCCATCAACATGAAAGGCTCTAGGACTGGACAGTAATTTATTGCTAGAACTAAGAGAATTGAAGAAAGCATTGATAGTTTCGTATAGAGTAACGGCAGGTTATGAAAATTGAAAGATACAAGTTGAAAACGAGCGTGGGAATATGAAGGTAGTATACAATCGGGCGCAAAAGATGGTGGTAAAAGATTATGCGCCCTGTCCACTACTAGAGCCTCTCATGTTGATGGGAATTTATCTGCTTCTGACAAATTTCATCACCTTCTAACTGGTCTAAATTCCTCCTCCTGGGCGACCTGAACATCAACCTCCGATAACGATTTTGACGTCATGGCTTGGGCAACTGTCGTATTCTCGTTCCAGCTGCGCGTAAAAGGTGTACTTATTGTCCTAGTTGAGGACTGAGTTGCTTATGCTGACATTGAAGAAACGACCTTTGATTCTCGATTTACACATTCTGTTGTCGATTGACTACCACCCAATCACGTACCAAGCTCGTGTGTATTGCCCCAGCTCTGGTAGATGGTATAACCATCCATATGCGTATGTTCCGTCGATCCTTTCCAGCAAACCTCCTGCAGCGCTACAATGGCGAACTTGTGGACCCTCAATAAGAGAGAATGCGGGTACTTCCCAAGATATTGAGAGACTTAAATTTCCATGTTCCAAGTTTCCAATTGTAAGTCCATTATCATGGCCTGGGTCAATGTTCAGTTGCCCTAACATGGAGAACAGACGCTGTTTTGAGCCACCCCTAACATGGTAGACAGGCGTTTGGATAGGGTGCATCCTTCGAAGTTAAGGCAGAGTTTATTTTCGAAGGATGCTGGATGGACTCTGGAATCGCGCTTTGGGAAAAATTCTACAAATCTGTAATTCACCTGTCTCAAGAGTACTGATTAGGTTCAAAGACCGGTAAACTTTGGAACTTCACCCGAATTCCCAACATTTCAACACATTTCAACCAAAAAGTACAGCGTTCCGCAAAGTTACGTCCAGAAGGTCAAGGCAAGAGCTGGATTACATGCATACAAGGTTCAAAACTTCTCAAGCCGCGATGAACGGCAGCACACTGTTGCCAAGACCCGTGTTAGGAAGCCCTTCACGGAGATGGTGACCAAATACAGTTGCTGAGTGGTGGATGACAATACATACGTCAAAGCTGGCCTCCAACAAATGCAAGGACAAGAGTTTTTTACCGGTAAAGATAAATTCAAAGGAGATGATCGATTTAAAAAGAAGAAAATGTCGAAATTCTTATCAAAATACCTCATTTGGCCAGCTATATGCCCCAGTGGAAATCAAAATGAAATTTTCGTCACAATGGGCACCATTAAAGGTGAAATTTACAATACTTAATGCCTCTAAATACCATGCAATTTTTGGAGCAGCACAATAAAAAACCATTATTTTGGGCTTCAAATGGTGAGATGACAACTTCAAAGGAGGGTGCGACCGACCTCTGGTCCTTACAAGTTCCTGCCTCACGCCTCCACGAGTCATATGATCATAAAAGACTGCCAGCTGAAATACGGAGACGCTGGTTGGCGTAGCCTGGGCAATGTTGTCAATTCGACAAATGGTGCGAACATTTACATTCAATTTATAATTTCAGCCCGGTTTGGGATCATCTTTGGGTTCCAAACCATTTACCTTATGAGCATGGAGCAACATTATTAGCATTACAGGCTCAATTCGTTTTTAATTATTTCAGCATAATGTTTACATTACAATAATAATAATAATAATAATAATAATAATTATTATTATTATTATTCTTATTATTATTATTATTATTATTATTATTATTATTATTATTATTATTACAGTCATACCTTGATATAACGTAACTCAATTTTTATTTTCGTTACGTTATATCGAAGTTACGTTATATCGAAGCAAATTTGTTTTTCCAAAATTAGTTTTTACCTTTTTTTTCTATAAAAGAATTAACGTAAAATCAATGTTATTCACCCAGCAGGGTGTTCCAGCCCTTCTTACCTACGTTTTTCCAATTGTTTTTAAATTTTATTATATTCTTTTTTTATTTGTTTATTGATCCTTTAATTTTTTTAAATGTTTTTTTTTCTTATATTTGGTTTTATCTAAGAACATTACTTTCAACAGTATTCTTTTAATGATGTATAAATAAAAATGCACCAAAATTTGATTACAGCTTATTCCATACTACCCAGGGGCACTCCGCCACCATGTGTTAACACCCTCAAAAACACAATCCAACACACTTCAAACTCACTCTTCACCACATGGAAGATATATTTATTTCTGGCACCAGTTACGCGAATTGATTATTTGTTTTTGCACTGTTTGTTTCCCTCTCGATTGCACTGATGTGATTCAGATGATGTTTGAATGTGGGTGAATTAAAAGTCAAAATGGCCCATGGTTGCCAGTAAGGATACATTTTAGATTGTAGTTATGACACCTTCCGACACCCTGAAACACAAACACAACGTGGCAGAGTGACTAATCTCCTGATATTACCATTCTTTATACATAAAACTAGAAATCAAATTCACAACAATTAACAAACCAGTACAAAATAGTGAAACTATATTCCTACACTGAAGCATTCTTACTGCTGTTTGTGAATTACGATGTCCATGACATTAGTACGTATCTGGCGCAGCGAGAACTGTGTAGTCAGTGGCCAATTGTTCTCTTCCGGGTATCTGATTACCAGATCGAACCCATTTAAGTCTGCTTCCAACACGTTTACATATTCGTCATCATCTCCAAAACTCGCAGATTGTGATGCTTCTTCCTGCGTTGACATTGACTGCATTGTGTCGTCACCGGCATAGGAATGTCTTCATCAGCATCTTTGTGAAGAACACTTGCGATGATCTCATCATCGTCCAGCTTTTCGAATCCGGCATCCTCCTCGTCGATTTCTTCGGTCTGTGCTATCTTCTCACCAATGCTTCTCGGCGTGTCTCTTATGACGGACAGCGGTACATCATCCTCATCCTCGATTTCACGGGCATTGTAAAGCATGTTCCAAGATTTGCGAATCGAGTCAGCTGGAACTACCTCCATCACTTGAGCAACCCAAAAAGATGACGTCCGTTATGTTGTTCTTCTTCACGCACTCGTCAAACTCTCCTCCACGAATTTGAATTTCCTGCATCATCAGATTCCTGAAGCGCGTCCTAATCAGCTGAATGATATATTCTGATCCATCGGTTTAAGAATGGCGGTGGTGTTTGCAGGGAGAAAGATGGTAACAATTGATCCATCGACAGTTTTTAGCTCATCTGCATTATAATGAGCTGTGCAATTGTCCAACACAAGGGCGGTTCTTAGAGGAAGTCCTTTTGACTTGAGGTAGGCGGTCACTTTCAGGACGAATTCCCAAAAAAAATACTCTTTAAAGAGCTCCCTTTCCATCGTCCAAGCGCTCTTGGATGCCCTGTAGTATACAGGCAAGTGCTTAAGACTTTTGAGTGCTCGAGGTCTGTGAGACTTTCAAATTAACATTAACGGTAATTTGAGCGACCCATACATGGTGCATCAAGGCATGAACGTGATCCGATCTTTTTTGATTTGGTGTCTCTCTCAACATATGTTCATGTTGGAGATTTCTTGAAAAAGAGCCCACTTTCGTCAGCTTTGAAGCTTTTTTGCAAAAACCAGATGAAGAGAGCTTTGTCAACCTGTGGGTATTGAGGATTCTTGAAACGCTTTCGTTTTGCTATAAATTAAAAACAAAACATGTTAAATTGTTTTCACGGAATATCATTTAAGTTTCTTACACATGTCCTTTGCATATTTCATGGCATAGATGGTAGATGCAGACCGAACTTTGTACTTCTTCATTATTTCATTCATCGAAACACTATTTCCAAGATTTTGAATAATTTTTATTTTATCCGCTAGTAGTAAACCAACACGGTTATGTTTTTTGTCTTGTTTACGCGACACACGATCCAGTTTTCAAAAAACGTCCGACTTAGTCGGCTTTCTTGAATTATGAGTTGTGCAATAATAAAACAATTTTAACAGCTAGCTTCCTACTACATAGACAAAAACAAACAATCCACAGAAAACAGATGTTTGACGGCATATACAAACCATGTTGAAACATCGCAAGCAACTTTACACTAAACCTTCCCAGATAGCGGAGCTTAGTACAATTGAATCAGCCAAGTCCCTTTTCCTACTTCAATCGTACTTCCCGTCCTAGTACAGTCGTACTTCAAATGCACTTCAGATTTTACAACCGATGGACTTGAAATGTCAAAATAGCTAGCCTATAGCCAAATTTTGGCAATAGGTTGAAGGACACTTGAAGTCCATCTTTGAACTAGGATTGTACTAGGACTGTTTAGTTCAAATGGACCGGAACAAATGGATATGTTGAAAAATAAGACAAACAAATACATAAGACAAAAGACATCCACTTCGCGGCGTTTTTTTATCACTTCGTTCAGATCGAGAACCTGGATTTCCGCAAGCGACAAAATTCGTCTTCTGCGCCCATTTCGTTAGATGTAATTGGTGCGGTTGCTGTAATATGTTATTACTCTATAGAACCAGCAGAAAGAAAATCACTATTTTAGGAATTTCTACATGCAAGATGCACAATTCTAAAACATTATCCAGCCCAGGCTACCCATTTTGCTGTATAAAAATACTTACACTCTGTAAATACTTATTTCCTTATTGTATTCTTTATTTGATTTATATATTGCATGAGCCTTATTATAATTCATTGATTTAAAACATTTCAATAATGAGATGGGAGGGTGCACCAGGGCATCACTGAAGTTGCAATTGGACAATGGAGTGGACAGCCAACCGGAGTCTAGGAGGGGATGTGTCTTTCATTTATGATTGTTACATTCCACTCCAACAGATGTATTGAATTTGACGCGCCTTTCTCAAACAAACCATCTAGTGGAAAGCTTAACAAAATGAATCCACCGAACTGCCCTGGACTCCGTACTATACAACCGAAACTTATTGGGCCATGATGAAGCCGGAACTCGATAAGACCGAGATGAAAGTAACTGATGCAAATACCATGCGTAGGAAGTGGATAAAAAATGAGAAAATGTACTGGATAGGACTGTACATTCTCCTATGGATGGCAAGAAGCGAAAGTGTCAAGAATTTTACCAAACAGCTTTAAATAATAGATCCAATGGAATTCAACTGAGCTTAATACGTATATAAATCTGTATGCAAATTTGGTTTCTGTCCGATAAATATATGAGATTCTAGAGTAAATTAATTATGTTGCAATAATTTCGAATTTCCCCTTTGTTGGTTGCAAGCAATACGCTAGTTGTGAAAGCAAAAAGCTGAAATTCTAAGAAAGAAGAAGATTGTGGAGCAAGAGACAGAGAACAAGCAAGACGTGCATAGTCATGCAATAAATTGTCGTTCGTGAGAATTTTATGAGTTTTTATAAGTGCGTGAGAATGTCTGTAAATCATAAATTTGAAATTGGTTCACTGTTGTAGAACCCCTAGTTCCGAAGTACACCTTGCAGTCTGCACCTTGCCATACATTCTTGCGCTTTTCAGTACCTTTTGGTACAAGTATCTTTGTTTTTGTTTTGATTCGCTATGCTATTTTGACAGAATATTTGAGAGTGTATTGGTGTGCGTTACGGTCTTGGGGGCGAATCATTAAGTTTGGGATCGAGCTTGGGACCGATGTGCTAGTACTTCCTGAGCCAAAAAATATATTCATTTCCTTCATGACTATCCACCCGCTGATGATACTGAAGATCCAGGATTAAGGGACGTAAAATCCACAAATAAGACACATTTGCTTTTCCGGCATAGTGCTTCTTACTTCAGAATCTGTTTCTTGCTTAACCAGCACAGCGTGTATTCAGCATTATACACGATAGTGCAATCTTGCCAAACATTCGGCTCTCGTACAGCTGAGTTGAAGCCATATACATTGAATAAAAAAAACTAGTATATTTCAGGCGGGATTCGTAGAACCATTGCTAGCTACGGAAAGTCAAAAACGGCCTCCCAGAACCACCGATGGCAAAATGCATTTAGAATAGAAGGTCCCACTTTGCCAAGGCCATAACCTATTTTCAATTCCATCATTTGTTTTTTTTTTCAACCATCCCCACCCATCGCTCTTAGTGTGTGCATATAGAAAATAGCCTTCGGACCGCAGAGCAACTTAGCATGAGCATGTTGGGTTCCATGCACAAATTTGAAGGAATATGGCAAAGAAAAAATAGAGGAAGCATCCGAAGGCACTTCGCCCCTTAAACCACATCGTTTGCTACATTTCTTTTCGACATCCACCGTATTGGTTGGAAGGATGATATAGAAGCACAGAATGGCATCGTAGTACGTCATGAGCTGCTGGGGAGAACGTCAAGTACACAACCCTGCTCGAAGCAAAGAAGTCAAAGTCGTTTTCGTTGTTTGTACAGACTGTTCTGGCCATAGGTACTCGACTCTGCACACTGACTGCGAGCAAGAAGGGCTTTCCTCCCGACGACGAGATGTGCTTCTATTATCTTTATTACCCCAGCAAATTCAATAAAATATGCTTATAAAGTTATGGGAGAGCATGCTCAGTCGAGCAGAGACGAAGCAACAGGATGGTATGGAAAATGTGAACCGTTGTTAGACCATAGTTGCCGAATGCGTTTGTAGTGCATTTTTTTTAAGGAGATTTCGTAACATGCATTATGCTGTACGCGTATGGCAAAGATAAGTAGATTTCACAAAGCTGCCTTGCTCAATATATCAAAATTTAGGTTGGTCTATGTGATGCTTGTTATGAATAATTGTTTTTAGTCTGGCTCATGTCTTACGTCTAGAATGCTATTACAATGGAATGAAAGACAAAAAACTATGTTAGCCGAGAATAAGATTTTAAACTTATAACTCAAAACATCGGCAAAAGTATAAAAGAGATATTGATTCCTTAAGAGAGTGTCTATCTGTGTGTTTAGATGTATTAGGTCTTATTATTATGGAAAATTCGGTTATGTTTATGTTATAGCCTGAAGCAATATCATCTACCATCTACCAAAGTCTACCGTTTTGATCACTCGTAATCTCTATTAGCATACGTAATTAAAACAAAAAAATACTATCATTTGGTAAACAATATCAAATTTTAGATAAATTTTAACGAGTCGAAAAAATCTGGTCACGTCTCCCTTCGGGAGGGAAGTAGAGCCGTTAGTCCCGGCTCATATTCATGAGTCGATAGGTAGAGTCCAGGTGGTGGAGTCGTCTTTCTGGCGTCGGTGATTGTCACCATGTGAGGAAATAGGCCAACGGAAAAAAAAAGTTCCGTAGTAAACCTTGCAGTATGCACCTTGCCACTCTTGCGCTTTTCAGTACCTTTTGGTACAAGTATCTTTGTTTTTGTTTTGATTCGCTATGTTATTTTGACAGAATATTTGAGAGTTTATTGGTGTGAGTTACGGTCTTACAGTTCTGTCCAGTTAGAATCCCGAATCTCTTATTGTGTTCCAGCGGCACGGAAAGTGAATTACAGCTGTTTGTTAACCTTTTTACAGCGGTTTGTTAACCTAGGCGCCCACTTTCTGTGGTATAAATTTCACGGTGTTTCGTGCAGTGAGTCAAAAGTTATTCCAGATGGAAGCCGAGAGGAGAGGGAAAATTCTGCACACCCACGTTGATAATCCAACGTGGTCCGCAATAAAAATCGCAAAAACGTTGAAAATCGCCAAATCAATCGTGTATGATGTACTCAAACGTTTCAGGGAGCGAAAGAGCGTGGATCGAGTGCCTCAAGGTAAGCATCGTAGTGGAACATATGACCGCAAGCTGAACCAGAAGGTGTTGAGAACCGTCAGAGCCAACCCTGGACTATCAGATAATGAAATCGCACAAAAAAAACTGTTGCTCACAGTACCGTTCGAAGAATTCGTTTGCAAGCGTTCTTATCGAGCCAGCAAGCAACCAAACAGAACGTTAAAGCAAAGTTTCGTCACCAAAACTCGAGCTCGGAAATTGTACCAGCAGGTTTTGACGAAGTACCAAGGATGCCTGCTCATCGACGATGAAACCTACGTCAAAATGGATTTCAGACAGCTTCCTGGCCAAAAATTCTACATGCCGACGGCACGAGGAGATGTTCCTGCGAAGTTTAAGTTTGCTTTTATGGACGAATTTGCTGATTTGGTAAGGGATATGCAGCTGCGGAGCAACGACCAAAGTGTACGTGACGAATAAGACGATGGACTCGAAGCTGTACAAGAAAGAGTGCCTCAAAAACCGCGTACTACCTTTCATTAAAGCCCATAAAGGTTCCGTGAAGTTTTGGCCAGATTTGGCGAGTTGCCACTACTGCCGAGAAGTCATCCAGTGGTACCGCGATAATAACGTAGATTTTATCGATAAAAACATAAATCCACCCAACTGCCCGCAGTTCCGGCCCATCGAGAGATTTTGGGCAGTAATGAAGCAGAAGCTTAAGAAAAGTTGAAAAAACGGCTCGGGACGCGACTCAGATGACCAAAATGTGGAACAAATGTGCCAAGGAAGTTGACTCCGGAGGTGTACAGCGTTTTTGTTTGTTTCTTTATTAGAGTGGCTTTCAGCCTCCTGGGCTGGTTCGCCACTTAGGTGTACAGCGTTTGATGGGAGGAATCAAGAAGAAATGCAAATTTTCATTAGAAACGAAGAGAAATAGTTTGTATTGATATTTTTTCCTTAAAGTACAGTAAATTACCTTTATTTTGATGTATTAAACTTATTTATACGTCAATCCATTACCGAGATACAGATGATTTTATTATTCCGGATTCTAAATGGACATAGCTTTAAGGGCGAATCATTTAGCTTGGGACCGAGCTTGGGACCGGTATGCTAGTACTTCCTGAGCCAAAAAAACATATTCTTTTTCTTCATGACTATCCACCCGCTGGTTGAATCAAAACGTACAGAGCGACAACGACTCGGAAGCCTCGAAGTCAACTCCATTGAAAGGTCGCGGGGTCCATCAGAAGCAACTCATGTATCCGATAGCGATTTGAGTAAAGAGTATGATGCCGCCCGAAGTACGGTGCAGCAAATTCACTATGGCGAAGGCTTACAGGCATACCGCTCCAGTAGGCAACCAAATCCATAACCCAAGCAGAATACTGTATTTAGAACCCGTACTCGAAAGCATTATCACAACCTGCTGACAAAGTCCAGTGGTTGCATATAAATGGATGACGAAAACTATGTAAAAGCCGACTTTTTAAAGCATTTTTACAAGGCGAAGGCTCAAAGAGGTGTCTCCTTAAGATTCAAATTTATTTTAACGGATTAATTCGCACGCAATACATGATCTGGCAGGGAATTTGCGGCTGCGGCCAGAAGACAAAGGTATTCGTCATTGAGAAAATGATGAACTCGGAGGATGACAAAACCGAATGTCTCCGGAAGCGAATTCTGGCCTTCATGTAGTCACATGATGGTCCTGTGACATTTTAGTCGAATCTTGCGAGTTGCCACAACAGCCGGGAAGTACAACAATAGTAGAATGACAGCGGAGTCCAGTTTGTTCTGAAAACCCTCAAGCCGCAAATTTTCCCTAGTTCAGGCCCATTGAAAACTACTGAATAGAGATGAAGAGAAAACTGGTTAAAGGTACAGTCATCAAAACGGCAGCTCGGATGAAAAATTAGTGAGATGGAATCGCCAAAACAGTGGGCGAGACCATTGTGTCGCTTGATGAGTCGTATTAAGGGGAATTTTCGAAAATCCCTTAGAAACCACGACGATAAATTCGTATCGTTTTTTTCCTTTCTAAACATTTAAGAAACAGCATGCACTTTAGTTTAAATCGTTTTCAAATCCGTTGCTTTAAATTCTAAATAGACCCACTTGATGTTTTTCCATCACTAAGTTGGCCATGCTTTAGAACTTATCATGTTTTTATCTTCTAGAAGTTGTTATTTTCTACTTCTACTATCAATTAAAAAGTTATAAATTAATTTGGCGATTGATGATCTGGAATGTAATGTCAGCCTAGCTCCTATGTACTAAATATGTCATAAATTCAGCAATCATCAACAAAAACATAACGAAATCACGATGCCTAAGTTCTAAAGTAGTTGAGACTTTATTCGTTGATCTAAAGTTATACACTTGAGTGAGATTTACGATTTCCTAATTCTTTAAGTCACCAAGGCTGCACAGATTACTGAAGCTCTAAATTCGAAAATTGGCCAAACTAAGCCAATATTGCATCCTATCGATATTATTTACTATTACTATTAGCTATGACCTAGTATATTTATTGCATGTTAAAACTTTGGTATTAGTAAAATTTTAAATAGAAATGAATGAAAATGTGATGTGATGTGATGATGTGATGAGAACCCACCATCAGTGCAAAGGATACCTATGTCTGCAGGACTATCTTCAGCAGGTTGCCCCGAGAGAATAGCCAACGTAATGGCTTGTCGTAGCAGGACCAGTCGATCTCAATGAGGACCTTCGGAAGATTACGGCCACATGACAAGGGACTGGCGACTCCACGAACCCTTGTCCAGTTCAACAAATCCTTCGACTGCCTTAGACTAAACAACCTCCTCCACCAAATTATTTACCAAGCGAATGAAATGTCTATTACAAGAATCGGCCTTAAATTTACCGAGATATGGCAATTTCCGTGAAACAGGTTCTGAAAAGGTCCTGGAGGCGGATAACGCTCTATTTTACTCAAAACATGCCATGCGACAGCTCTTTCTTCTTGATTTTTCATCACAAACCTTATTATAAACTTAAAGTGGATCCTTGACCATATTGGCCTCTTCCGGAACCACCGGGACGTCCCGGGGGGAACCTGTAGTAGGGACCACTTAGGCATTTATCCCAAAACATGCCATGCGGCAGCTATATCTTCGTGATTTTTTATAAATATGATATTGATAAACTTCAGAAGGCCATTGGATACATTAGCCACTCTCGGAACCACCGGAACGTCCCCGGGGAAACGTGTAGTAGGGACCAATTAGGCATTTATCCCAAAACATGAAAATTATAGCGTCGGTCGTAAACTTCAAGCCCCTTGTTCTGTTTTTGTCGCTGAATTGGCGGAAATTTATTTTTCATTAGAAACTGTTGCCTGACTAACACCGGATCAATATTTCATTTTCACGGAAAGTCTTAGTTCTATAGAGGCCATACGCTCTTTGAGGTCGGTAAAGCACACCTCTTCTTTTCTCATGAAAATATGAGGTCTTCTAAGTGCTTTATCTTCACGTTCTTTTATTATCACCTTTGTGTGGGTGCCTTTCCATTGTCCGATTCCGGAGAATGAGAGCACGGACTCGCTTGCAAGGGTGGGAGCTATGCAATACGATATTCATGTACGAAAAATCACATTCAACGAATTTTTCTATATTTTTCGTCAGATATCACTCGTTAGCTGGCAGTATAAATGGAGTGAAGGAGATTTGGGGCGATGGCTACATTCTATCACTCCCAAAGTGTCGAAGAAATCTTGGTTTAGGGAGATGGATGTGGGTCGATACTTCATTCGTGTGATGCCTCGCCTCATGTCTAATCATTATTCATTAAACGCTCATTCGTTCCGTGTTGGGCTGGGAGACAGTAATGTCTGTAAATGTGGACAAGGACCAGGACACAGATCACGTTACTTGGTTTTATGCTGAGCATCGTGGAGTCAGATCTGAGCTTTATGATTCCCTTCGGTCTCGAGGTAGATAACCCAATGTACCTTGTCGGGACATTTTGGCTGCCCGCGATCTGGAGTTCACGGAACTTATTTATATGTTTTTAACTAACATTAATTATAGATTGTAGTTTGATTAACCTACATGTTCAGGTTAAATTTTTGGGTACTGTTTGCGTCAGTGTGTGAGTGAGGGATTTTTTTTATTGAAAACGTTGAATTCTAAAATTGAAATTTGAAGTTCTAGACTTCAGAAAACTATGGTTCTTTATGTTTTGTGCAAAACTCCCACCGCAATTTTCCCATGCATAAAATTGTAATTCCCATTAAACTCGAGAAAACCGCGAGTAATCGGTTTTATCCCTTTATCTTTGTTTTAAAATTTATCTTTTTTCCATTTAATTTTATTATATACAACACGAAAACTTTTATCTGTAGAGTTGATTCGGTTGAGCCTGGAAAAATAAAAAATAAATATATTTATAAAAAAAGTGAGAAGTTCTCCCAAGGAAAATGCCAGAGTAGTTGTTTACAAAAAAAAGAGGTGTTGGTTGAAGTTGCTGTAATGCAAAAACATTTCATTTTTGAAGGTACAAATCAGAAGACTTACACATATTTTGCATTATGATTATCGATACGAAATGTTTAAGTTTAGGTGATATGTGCATTCAATAACGCGGAACAATCATGCCAATCGGCCATGATTGCGGCAATTTTTCGAGTTCTGGCTGCCTTCCCCTCAAACTAGCCTATCGATCAGTTCCAGTTCGTATTTTAATTTAAATGTATCCATATTCACACAGCTACCTTCGAATCATACTGGTGTTGTTAATGTGTCGGAGCTGATTTCGATTTTGAGTAAAAAAAAAAGAGATAATTTGATTTTTAACACACCCTTACACGAAAAAATACCTTTGGAGCAAAATCAGTTGGCAGAGAAATTGTAAGAGCCACTCATTATTCTTATTGAACATTCATTGCGGTAATTGAAAGTCTTCCTCCAGAGTCATCACAAGTGTGTTGTTACTATTGCTGGCATTAAGAAGCAGCAACTAGTCAAGATTCAAAACTCCACTGCACTCTATATAGCACCTTTTCACATCATAATAAAGGGTTAAATTGTTGTAAATTACAGCTAGGTCATACACTAGAGCACTTGGACAGACATCTGGGCTTCATATCATCCTCGCCGACGCGTTTTGACAAGTTGTATACAAAGAGTGATGATAGGATTAATGTCGCGTCATCGACGCAGTGTGCTCGTAGTCACTCTTTCGTTGGCTTACTGGCCGTGCTTCCATGTCAAACTGTACTAGGTTGATAAAAAATGGCAGTTACGCTTCCTACTGATTGATGCCAGCGACCTTTTCAAGCAGGGTTGATCGTTAAGGTACAATGATTGGATGTCACATACGTGAGCTTATAAAGTCATGGCTCCCATTTTTTTATTAAATTTGTAGTAGCTAGAAATGGAAGATTTTTGCATTCGATGTAATTCTGTTACGATCGAGTTTTAATTGCAATATGTTTTTTTATCTCTCCATTTATCAATTCTTAACAATCTTACATAAGTGAAATTATACTTCTTTGGTTTCAAGTAATGTGAAAATAGGTCACCCACAAAGTAAAACATGTTATACAACACAATGTTCTTACTTCGTGACGGTTGAAATACATTGTTCTTTACTACCGATACGGTCGGTATGATTCACCAAAACTGTAACGCTTTTCTTATCTGATCTCCACAGGAACACATAAATCAAGAGCTTCCCTGCATCGCCATATGGCACATGGCACCTGGCGCTAACGAGTAGATCATTTCCACTCACGTCTCTGTCGGATCGTGTCGTGTACTCAATCGCGTGTCAATCCACGAACCATTTCAATAGCTTAGCTATCTACTGCCAAGTACCTGGTAGGTCACCATCGTCGCACATCGCGCGAAAAGGTGATCGCGGGTAAAGTGAGTAAAATCGGTAAGTGTAAAGAAGTACCGCCCTCTCGTGATTCATCAATACACGAGGATTGTGATCCACGGAATGCGAAGGTGCATACAAAGTGCATTTAGCCAACAATGAATGGGATTCTCTTTCTCGACACCATCGCATGCATGTGCTTCGGCTCTGAAAAGGGTGGCGATTGGATTCAAACTTGTTATTATACACCTTGTCGCCGGAGGTCCCATAAGCGCCGCTGCCGATGGCGGCATAAATGATGAATGAATCCGCTGATAGGTGCTGATTGATTTGCGATTCAAAACTATTATGAATGGGAGGATCGTGATTTTATGGGACATCGGTAGAAATTGATTATGTATATCTTCGCTGATTTGATGCACGTGCTTACATTTCAGCAGCAATTACTAACAACACAATAGAAAACTGACAATCTATTGCTTTTACACTTTGTGAAAATAAAAATAAAAATAATGCAAAGGATAACTCATCAACGAAAAACAAATTAAATAAAACTGCATCAACTGCAATTGCAATATTTTGAAATTAACTAGTAAAAAGCCACATAAAAATAAAACAAATGTAAGTATCCAGTCGTCAATTAAATAAGAATGGCACAAAACGTTCTTTGAAACATTGTAAAAAATAGCATATGAACATAATAATTTGAAAAATAATTCGTGCCACTATACTTTCAGCATATTTGGGATTGGGAAATTCTACATGGGGATGGGAGACAAATTATATTTTAAAATAAATTTGTAGTTTCTCTTCAATATTTTTTTTCGGTTGGTACTATTTGTAACCACTATCAAATAATTAGCTTTAGGGGATTTTGTTCAACATCATACAGTTTTGCTGACACCATTCATCAGATTTCTATGAAACCTTGAGACTTTGTCCATAAATTGAGTTAATGGATACCGTAACGAAATTACTATTAAAAAAATCAGGGTTGCCAGTTTTCCCAGAAAATCTCTAGAGAAAATTTTCAATTTTCTTGTGAAAATTAAAAATTACTTACTTACTTCAGAAATACATAACTCAAGAACGAAACATCATAGGACAATTTTTTTTCTCCAAATTATAAGAAAATATATAATAATATATATATAATCATGGAAAATGTTGGATTTTTTTTAATTGGTGTAATTTCAACAATGGTAAAAACTAACTACCACATTGTTGCAGTCGTTGTGAACCTGCATGAAGATTTAGAGAACACCCCCCAAGAGGATTTGAACATTGAACGAACAGTATCAAGCCAATTTTCTTAGTTCCTACCGCAATTTATTATGTAAAAGGCACCGTACGCTCAAGACCATTCATCCAAAATCTATATCGTTGAAATATACATGTTTTTCAATCTAATTCCAACATGCATTTTGGTATCATTCAGCATTTATGCCGGTTCAAAAAAACGTTTCCCCCGTAATTTGAGCTTAATTGATTTTGAACTTGAACTGCTCAGACCCTTTGTGTCTATGGGAAAAACTTCTAATTCTCCTTGCTCCTCTTTATAATAAATAAATAGCATACGAAAATATTCGCTTTTATTGCACGTCAGCATACTGAGTTATCAATCAATTAGCGAGTTGATGTCCTTGTGCAATGCTCTGAAAACTACTTAGCAGGCAACATGCATGTGTCTGTTACGTAGAATGTAGCCAAAGTTACTATAATATACATCAGTCAAGCAGTGTTACCTTGAAAGTTGTGGATATTTTACAGGGTACGTGACGAATTTTTGCAGTAAATTTCAAATAGTAATTTACCATGCTTGCGGAACTTGACTCAGATATACCGTATGCGTGATAATGTTGCCTGATGGTTGCTGTAGTCGGGTGGCGTTAAGAACAGGCCTTGGCCTTCATGAGGCCCTGAGTGATCCAGCGGATTAAGATCAGGGCTGGATGGCGTAGCCGGGGGGCCAGGGGGGGAGGGGGCCCACCCCCCCCCCCCCCCCCCCTAATTTTTTATTTTTATTTTAATATTTTTATTTGTTTTTTTATATTATTATTTTTTATTTTTTTCTCTAAAGGGGTACCGGGTAATTTTTTGCAATATTGTTGGTTTTACCCCAAAAACACCCAAATAAAGCCACAATCAAGCCACTGCAACAAAATATGATGTTTTTGTGTTGCTGGGGTTTTTTGTAGTTGTTCCTTTGCCCAAAAAAAAAAACCAAATTCCCCGAGTTGTCTCGATTTTTTAACAAAAAGCAAAAAAAAGGAAAAAAAATGAAAATCAAGAGAAAAAAATTGTAATTATATAATAATTTTTAAATAGTAACGAGTAAAAATTTTATTACAATATTTTTCCTTTAACCTAGAACCCAACCTATGTAGCCTAAAGTATCTAAAAACCCCAAGCAGCACACAACAGTCAAAACTGGTTTCAGCAGCTCTATTGTGACTTAATTGAGTCACAGAGCAGTCACCTTTACTGGGTTGAAACAAATGTGCTACTAGGGAAATATCTCTTAATCTGTAATGTTAGCTATTAGATAAGCAGCTATGCTCAATAAAATGTTCAGTTTTTGATTAATCAAAAAACTGAATATTCAAACCTATGCTGTAGCTTTCAGAAGCCAAATAATACTAGATTAAGAAACACAGTTGATAGTTAGAAAAAGTATCAACGAAAAATATTTATTTGAACTATTCATGGCATGGGTCAAACCGCCCCGTTACCCCGCTTTCCCCGTTTTAGGGTACTGTAGTTTCGTATTATTGAGAATATATGTTGATCATATCTTACAGTTTGATTCAGCGTGTGAGAAGTAGAACAGCAAGCTAATCAGGACGAGAAGTTGCAGTTGTCTTATCCTATTCAAATAATTTATCCGTTTTTCTGAGCATGAGCAGGATAATGAGCATGATTGACCGCCCGAAGTTGTTATTCCGTTACTGCCAGTTCAGCTGTTATTACTCAGAAGATCAACAGATGATGCATACATGCTCAATGTGTAAAACTGGTGATCCCAAACTAAGGCAATACCGGCGCTGGCCTCGCCCGAATTCAGGTAAAATTAGGAAAGGGTAGGAATGCGTTAACGTTTATTTGGACGTTTTATTGGAAGCCGAGACCACCGCCGCACTTCCACGAGAAATCACTGGGATTTTGGATGACAAGATTGGGTGGCAGCAGGGTTCGTTTTGGTAAACAATAAGCTGAATTCACGCTTCGTTTAGTAAAATATTTAAATACTAGTACCGATTTCTGATTCGAACCGATTACAACAGTAAGGATGCTATTGGGGCCACACACAAAGTATAATGGTGTTTTTTCATCGGAAAAACAAGGTGATTTTTTATAATGTTGAAAATCCGATTTGATCTGAGTTAAACCAATAATAAGGATGCTATTGGAGCCACTCACAAAGTGTGATGGTGGTTTTCCGTTAGGAAAACAAGGATAATTTTATGAACGCTTGAGAGACGCTTTGTTGTTCTCTTACTGTTCTCACTCGATCACTCGTTACACCGAATTATAGATAACCGAAACAACACGAAACGCGCCATGCTCGATATGAAAATAGTGCGTAATAAAGCATCGACACAACTTTTCACAGCCGATGCTCGAACCATACTCTTTTTTCGTAACTTACAATTTTTACTACTGTATTGCACTGCTGTAACTAATAACTGTATCAATCAAGTTGAAGTGTCTAATGAACAATCTATGCTAATCCATTAAACATTGAAATTGAGGGATTTCGTAAAAATAAGAGTCCGTAGATGCATTTTGTGCTCATCGGTTTAATACCAACCGGGAGAGACTTGGCCTTATACAAATGGATTTCATTATCTCCAGTCCGCTCAACCAATCGCAACGTTTTGTGATATAGTGGACGGATTATTATAATTTGAGATAACTCCATGCAGATGTCTTCCAAGTTTGGCAGATCGACAAGCAATCGGTGGAGAGTTTAGAGGAAGACCGGAAGAATAAGCGATGGTTCTGCGCGTGTTTATAAACAGAAGAACCTTCATAATAAAACGAATCATCGGGTAAAATACATACGGTTTTTTTTTTAATTATAAGCAGTCTAAAGCAGTTATTTGATTCATTTTATCCAGAAGTACCATAAATGGACATTCGAAAGTTTTTCAAAAGTAAGTATAATATTTTCCAGCATGTAATTTAAAAAAAAAACAAGCAAACAAAACAAAACGAATGTTTTTTCATGCAGCTGAAATAACCACGTTTCTATTCGTGGTATGCAAAATGGTTGTATTTCTCGAATTTGAACAACAATTTTAATGTAATTCAATGATACACCGTTTTGGTTTCATACTACTCAGATACACATGATTGCTACATATACCGTGTTTCGACAGAACGTGTTTCAGTTGGATCATATCAGATAAATCGGTTCAAATTTCAAAACGCAGATGCAGATGTGTATATAAATTATTTTTAAAATATTGAGGAATAGCTGTTGGAACGTATATGAATTTCTTTTCGTCATTGATGAATAAAATTTCTTAAATTATTTACTAACTACTCGTGTGTTGAGAATGCAAGTAGCAACAATTCAGCACAAAAAACACAGCTTGCTTACATTTGTTACTTCCGTCGTTTTAAAAGGTTATGTTTGATGTTCCTGTTTAGAAAATATCAGATAAAATAATTATACTAAAGGTGAGCAAAGGGGACACAAACCATAAGCTATAAACCACCAACACTCAAAATGTATGTTTGTTAAAAGCTAATCACTTATTATTTTAAAACCATTAAAAAAATATAATCTATTCAAACGGTGTGAGCATGGTGAGTAAAAACGGTGTTTCTTCTGTGTTGCTTTGGATGAGAGGGTCTCGGATGAAAAGTACATTTTCAGTACAAACTGCAAACAAATTCGGTGGTTATTCTATACAAAAATCCAACATGACCCGTTAAATGTTTGGCATTCAATGTGGTTTGATTTAAAAACATGGGAAAAATCGAAAGTTTTTAAAATCGTTTTTTGTTATTCCAGAACAAGCCTAGAATTGTTTAATCTTGTTGCAAGAAACGGACGGGTATTGTCAAATACTTTGGGTGAGAGTAGAGAAGATAATCCACCCGCATTCAGGCGTAATGTCACATAAATGGGGCTCCATTCCCGCTCCATCTGTCGGAACATGAAAATGACCCTACTCTACTGGTCCACCGGGCGTTGTATTGTCCGTTAAGTGTCCGTTAATATTAATTGTTCAGTATGTGCAACCACTGGTTGGAGACGATGTAATTCTCTCTCTCTCTCTCTCTCTCTCTCTCTCTCTCTCTCTCTCTCTCTCTCTCTCTCTCTCTCTCTCTCTCTCTCTCTCTCTCTCTCAAAAAACCCCCCCCTTAAACCCGCCCCCCTGCGAGCCCCTTTTTCCCCGGGAGAATCAAAGATGCGAAAACAAAAAACCAGTTGATGAAATTTGTAAGAAGCAGATAATTTCCCATCAACATGAGAGGCGCTAGGAGTGGACGGTAATTTATTGCTAGAACCAAGAGAATTGAAGAGAAAGCATTGCTAGTTCCGTTTAGAGTAACGGCAGGTTATGAAATTGAAAGATGCAAGTTGAAAACAATCGGGCGCTTAATCTTTTACCAAGCTACCCCAGATGCGGGGATCATTAGATATCGTTACTCCGCGCATTGGGAGAATACAACAAAACAACAATCAAAGTGTAAAAAAACAGTTGTTCGTTCTAACTGTTATGAAAAAGTGTTTGTAAAAAGTTTTGAAAATGTATGGCCATGGACGTCACTGTTATGAACAACTTTGCATAATACAACTCAAAACTTTCAAACATAGGCTGAAGATATATCTTTCCGTCTAACTTCACATTCGGGACCAGTGTACAATGTGATCACCGAGCACTTCTTAGGATTTACAATCATTTGGTCCAAACAACAACAATCAATCAGCCATTGGCGCAGAAATAATCAATCTTCGAAAGAGCCAATTTGAACAATTTAAGGTCATTCGCTTAGTATAACCGTAAACACTAAGTGCATATAGTTGAAGTATAGTAATCGTTCACCGTGAGACAAATGTTTAATATACTTAACTGCTAAGACATGTGAACTTACTTAAATTTATCATAATTTTTACTTTGTAGATTAGTTATACACAGTATAAAAAAGACAATTTGAAGGTGCATCCAAAGTGATTCAAATACTGAATCAATAAAAATGGCATGAGTACTAGATGGGGTAAAAGTCCCCTTTTAGCTCGATATACTTAATCCAGCGATTTTCTAACTTCTTGATTCCGTCCGAAAAGTAATTTTCCGGAAGGTCTGCTGAATGCCGTCTTTTGAGGCAAAAAAACATTTTTATAAAAAAAAAACCCCCCCCCCCCCCCCCCCCCCCTCTCCCCCCCCCCCCTCTTCCTCCCCCCCCCCCCCCCCCCTCCCCCCCCCCCACCCCCCATCCCCTCCCCTTCACTTTTCCCCCCCCATCATCCAAACAAATTTATTTCTGCCCCCCCCCCAAAATTTTTCCCCCCCCTCCCCCCCCCCCCCCCCCCCCCTTTTTTTTCCGTTCTTCCCTTCCTCCCCGCCTCCACTACCCCATTTTCTCCAAACCACTTCCGACGTTGGGATCTCTTAATCGTCTTCAAAATCTTACCACGCAGTTTCCGGTCGACAGTTCCACTCCGACAATTGGGTCCACCGCGTCATTTTTCCTTTTCCCTTTGGAACCGCCCCACGGGTTTTTTTGGGCATTTCGCCTGTTAGGCGGCCCGGATCCGGCCCCCAAGGGTTTTCCCAAATACCTGGCCCCATTTTTTTCCCTCTTTCCGCCTCCCCACCCGTGGGGTTAATCCCCACCCCTGGGCGCCAGACTTCCAAATCCGTCCGCCACAATATGAGCAAAAGTTTGTTCCAATTCTAAATGAAGCAAGCCTTAGATAATAGTCAGAGGTATAACAAATCGGGTGAATACGATGGATGCGGAAGCAATTGGAGCCGTAAGTGCTTGATTTTAGCCGTGGTTGTGATGCTCTTGTGCGCCGGCGCATTATCTTGCAAAAACAAAATAGTTTTTCTCTTCATGTGAGGCCGTTTCGCAGCGATTTCGGCCTTCAATCGCTCCAATAATGCACAGTAATACTTGCTGCTGACGGTTTTATTCTTTTCGAGATAGTCCACGAAGAGTATGCCATGACAAGCCCAGAAAACCGACGCCAAAATCTTTCCGACCCATTGAGCCTCCCTAGGTCGCTTCGGAGCACCTGTGCCGGCTTCAGTCCATTGCCGGGCACTCATTCTGTTCACTGGTCTGTAATAGTGGATCCAGGTTTCATCAACACTTACCAATCGACGCCAAAAGTCCTTTCGATTCCGCATCAGCAAGTCTAAACACTGTTGCGAAATGCTCTTGCGTTCGTGTTTTTGGTCAGGAGTGAGCATGTGCGGCACCCAGCGGCAGGATAACTTTTTGATAATCTCGCCCAAAATATCTAGCCATCTTATAAACTTGACATTGTCCTCTGTAACCGCATCAGAGGACCTGCCGCTGCGGACTTGATCGGTACTGGAGTTGTGGTCACCACGAAACTCTCGAAACCAATATTTAACAATACTTATCCAACTTTTCTTTTGTTTCCTTCGCCGTTTTGTCTCTCAAAAAATAATATTTAATGAGAGAACGAAAATCGTGTCCATCCATATTCAACATGACGCCATACACGTCAACAACAATCAGCTGTTAAAACTAAACTAAGGGCAGTAGCGCACTGAAATTTGGCGTGTATGCCTAAGTATGAGCGGGCACTGTAACCTTTTTTGCAGTAGCATCGCATTTTGGCGACCAAGGAGGTTACTTTTCACCCCACCTAGTTGTTTTTTTTTTCTTTCTATTTGATCAAATGACTAATAGGTGGTTATACACGTTAAATTTCAATATGGTAGGTTTTGGTTATTGTTTAAGATACATCTCACAATAATATTATTTGCATCTAGGTTCCGAACAAAAATGAAAATTTCCAGGGTTTTTTAAACACAAATGGTAAATTAAGCAATGCATATAAAATTACCTATCCACGTACATTTGCGTTGCACGCGTGTATTTGTGATGAGTTTAATGTGTTCATCATAGCATGCTGTGTGTTTGACTGTCATCTTTCGTTTGTTTACTTGTATGCACGGTTTAAATTCTTCATTTTCAAAATGTCGCGCATTGAAAAAGACGTGAAAGTTACGTGCCTACGGGAAAAGGGTGTAACTATGCGACAATTGGTGAAGCGCTTTGGAATTCATCACACTAGTGTAAAATCCATCATAACCAAG
Organism: Aedes koreicus; assembly: GCA_024533555.2. Classification (NCBI taxonomy): domain Eukaryota; kingdom Metazoa; phylum Arthropoda; class Insecta; order Diptera; family Culicidae; genus Aedes; species Aedes koreicus. Next base: position 133,035 of record JAHHFK020005770.1, on the reverse strand, counting down.
TTTGGGGAACACTGTTCTTTGGATGAACTGCCAGGAAGAGGCAGAAAACCCAGATCTTCCAACCCTACACGGGAACGTCCATTAATTACGTCATGCAAAAATTGACTTTTTGTAACCCCCCCCCCCCCCCCCCATGTCACGTTTTTTGTATGGACCTTCAAATTTTTTTGTATGGATCGTCACGTTTTCTCGAACCCCCCCCTCCCCCCCCTACTGCGTGACATAATTAATGGACCTTCCCCACTGGATCAGAAAGTGGTAGCTCTAATTCGGAAGACCAAATCAATGTCTATTAGTGATTTGACCGATAAAGAGGAAACCAGCGTCGGAATGATTTAACGTATCAAGAAACGAAACAACCTGAACAGGACGGGTCGATTCAAGTGGAGAAATTTTGTCGAAAAATGCTGGTACGGCACTACTGGAACAATAGATGCGGAAATCTATCGATCTGAGTGTCTGCAGAAGAAGTTGCTGCCTTTATATATATTTTTGACTATGTTGGCTCGGTACCACTCCAACACGTTTCGAGCGTAGTGACAGAATGATGGATCAGGCCAAAACAGAGTTGATCCTTTGTGCTTCTTTATAAATGGTAAGCGACGTTTCACAAGGCACTCTTCAGTGTAAATCACCCCGTTACAATCGCGAATTTGGTCAGGGTGACGCAACAAACGGTGTCGAATGTCATCAGCGAGTTTTTTCAAACCAAAACGGTTCAGAAGGCGCCAACCAAGCTGTCGAAAAAGGAAACACGGAACAAACAAGATGAGAAACAAGTGGTGAGAGTATACATGACGAAGCCCAACAAGTCGGTCAGAGATGTTGCCAAAAAAAAGTGGATGTAGCTAAGTCAACTGTGCAGGAAATTAAAGTGAGATGTGAATTGAGGTCAGTCAAAGCCCAGGAGGAACCTAACCGATAGGATAAAGGGCTTGAAAAAGCGGAAAAGTCGGGCCCGAAAGCTGTAAGATTCGTTGTTAACCAACCATACAGGTTGCATCGTACAGGGCGATGAAACATACGTGAAGGCTGACTTTTCACAAATCCCTGGTAAAAAATCTACACTAAGAAGGACAGAGGGAGCCTATATATCTCATTTGGCAAGTAATGTGTTCGTGCGGTAAAATCAGCCAACCGTTTAGATAATTTTATACCGCAGCTCAACATCTTTGTAAAATTATTTGCCAGAATTCTATAAGCAAATGCCAAAATTGTTGAAGCTTGATACAAAACCGATTACCGAATATACCGAGTTAGTTCAACTGTTGTGAGTTCGGCAACGCATCACTAAACCACACACTTAAAAATTATTAATTTTACACAAGACGTAATTCATCTTTGTATAAGGCCGGGGAACGGAAACAAAGATTTCGTGTGAAATTATGTCTCCTGAAACTGACACATACGCAAGTCGACAAAAGGTTTGCTAAAGGACGTTTGCATACGTCGGTCTCAGGGCACCGAAATTTACATGACATTTTGTTGGTGTGCAATTAATCTAGATCAAGTGTGTAAAAATGCCCTATACTCTTTTTAAATTTGCAACTGTCCCTTCCTTTATTCATAATCCACAGCGCAGAGAAGTGTGACAGTAGAAAATCTACTATAATTACTTAGAATGAATAATTAAAAATTAAATTCACACCAAACAACCATTCAAGTACAATAAATCACTCCAGAGCATTCTTATCAGACTAAACCTGTACCAGTACAGACTATTTACACTCCTTGTCTTCGCCATCCTCAATAACATTCCAGTCAACATTGATTTTAGGATGATGATTTGATGATTTTAGGGTCAGTCGGCTTAATCGCTTAGTGTTATGATTTATTCTCTTCAGCCACCACCGCCAGCGGTCTATCAGCGGATACGAAGCATACGATGCGTGACGAAAAATATCAATAGTATAAAAATTAATCGCTTCAAAAGAATACAATCCCGTCGAATTGATTGGATTCTATTGGGAATCTAGTTTTTATATTTCGTTTCATTTTACTTGACGCAGTGAACGGTCGGCTAATAGATTTCTGAATTAGGATTTAATTGACGCGTATCGTCAAGTGAAATTTCTAAGCATTTCGCCGGTCGGCTGACGTACCCTCTATATTCAAACGAAAAATCGGAGCCAACGTTTGTTCAACATCTAATTCAGTGGTCTTCAAAATCAGATAACCCTTCGCTTCAGATGATTATTTTATCTATTTGATGATACCAAATTTGTCGATTGGGATGAACCCGAAATCAATTAAAATGCCATAATGGTGACATACAAAATTAAAAGACCATAAATCATCCCACAAATGACTATCTTTCCCCAGTCTATACAGAATGGCTTCGTGATGTCACAGGGGTATCAGAACTCATGGCGACTTGACCCCGTCGATAAACGAAAGGGTAATTTTAATTACCTTTATGTTTGTTCCCCCCCTTTCGTTCTTATATGCGCCTACCACCCAACAACAACACCACATATGGGCAATCGGGCCAATGGCAACAATGTGTCATTCGGAAGCCACTACAACGAATCGGTATTTGGAAAAAAGTGCGTGTTAAATATAGAGATTTTTACGACCGTCGGTCTATTATTGGTTTTTATGGGTGCCTCAATCGAATCAAGTGTGTGCGATGGTATGCTGAAGAAGGAGAGGTTCATTTACATAATTTGAGGGAAATTTATGATCTCATCCGACAATTCTACGTTATTGTAGGCCGGTCGATCGTTTGTCCGTCGTCTGTCCAACCGTGAATGCCTTTCTGGTGGCAGATATGTGAGAGCCACAATATATCATCCTACTGCGGGGAGTGCAAATTTAGTTGTTCCCGCGCTTAATAGGCTACTAATGAAATTAATTGATATTGCATGCCATTTATCAAGTGGCATTTTTATGCTCAAACAGTTTTACTGTGGGATAAAATGGAAGATTAATCAAAAAACTTTTTCCAATGCAGCGGTAAGTATCAATTGATTATTTCGTTTAATTATTTGATTTTTTCGCCTTAATTTTAAAGCCCAGAAAAACTTTACGCTTAATATATACTTTGTTTGAGTTTCCTCTGACCACGCGTGATTATCAGCCTCACATAAGTTCTTTATCATAATATTATGTCAGACACTAAATCTAGACAAAGTTTAGCTTGCTTTTTATGCTTTATATCTGAAAAAAAAACGACCACAACAAAAGAAAACACATAAAGGACAGCAGTCCTATATAGTACATTTGCCATCTGACAACACCGAGCCAAAAAAAAACGACACAACCACAGAGCATTATAAAAAAGTTTGTTTATCTTTGCCGATGAATTCGAGACGAGAATTGTGGGGTGTTCATAAAATTATTTGTTTAATGACCCAGTTTCTTCATCTCCTATCCCGTCCCCTATGTTACGACTGCCATCGAACTCCACTTTACACACATGCAGATTAAGTGCACGAGTGGCAAAAGCAAATATTTTGGAATGTTTTGACATTTTTTTTTTGTTGTTGTAAATTTTCAAGCTCCTGCCACCGTTCATACGCAGAAGCGAGATTTATCAATTTGATGGAGCGTTGCATCAGTTTTTTAATTGTACAAATATCTATAAATCAGTGTGCTTAATTTCGTACGGTACACGATGTATTCAAACATGTACACGTTTTTGTTCATACAATGTCAATAGAGTGATTGAGAACCAATCAACAAACTTGTTGAAATACTGGAAGTACATGTTTCCATGTAATCCCTACCAGGAATTCTATATTATTTAATTCATTTATTTATTGCCAATCTCCAAATTTTGTTACATACAGCCTATGAAATGTTTTCATATGTTAATATGTTCATAATATCATGCGCCATAAAAATTTAAATAAGTTTTCAATATGATTGTGTCAGTACCATTGTTTCTCGATACTAATTGTTCAAGTTTTCCATAAATTCTGCAACGGTGACTTGTTGTAAATATATTTCGGTATCGCCATTGCCGGTTAAGTATAAAAGGAGGGGTGATCCGACACCGACTAAGATGACACAAAATGGTCCTTTTCGTTGCCGCTAAATGCTACGTAGGTGTTCGGTCGGTAAGTTTTTAAAATCTGCTATTACGTTTGATATGAAGTATATACGCTGACCTTGACATGCTGAGATTTAAGAGAAACGATCAGCTGCTAAAACACAAACTTTCAGTAGATAGCACATTCATTATAAAAGAAACGAAACGGAGCGTCACATTTTTCTACGTACTATTCCAACAGGGATACGTCCCATTTGAATTAAAAAATCAGAAACAAAAACCACTGACTAATAAACTGCCGACGAAAATCGAACACATGTACAATTTTAGACAACTTGTAAAGTGCTGGTAAACCGTATACACTAATGCTGGTCATTAGCGATGATGAGCAAGCTGCTTGCATTCAAATAGCACTAATTCCAGTTGTTTCTTAAATCGGCATGCTGACAAATGCTGAATCCTATGAACATTATAGTGATGCCCATTGGACATGCGTTGGATCACTAGCACTATTGGATCATCATCAGTGTGAACAGCTAACCCTATCTTACTTAAATTAGGTACTTGCCGAAGACATGTATGGCACTAACTTCTTTGCCTAGCTACACCTAATCCTTGCCTAGCTACTAATCGTCAGAATCAGAACAACTTCACAAGCAATACAGCTCGTCATAAACAAGTTGAAAAAACATTCCAATGGCAAATGCAGGTACTTAATCAACCAACGTTCTTTCAAAAATTTCTGCACCTAAACAGAATGCAACTGAAATTTTGATTTACTGTCAACATTTCAATCGCATGAAAAGCTCAGCCAAAATGAGGGAAATTTGTGATGTATCCTTAGAGCATAGAAAGTTTTCGGATATAACGACCCAATAAGAAAGCAGAAGACATTTTAAGTATTTCTATAACCGACGTACGTTCAAAATTTCTTATATTATATTTTTCTTTAATTCAACTGAAATTCTTTTTATTGCCAAAATTTCAACCGTATGAAAGGCGCTGAAAAAATGAAAGAAATATATAAAAATTTACTAGGCTCATCTTTTTCGATAATTTCAGCTGCTGAAACAAGCTGGGATGAAATTGTTCGAAGTGAAGAAGTATTTTTACTGTATTCAGAGATGACCGAAATTTGCAAAAAAAAAAAAAAATAAAAAAAAAAAAAAATTTTTTCAAAACGCTGAACAAATTGTATCACAACTACTTCCTGAGGCTACACACTTAGATTTTTTTACAGAAATCTGTAAAAGTTTACCGAATTCTCAACAGCTGAACGTTCGGTAATCCTATTTAACGGATTTCGGTGAAATTTTACAGTTATCTGTAAAAAAATTACCGGATTTCGGTAAACTTTTACCGAAATCCGTTAAATTGGATTACCGAACGTTCAGCTGTTGAGAATTCGGTAAACTTTTACAGATTTCTGTAAAAAAAATCTAAGTGTGTAAAGTTCACATCTATGGTGACTTTAACCAAAGTCAAATTGACTTTATTGAGGACTCTGAAAATGAGAGCATTTTACCTCCAGAGTCGTTGGGGACAATGAAACACTGCAGTTTGTTCTCGACAAAACTGCTAATTTAGGTCTATCAAATTAATAATGTCAAGAATCAACAGAACTGTTACTTGAACTTTCTGTTGACCAATGTTCACGAAGATTTCTGTGTGAATGAATCATTGAATCCCTTATAGAAAAATGAAACATTTCACACAGCAATCGAATTCTCTCTATTTGTTCATGAGACTCAAAGACCCAACGACTATGAATTCGACGAAAAATCGAAGCTTAGACCTTTGCTTCGTTAGCGCTCAGGATGCTACTCCACCCATATCTATGGCTATTTCTCCGTTGGTGAAGACCGTTGTACACCACCCTCCGGTTGTTGTTGAACTTACATAAAGGGAATGAGGCACTCGAGTTCTCTTTGTGCCCTACGGCTGTTTCTTACGTTTTCCCAAAAGCTGATCACCGCAGTATTGAAGAACTGTTATCAACCATATACTGGCACAGCATTCTTGAACCAGCCGATATCAATGCTGCGGCACAAACGTTTTCTCACACACTGTGCGCCATTGAGCGACACGTCCCAAAGAAAGTTTATCAACACAGTAACCATCCTCCCTGACAGACAACGGAACTTCGATGATTAAATTCATCAAAAAGAGCCGCACTTAGAAAGTTCACCAAGTACCGCACCGGTACCGGTTCTTGGTCAATCACTGGGAGCAATCAACGTCAACCTCACGATGATTTTCAGAGCGGCATCTGAACTGAAATCCTCATTCAAGTCTGGACCTGACGGAGTTCCTTCCGCTTTCCTCATGCAACGCATTGCCAGCCTAGTGACTTCTCTCTTTCACCTGTATCGAATGTCCCTCGTAATTGGGATGTTTCCTTCCTACTGGAAAATAGCGCAAATGTTTCCAGTTCGTAAGAAGGGATGTAAACGGAACATCGACAACAACCACGGACTTTACATCCCTATGCGCCATCTTTAAAGTGTTCGATATGGTCTACTAATACTAATTTAACATGTCTCACCACTACGGAGAGTATGACGAATCACATCCAAACGAATGTCATCTACACTGACCTCCTCGGCCGCCTTCGATAAGTTCAACCATCCAATAGCGATAGCCAAAGTTACAAAGGTCTTCTTCATTCCTCGCCACGTCTAGTAACCAGCAAGGAGGCAATCTTGGCCCGTAGGTGTTTTTGCTCTATTTCAACGATGTCAGCTTTTGTCTTTGAAGGCCCACGACTGTCGTATGCTGACGACCTGAAAATCTACTTCCGGATTCGTACTTCCGCTGATTGTCACTTTCTCCAAAGTCAACTCAACAATTTTGCCGACTGGTGCCATCTCAACCGCATGGTTGTTAATCCAAGTAAGTGTTCAGTAATAACATACTCACCATATTTGTGTTCAGTAATAACCTACAAGGAGTTGAGGTATAACGTGTGAGTGATATCAAAGACCTAGGAGTTATTTTGGATTGTCAACTCACATACATACAGCATATCTCTTACGTGATCGACAAGGGATCCAGAACGCATGAGTTCATCTTCAAGATGGCGAAAAGTTTCAAGGATATCTTCTTTTTAAAATCGCTCGACTGTTCCCTCGTACGGTCTGTGATAGAATGCTGCTGACGTGTTTGGAATCCTGATTACCATAACAGTGTGCAGTGTGCTCTGCCAAGATTGTCCTGGGGTGATTCTTATCGTCTTCCAAGTTATCAGATCGGTGCCAGCTAATGCACCTTGAGCCCTTGTGGATTCGTGGAGATACAACAAGTGCCCTGTTTGAAGCTGACGTTCAACGGGGAAAAATCGATTGTTCAACTCTTCCACGTAAAATCAGCATCAACATCCGACCCCGAGCACTTCGAAACAATGCGATGCTGAGGCTGCCTAGCCACCGTATAAACTACAGCATGTTTGAGGCTGTGAGCGGATTACAAAGAGTCTTCAACCGTGTTGTGCTTTAATTTCACTTCCACTTGACACGCAAGGCACTGCGCCGGAGATTCGACTTTTTTTTTAAAATAATCAGGAACTTTATATGAAAATTCGATTTTTGTGAGTATCTTTGTTGTTCTTGACTATATGCTTGTGATAATTCTGTAGTTTTATTTACCCATCGTTAGGGTCCTCCCTTAGCTCAGTCGGTAAAGGCGCGGCTACAAAGCAACACCATGATGGATGTGGCTGGGTTCGATTCCCGGTCTGGTCTAGGAATTTTTCGTTAAAGAAAATTTCTCGGCTCCCTGGGCATAGGGTATGATTGTACATGCCATACAATTATACTAATGCAAAAATGGTACCTGGCATCGAAAGCTCTTAATTAATAACTGTGGAAGTGCATTTAGAACACTAAGTTGAGCGCAAGCAATAAGCTAATTGCGAAAGCAATAAGCTTGAAGCTTGAACACTAAGAAAGAAGAAGTAGGGCTAAGCCAGCGGGTGGATAGTCATGAAGAAAATGAATATATTTTTTGGCTCAGGAAGTACTAGCACACCGGTCCCAAGCTTAATTATTCGCCCTTAATAACGTAACTCACGGCAACACACTCTCAAATATTCTGTCAAAATATCAAAGCGAATCAAAACAAAAACAAAGATGCTACACACTACCAAAATGTCATGTAAATTTCTGTCCCCTGAGACCGACACATGCAAGCGTCCTTTAGCACATAAGAATGAGTTGAAAGAGATGAAAATATAAATCCAATCAAACACATCTTTCGTAGAATTGCGTGTATGTCAGTCTCAGGAGACATAATTTTACACGAAATCTTTCTGTACGTTCCCCGACTTTTTACAAACATGAATAACGTCTCGTGTAATATTCATAATTTCTAAGTGTGTAGTACCGAAAGGTACCGAAAAGCGCAAGAGTGTATGGCAAGGTGCAGACTGCAAGGTGTACTTCGGACCTAGGGGTTCTACAACAGTGAACCAATTTCAAAACGCTAGTTTCATATTGATTGTTGGCTAAGCTCTGTTTGTTAATGTAGAACCAAATGAAAAAATAAACAAATAATTTGATGAACAACTTTTTCCATTAATTTGAATAGGATCTCCATGTAATCAATAATCATGAAATCCCACCGGGACACCAAATTGACTCCTATCAGACACAGGCCCTATTCTGACCTGAAATGGACCTTAATTAGACTCAACATCAAATCGACATAAATCGACAGTTAGGTCGACATCGACATCGAACATTGATCCGGATTGATGAATTGATGAATTTCCTGAATTCCCTAACATAACATAATTCATAATCTTACATGTACAGCGAGACAATCTTAGAACTTATTGTATTGCAATTCATTTAGTATACATCACTGTAAGTAGTGCTTTCACGTTTTAGATATTAGAGTTTTAGCAACACTTTCTTAGACAAAACTGTAAAAAACATGCTGTATGTGTTCATCCTTCATGATTTGAAATTTACAGGGTATTACTCACACAATAGGTATGGCTAAACGAATACCATTCAGCAGCCGCCGAAGTCACCTGATTTGGCTCCCTGTGATTTTTTCCTGTTCGTTCGACTTAAGAAACCGCTCAGCAGAACGCGTTTCAGCTCCCGAGATGAGATCATGGAAAAATCGCAGATGCATCTGGCTGGATGCATTATGGCTCTGATGGCCATACCGCAAACCGAATATAAAAAATGCTTCAAGGATTGTATCGAGCGCTGTGCGTTGCGGTCGATGGGGAATACTTTGAAGGGGACAATATCGATTTTTATGTATAATCTTGTATTTTTAATTCCCCTAATAAATTCCGGGAGCTTTCTTTTCAATCACGGTAGTATGACAAAAGTCTTGCCATTATTCCAAGAAATAAACTCACTTTAGAACTATATCAGCAGGACTAGAAAATCATGGTATGGGGAGCCGATTCACGAAAATAAATACATCCTTATCTTTTCATAAATCCTAACGTAAATACCAACACTGAATATAACATCGAGCAGGTTTTGATATCCATCTGCCTAATGCTTCGTAGCTATATCGGAAGATACCATATTGTTTTCAAAAGGATTCAGCTCCCATTCACAAGGCGAAAAAGACAGAAGCGCGGTGCCCGGAAATTTGGCCAATTTTGGCTCAAGCGAAAAATATACAGACCTCTCTTCACTGGATCTCAACCCACTTAACTGCTTTGTTTCGTGTTATCTGCTTCAACATGTACGGCTTGCTTTATTTAGACCGAATCAAGAAATATTTGTTTGATATTTAGGACCAAAGTCCTCTGAAAATCGTGCGTGCCAGCTACAAAGGATTCACAAAGCGTTTCCGCAAAGTTATCAAAGAAAAAGGTGAGAGATTTGAATTGAATAAAGAAGGTTTGTTTCTATACCATGTATCTTTCAAATGAAACAAAATTATATGATTTGATTGATTTGGATTTGAATTTGATTTGAAACACCGCTGTAACGAGTCAAACTCATTCTGAATGAGTCTCCTCAAGTCTGCTGGTTTCTCAATGAAATAAAATCTTCTGTTCCCTTGACTCTTTCTCTTTTCTAAATTTGGTAAAAAAAACACGCACAAAAGTATTTGAGAGCATCACAGGCGTTTTTTGGAAAGCATCGATCCTAGATTAGAGGTTACTAAGTATTTACATCATGGGTCATGGGTCCTTCTTAGCTCAGTCGGTAAAGGCACGGCTACAAATCAACACCATGCTGGATGTGGCTGGGTTGGATTCCCGGTCTGATTTAGGAATTTTTCGTTAAGGAAAATTTCTCGACTCCCTTGGCATAGGGTATGATGGTACTTTCCACACAATCATACTTATGCACAAATGGTACCTGGCATCGAAAGCTCCTAATTATTAACTGTGGAATTGCATTTAGAACATTGAGAGCAAGCAATAAGCTAATTGCGAAAGTAATAACATGGTTATTATAATATAGTTTGGAATATTGTAGTTTCCAAGATTGGGTTGATAGAATTCCCATTTTTAACGCAGTTCATTTTCCTCCTATTATTAGTTTTTTTAACGCTTTTTGAACAGACTCCACGCCATAGGGCAGCGTTTATCAATGTTGGATCTATTGATTGAAAAACTCCATGTAGATGATGACATGAAACCAGAATCTAGAGTTGGTTCACTTCGCTAAAAAAATAATGCCTAAATCTAATAAACTTCAATCAATTTTATACAATGTTATTGAACAACTTAAATATTTGCCTCGAATCCCTTCCAAATGGCCTATTATGACGAAAATAACACATTTAAAATGGTTTCGCTCGATATCGCATCACCAATCGGAGCACAGCAAGGTACCTGCCGCAATTGTTCCGACACTGATTATGACCGTCCGTAAAGAATCTGCTATTTTTGGACAAGCAACTTGATTGCAGTGAATATACGAGTATGCAAGTGCCATCCACGTGGATCCCAAATCACAAAAAAGCAAAACATTTCTTAATCGTTCAATAGCAAGCGTTCGCGATGCAGCGATGATGATCAACAAAAGCTTTGCGCTAAGGTTATCCACTGCTTTGCACGGTTGCCGAAGTTAACTCCAGGTATAATTGAATTCGACTCAAAGCACCGTATAGTAACTTGAAGAATGAATAAAATTCATGAATATGTGAAAAAGTTTGAAAACTTCAACTAAGTAACTCACTTTATTTAGAATTTCTACACAATTTTAAGTTAATTTCAGCGGCCGTGTAGAATTTTCCGCGTATCAGCTAGCGAAACTTTGTCGGCAAAGAACAAACATTTCCGTCGTACTCAGCAAATTGAAACTCTCAGAACAGGTACTGTACGTGGTGTTTCTGGATTCGTTCTAAAAACATACGATGAATTTCCAGTTGTCCGCCAAAGATTTACGCCCCGGCTCTCTCATTCTATCACATACTGAAAATCAAATGCTATTTGATTGACTATTTACCCAGACACGCGCTGTATTGAAGAGGAATATAAATAATGTATCGAATAATATTTTTTGATGTTTTCTCGCACCGTTTTCCCTTGTTTGGATCACCCTCGTCAATCCAACGAACGCCATGGCATGCTTTGTAGCGGTAGACGACTGATGCGACAACGAATCGAATTATGACTGGGCAATGCTACAAAACGGAACGATTGATCAAAACGGAACGAGCAACAACAACAACATTAGGCATAACAAACTAATATTGGAGAAAAATCATTCTTCGACACATGAATGAAACTTTGGGAACGACAGCAAGCCACCGAAGCAAGTGAATTTTCGGTTTTCTTCCCTCTTTCCTCTCTCTCTTCCGTCACACTTAAGATTCTCAGCTGAGTCGACAAATACAGTCAGGTCTTGCATTACACGGTGGGTGGTGTAATCTACCCACCCTGGTGTATCGTCTGTCAGTCAGATAGGTTAGCTATTTGTAAAGAAGGCAATAAGCTTATCACATTAACTAACCACAGTCCTAAAATCAGTTCCATTGAATGCAGGGCTTCTGAGAAATCTGATTAATTGGATGGCACCACTCGCCAAGTAGTAAGAGACCCCATTGTAAAGGTTTGAAGTGTGAAATAAGGGTGCGAGAGGAAAAATGGAGCGTTCTCTATATTGAATGATGATTGAATCTGGATGCGGCACGAGTGCAAATGAAGAAATTCGACTTCTGTCGGAATTAATTTATTTACGAGTTTTTGTTGACGGATCAGCTGATTGGTTGATGTGGTAATTGACACAAATGATTTCCTAGAAAATTATTAAATAAGCTGCTGATTTCTATTTTATTTATGCATTGAAATGGGAGAATGCTTTTCGTATGGCTTTGGCAGAAGTTGAGAATATTTTGTAATATATATATCTCGTTGGCTCTAGTGGGATCCCTTTACTCATAATGAACTGCTGTGGTCACTAGAAGAAACCGTCATAAAACCGCCTTTGCTATAACAATACTTTGCGTAGCTTTTAATGTTCATATTACAAGAGTCAATCGCATGAGCATGAGCATGAGCATGATTGACCGCCCGAGGTTGCTACTCCGTAATTGCCAGATCAGCTGTTATTACACAGAGAACCAAAAGATGATGCTTGGACCAACATACATCCTCAATGTGTAAAATCTGGTGATCTCAAACTAAGGCAATACCGGCGCCGGCCTCGCCCGAATGCAGGTCATGTAGGGAATGGGTAGGAATATGTTGACGTGATACTCGCTTTATTGGAAGCCGAGAACACCTCTGTACTTCCACGAGAAATCACTGGGATGTTGGATAAAATGGTTGGGTTGGCAGCGGGTTCCGTTTTGGTAAACGTTGTGCTGAATTCAACTGACGTCGGCGGCGAATAAGATATTTAACTATGTTCCCGATTTATTCTCTGTATAGAGATGCACATTCAAACTATTCAAATTTTGGCACCGATTTAAACCAACAGTAAGGATGCTGTTGGGGCCACTCACAAGTGTGGGTGGTTTATTTCAATGGAATACAAGAATACATTTAAACACGGGGTTTGAGGACCGATTTAAACCAACAGTTAGAATGCTGTTGGGGCCACTCACAAGTGTGGGTGGTTTATTTCAATGGAATACAAAAATATGTTAAAATATCGAGTTTGAGGACCGGTTAAAACCAACAGTAAGGATGCTGTTGGGGCCACTCACAAGTGTGGGTGGTTTATTTCAATGGAATAGAAGAACATGTTGAAATATCCAATTTGAGGACCGATTTAAACCAACAGTACGGATGCTGTTGGGGCCGCTAACAAGTGTGGATGGTTTATTTCAATGGAATACAAGTATACGTTAAAAACATAGTGTTTGAGGACCGGTTTAAACCAACAGGAAGGATGCTGTTGGGGCCACTCACATGTGTGGGTGGTTTATTTCAATGGAATACAAGAAGTAAATTATACATGAAACATAGTGATCCTCATAGTAAGAGATATGCGGAAGCAGCTATTTTTGAGCCAATCGTGCAGCGAGAGCTGTCAAATCTGAGCCAATCGTGCAAATTTTGCACTGCGGCAAGTGTTATCAGCCTCTGGGAATAAAATAAACACCGTTGCCAAATCGTTGAATCGAATTTCCACATATCTCTTGCTATGAGGATCACTAATGAAACATGGTATATTATTGATCTACTACTGCTCCCATGGGGCCATAGATATATGAACCTAGAATGTCAAAATCCTAACAATTGAGGATTTCAGTTCTGACTTCCACTTTTAACCTTTCTTTGGCTAATTACCTCCGCGCACCTTTGCTCTGTTCTCTAAACCTCTCTATCTAGAAAGACCTAATCACTCACACTTTCATGTCTTCACTATTTTATTTAGTTTCATTAACCCCAACTACTGGTGCTTTTTTTTCCTCTCTTTCTTTCTACTTACGCCGTTCACACTACATTACTATCCCACTTCAAACTTTTCGCTACCACCAACAACCGTCACTATTACCGTTCACCTTCGACCTCTCGTCTCCCTTACCGACTGCTACAGCGATGTTCGTTCAAAGCGCACCAGAGCTCTAGTCCACTTCCCACTTCCCACTAATTCACCACTGCGACCCGTGGTAAAAGCGCCCTTCTCTCCACCGAAATAACGCTCTCTCCCTATCTCACACTCCTGCAGACCTATTCTGCTATACTTCACCGTACATTCTCTCGTGCTCGTTTAGAGCCGAAAACTGATGTTCAATCTCACCGTTCCCAAACTTGCTTCGGGTAACAGCAGCTTGTTCACCACATCACTCTCTTCCTCTCTTCACTTCCAACACCAACAATCTTCCTTTTTTCCTGGAATTCTCCCGCTTCACACCACTTAATCTGCCGCAATTCTAGCGGCCATTTTACCGTCACCAACCAATTAAACACCCACAACACTCTTTCTCTTCCTGCCAATTTGGCCACTCTTTATTTCACGCTTTTCCCGAACTTCCCAGTCGTAGCAATTCTCCGACAAAATCACTGCAACCCTCCACTCTGGTCTGCCAGCTAATCACATTCGATTTCAAGCACACACAAAAAACTGCAAGCACACACAAAAACTGAAAAATTCTACCGGACATCACACACTTTGGAAGGGAATCAATTACATTCACTAAGTATTACACAAAACACCCGAATATTTTATGATTGCACTATTTATTTAAGTTTAAAGGTCGGTATCGTGTTCGAAAGAAATTTCTTTTTCTATCCTAAACCCATGTTAAATTCCGTTTACTGAAATGGAAAAGTAAAGAATCGAAAAGAAATTTCTGCAGCAGTATCCACCTGAAAAGCACGAAATATAAAATTGGAATTTGTAAGGTTTTCACGCAAACTAATGGGAGCTGTCATTTTTACTTTCGGAAAAATATTCTGCTTGATTATTCCGTAAGTGAAGGTGACATTTCGTTCCATGCAGATCAATTGTCAAAATTCCGCTTGGTAATATTGAACAAAATTCCGTAACCTCTTTACTTTTTAAGTCGATACTGGCCTTAACAAGGAATTAATGTTTGATTTTTTCGCGAAACCGACGCAGCAAAAACAAAACACGTCAGCTTCACAGCACGGCTTCCACCCGATCCATGTTACAAGAGTCAATCGCATCGCAAAAAACTTCGTACACTGAATAGATTTACCGTAGTAACGCAAAGAAAAAAAACGATAAAGGGAAAATAATCAATTCAGCTACGCCCTTTTGTTACTAAGCGCGAAGCACATTGGATTCATTCGCAGTCTGGGTTTTTTGGGACGCTGAGCAGACCCAAACATATAAAGACAGTACTCGAAAAAAATGCAACAGACAAAAATGATCACCAAAAATTAATTTTATGTCGGATATTTTTGAAACTTTCAGGGAATAAAGAAACACATATAAGCTATGTTTCTACAAAGTTGGTTTATTCAACACATCTCCTAGGCTTAATGCCCGCACCTTTGACTTAACGGAACCCATCAAATCCTGTGCAACACTTGTGTCATCTTTCTTACACACTTTCATCTACTCTTTCTTCAAATCCTTGTCGGTTTTGAAGAGCTTCCCTATTTTCCGAAGCTTGCCCTTAAAACTCGCCCATAATTTTTCTATTGGGCGAAGTTCTGGCGAGTTGGGCGGATTTTCCTTCTTTGGCATGAAAACAACAACGTTGGTTTCGTACCACCTCTCCACGTAATGGCACGATGCCAGATCCGACCAAAACAGAGTGCCACCTTCGTGGGACCGGAGGAAGGGCAGCAGGTGCTTCTAGAGGCAATCTTCTTTATATATGTTGCCGTTGGTGGTGCTGGTCGTTATGTACGGCTTGCAGAATTTGCCACACCAAGTACTTCTTCTTCTGGATGTTCCAGGCGGGACTTGCTGAAGAAAAACTCCAGGCCACTTAAATGTACGACTTGTCGTCTATTACGATACATTTCAGCTGCACCAACGCCTCAAGGTACAGCTTCATGGTGCGTGATTTGGCCACCGTATTCTGTTTATCGGTTTGGTTAGGCACCTACTTTACCTTGAAGACATGAAGTCCAGCCCGCCTCATTGTCTGCTGGACGAACCAGACGGATGAATTGACCTTCTTGGTCACGTTCCGATTAGAATGGTTCGGATTGCGCTTGAAGTAATCCCTCACCTTTCTTACGTTCACGGGGTCGGGGTCACTTTTCTTCCGCTGTCAGCTCGTCGCTGGGTCGTCTGGGACTCCTTAAACGATTTTACCACACGGAACACGGTCGAATTGTTGATTCCCAACTGTTCCGCGATCCACAATTTTAAATTAATTTTTTTTTTTTTTTTTTTCATTATTTTTTTTTAACAAACTCTCCCAAAAAAAAACCCCCAAAAATTATAAAGTATTCATAATGTACCTTATTGTAGATGTTATGGTGATTGGGTCATTATACAAAGCAGCTAATTCAATTAATTTCAAATTGGTTGTTATTACACAGAGACTTCATTAATTTTTGCCCTAAAGGCACAATGACAGTAACAACCGTTAAATGCTAATTTTTAATAGGAGCATTGAATTTTTTTAGCCAAACTCAAAGAAAGTGCAGACAAGTTTGGGTAAAAATATCCATAAAATTACAATACAATAATATAAAATAACATTACAATCTATTTCCGAGCATGAATCTTATTGTTCATGTATCAGATAGATGAAAAATACGTATTGTCATTACAATGTTTATACTATTCACTCGATATGCAAGAATTTTCAACAATTATTAATACAACTAATAGTAGATTAATCAAATTTGTTAGGAAAAATATGTTTTTTTTCTATATTTAAGATACATAATAACCCCCTTCTTCTATTGTCGATGTTTCAATTTACATAAATTCTATTCTGAAAACTACAAATCCCATTGTCATCTTTTCGTCATGAACACTACTAATCATTGTACATACTATACTATAACATTGAAAGGGAACATAAAAAACATAAAGGGAATGCTAGATTTGGCAAAAAATAATGGGATATTTCATGTCAATTTTAGGCAGATAACGCCTGAATCTAGCCTGTTGTATAGAAGATTGCAAACATTGTTGTATGGCTCATGAAAAATTGCAAACAATTTCGTTACTTTCGCCTCGATTGGCTTGGAATTAAATGAGGGGAATGTAATTTTTTTTTTAATTTTTTTTTCTGTGTGGATTCTATTGTATGGATACAATAAATTTAATTGTAAATCTATGAGATTTTTTTTTCGGGTAGCCTCTTTTTATTGCATTGCTAGAATTTTGAACTACCTGATGAGCAATTAAAGATGCCAACAAATCTCTTATCAAAGATCTTATTGAGTGGCTGTAATGTGTTACCAACGAATGGAAACAATGGTTCGACTAGGGTAAAATGCCCAGGAGGCTAGGTAAGGTTAGGGTTAGATATTTCTGTTTGTAAGGTTAGTTTGGTATATATTAAATATTGAAAATTTCATCTGGCACATTCAGAACACATAATGAAAAAAATTGATCAACTGTAAATAAACTAGGATTAACATAAAACAGCTAATAAATAGTCACCCAGCCCTTAGAAATGTTTTTGTAAATCTATGCATGAAGATCAACAAATATATATATATATATATATATATATATATATATATATATATATATATATATATATATATATATATATATATATATATATATATATATATATATTTTTTATATATATATATATATATATATATATATATATATATATATATATATATATATATATATATATATATATATATATATATATATATATATATATATATATATATATATATATATATATATATATATATATATATATATATATATATATATATATATATATATATATATATATATATATTAGGGTTGCCAAAAAAAATCGACTTTTCGAATTTCAAAAACGGGTAGTGCTCAAAAGTTTCGTCTCCTCAAAAAAGTCCCCATGCTAAATTTGAGCTCAATCGGACTTCGTTAAGTGTTGGACCAAAGCAGTCAAAGTTTGACTTTTTTGAAACACGAAAAATTTCCCAAGGGGGGGGGGGGGGTACGTGAAAATTCCGAAATCGATTTTTTGTTTTTGATGCCAAATGTCTTAGAAATGCATGAAACGTTGAGATCTGGTGTTATCTCGAAAAAAAATTTTTTGAAAAAAATTGACTTTTTGGGACTTAGAAATTTTTTGAGGTGGAGGAGTGAAATGAATTTGATATGGAGGATTTGAATTCAATTGCTGAGATATCCATGGCAATAGTACTGAAACATGTCTTATATTATCGTTGGCAACTGCTAGCATATTATGTGATATTTCATTAGGGTGGTCACTTGTTTTGCATTAGGGTGGTCCATCTTATAGAAAAATAAAAAAAATAAGATAATAGTATCAAAACATCTCTTATATAATCGTAAGCCATTATCAATATTAAATATATGAGATTTCATTAGGATGGTTCATTTATTTTCCATTAGGGTGGTCCTTTGAGTTGGAAATTAAAAGCAACAAAATATTTCCAGCAAATTTACCAGTCAATATTTTTTGTATAGTTTGAAACCATGATTCTTTTTTGGCATACTACACTTCGTTAAGATATTTTTATTATGTTTTTTTTAATAGTTAACAAAAATGTGCCGTTACCAAAATATGGACAAAAATAAGGAAAAAAAAAAACGATTTTTGATGTACCCAAATTATTACAATAGCTTGATAGGCGACTACGAAGTGCAACAAAAGTTTTTTGTTTATCTTTTCTAAAGAGGTTCTTGGCCTTGGACTGCTTCATTTCCGAGAAACACAAGTAGGTACGTTATAGGGGATCAAAACAAAAGTACGTTACCTGCCGCTTGCTGTGGTATACGCGCTTCGGTAGTGACAACGTCTGCTTCGAATGCTTTTTGTTCTGAAGTGTTATCTACCCAAACAAAATATAAGCTACCCGTAGGCAACGAATACGTCCCAAGCGAGCAGTTTTGAAAGACTGAGTAGGTAATGGAATGGCCACACATTTGGTATATAAGGAATTGTTATTTTTAGTTTTACTCATTCAGTATTTTTATATTTGAACGAGGAACCGCGGTCTAGTCAACAGTTTTTTGTTTTTCAAAATGGAGGATATTCGGCTAGTTGGAAAATACCTACCTTTGTTCCCCGAATCTTCGAATTTGCCTACATACAACGAAGTTTTCCGGAAATGCATGTTTCATTTGCGAGCAGAGAAGCAAAAGACTAAACCAAGTGCACAATTAACAATACAAGCTTTGAAAGTATCATGGAATAAAAAGCATTTGAACCATTTGCTCGACGACAGGACAGTGCAACATAAAATCTTGCGGTACTACGAAACTTGGAAAATCTTGCAGAAGCGCAAGCTAAGAATGTCGGCGAGAGAAATTGAGAAGAGAAAGGATTTCTCTGATTCATTGCAGAACCTTTTCGATATCGGGAAGAGGTATAAACCGAAGAATAAAGTAGAAAGGAAAGCATATGGATTTTCAAAAACCGAGGAAACAACCTCCCCCAACAACAAGAGTTTTTTCCCCCGCCAACTCTTTCCCGTAGGGATTTTTAGGGGAAAAAAAAACAGAGGCGGCAACAAAGACAAATCCCCCAACAAAAGAGAAGCAAGAAACAAAACCACAGGAAGAAGCAAAACTACACCAAAAAAAAAAATTTAACTGCTAGTGATTTCGAGTCCTCATCTCAAACCCAGAGTGAGTCCGTTCCTTCTATCAGTACTATCGGCGAAGATTTTCAGATACCGGGTAAGTGTAAATTGAATTAATTTCAAATATGTTTTAAAATGTTTTTCGTGGTTAACAAACGATTGATTCTTAAATTTTCTTCTAGGTCCTTCCAAATCGTCTTCAACTTCTAAATCACCATTAAAAAATGTCATTACTGTCGATGTGGCTGCTGCTTTGGACCGCTGCAAAGTGAGTGATCGAAATGCGGTATTTCTAATATCATCTATAGCGAAATCATTGGGGCACGACGTTTCAACATTAGTGTTAAACAAAGAGTCCATTAGGAATTCAAGAAAAGAAATTCGTGTGCAAAAGCAGAACGAGCTGAGAGCAACATTTAAGCCACAGGTTAACTTAACAGTTCATTGGGATTCAAAACTGCTTCCTAGTATATTGTCGTCTAAAGCCACCCCCAAAACTGAACGATTGGCTATAGTTGTATCTGGTGAAGGCATCCGTAAGCTGTTAGCTGTTCCTCCCATCCAAAATTCAACAGGAATAGAACAAGCAGAAGCGGTGTACAATGCAGTTGTCGATTGGGATCTTGAAGACAGGTAATTTCTATTAGTTTCAATATTATTATTGATAATTTTTAAATTATACCGTTATTCCGTGTTTTAGGGTTATGTTTACATCATTTGATACCACTGCGTCAAACACTGGTCGAAAGAAAGGAGCGTGTCAACATCTTGACAAAATGTTTAAAAGACAGCTGATTGGACTTCCCTGTAGACATCACATACACGAGCTGTTAGTTGGCAAGGCATTCAAGGCACTACAATTTGAAACTGCACAATCTCCAAATGTTGAGATTTTTAAGCGGTTTCAGACGGAATGGCACCGTTTAGAAAAGAGCTCATACCATTCTGGTGTTAATGATGTATTCGTTAAATCATCAATAACAGCCAACGAGAGGGTGGATCTCTTGAATTTTTTTGAGCGACAATTAAAAGAACAACATCACCGCGAAGATTATCGCGAAGTTATTCAGCTTACGCTTATATTTTTGGGTGGAAAAATTAAAGAACATTTTAAAATTAGAGCTCCTGGTGCTTTCCATAATGCAAGATGGATGGCAAAAATTATTTATTCACTAAAAATGTTCCTTTACCGACACACTTTTGCGTTACCTAAGGCAACTCAACAACAGTTAGCACGATTTAATGTATTCATTGTAAAAGTATATTTGAAAAACTGGTTTCTGTCTACGTGTGCTGCAATGTCTGCAAACAATGACCTTAATTTGATAAAATCGCTTAAAATCTACGAAGCTGTTGACGAAGAAGTTGCCAAAGCAGTATATAAAGGGTTCTTGAAACATCTGCAGTATTTGGATAGCAATCTTATCGGATTGTGTTTATTTGATGAAACGTTGGATATCGCAGATAAAAAAAAATATATTGAAGCCTTACATACATCAGGTAATTATTTTGTTCAATTCGATTGTACGCAGAACATTATATTTCTAACAATATTTTTATTTTCAGCTAACAAAACAAATGTGTGTGCTAAATCCATAGTCGAATCAAACGACGTTTCAACACTACAGCTGCACTCATTTGTTCAAGGCAGTCAGCATACTAAAAACTTGTTATGTGCTCTAGAGATTCCGGAATCATTGTTGGAAACTGATATTACGCAGTGGAATAGCAAACAAGAATATGAAAATGCCATTAAACGAATTAAAAGCTTGGAAGTAGTAAATGACAATGCAGAACGAGGTATTGCATTAATCAAAACATATAATTCGAAATTGTCAACGGATGAAGATCAGAAACAGTTTATTTTGCACTTAGTTGAAGAACATCGAACAATGTATAAAAGTTCAAAAAAATCAGATGCAATTTAAGAAAATATATGCGATGCAATGTACCAAAAACCTAGCAACATGAATTTTGGAAATATCACAATACCGTTCCCTCCCTTTCGTTACGTGTCTTTTGTCACAACCATTGAAAAGGTTAGTTATATCTGCAAATACCGTATTAATGAGATAGTTCCCCATCTTAGGGGTCCAACAAACAATTTTAGCTGACTAAACTCTTCTTTCTCATATAAACAGCTGAATAAACGTTTACTCGGTCAAAATTGTTAATTAGGTTGCAGTCGAAGACTTCCCACTCTACAATATTCGGTAAATGTAGGATAGATAACTCTGAAATTTTTAATCTTAGCTTGCAACAACGGTGCAAAACAGAAATAAGAAACTCACTGATGCACAATGCTTAATCTCTAAGATTAGTATTAGACGAGGGCACCGATCTGTTTCACCTTAAAGAAGCGTCGCATTCCGAATGTAAGTCTCGCAAAAGTTTCCAAAAGGACCACAAAGAGAGCGTCTCTAGTAAATAATTCTCTTTGGTAGTCCGTACGCTAATCTTACAGTCTGTGGATAGAAATCGGTTGAAATTATTATATTGATGCACTAATTAATGAAAAAGAACGAAAGAAGCGAATTTCTCATTGTAAGATAGGTAATATTGAAAAGTTTTGTGAGAAATCATTAAGCTTTCTGACGTCTATCATCTTTCTCTTTCAAGCACGTAGAAAGAATAGGATTGTTTTCATACGTTTTTTGTTTTTTTTTTCGTATGTAAACAATCTATTCTTTCTACCTGCTTGGAAGAGAAAGATGATAGACGTGAGAAAGCTTAATGGTTTTAACCTATACGAAAAATATTGACTGGTTAAAGCGCTATTCGCATTACAACGGGCCCGACGCGGGGCGAGACCCGCCGGGGTAATATTTTGAAATGATTGCTTGGATTTTGTATGTGACTGTTCTCACTACGCTGATGTGCCGTGCTGGGCGTGCCGTGCCAGCATAGTGAGAATGCTCACATACAAAACCCAAGCAATCATTTCAAAATATTACCCGGGCGGGCCTCGCCCCGCGCCGGGCCCATGTAATGCGAATAGCGTTTAAATTTGCTGGAAATATTTTTTATTGTTCTTAACGACCCTAATGGAAAATAACTGAGCCACCCTAATGAAATATCATATATTTAATATTGATAATGGCTTACGATTATATAAGAGATGTTTTGATACTATTATCTTATTTTTTTATTTTTCTATAAAATGGACCACCCTAATGCAAAACAAGTGAACCACCCTAATGAAATATCACATATAATATGCTAGCAGTTGCCAACGATGATATAAGACATGTTTCAGTACTATTGCCATGGATATCTCAGCAATTGAATTCAAATCCTCCATATCAAATTCATTTCACTCCTCCACCTCAAAAAATTTCTAAGTCCCAAAAAGTCAATTTTTTTCAAAAAAATTTTTTTTTCGAGATAGCACCAGATCTCGACGTTTCATGCATTTCTTAGACATTTGGCATCAAAAACAAAAACTCGATTTCGGAATTTTCACGTACCCCCCCCCCTGGGAAATTTTTCGTGTTTCAAAAATGTCAAACTTTGACCGCTTTGGTCCAACACTTAACGAAGTCCGATTGAGCTCAAATTTTGCATGGGGACTTTTTTTGAGGAGACGAAACTTTTGAGCACTACCCGTTTTTGAAATTCGATGGTCAATTTTTTCCCATACATGCCATTGGCATCATATATATATATAACACAACACCCAAAAAAAAAAAATACACGATCTCCCAATTTTAATATTCTGGATTTTCCACACCCCAAAAAAATAAAACCCCTTTTTTTTTTTTTTTTTATTAAACTGACCTTTCTCCTTTAAACTGGTCCAAAAAATCGTGATTTTTCAAAATCTTCAATTTTCAAAAATTTATAACTCCTAAACCGTTTAACCGATTTTAGTCATTTTTGGCCATTGTATTCGTATTTTTTTGAATTTCCAAGCAAAAATACGAAACCTTTGAATATATCAATTTTTGTATGAAAAAAATACAAAACAAATAGTTTTTCTTGAATTTGACTGCGAGGGGCCTCAATGACTCCTTGTTTTAGTATTTTTAAATGAAAGAGCATTCAATTTTACATAACATATCAAAAAATTGGAGATGTTCTGCGTGTCGTTTTGGAGATACAATTTTTTAAATAATAAATCATTACTCTTCATTTTATACATCACCCGCCTGTAGAAACGATGAAGATGCATGGTAGATTACCATGCGTCTCCATCCAATCAAACCTATGACTAATGAAATCTATGAGTTACTTACAAACTTAGTATAACATTCGAATCAGTCTTTAAGGCTTTCCGTTAACCACACAGACCAATTGCTATTTTTTGACGATTACCTTTTCAAATAAATAAGGCTTTAAAATTTCAAATATTTTTGCTTAGTGTAAGTTCCAAGAAAAAAACACTTTAAAGCCGCGCGACATGATGAACATGTTAAAAAATAAGAAAAACACTTTTATACATTTATTTTTATTTATTAAGTTTTTTCATAACAATTTTATACATTTTTCTTCCGTTGAAAATGAATTTTGTTTCACAATAATATACTCTTCGTTTTGAGGCTTAAAACTATGGAATGACTGAGTCCCTGAAATTTGCTTCACACGTGTGTAACGATTTTTTAATTTTCTTTCCATTTTATTATAGTCGGATTCCGAAAAAAATTGATAGTGTATTTTCGAGTCTGGCTTAGAAATAGCCCATGAATAAAGTTCTTCGGCCGTTGTTATGTGATGATCTTGCAAACTGGCTTTCGCAGCATTTCGTTTCAATACGCCTCCTTATTTATTTGAAAAGGTAATCGTCAAAAAATAGCAATTGGTCTGTGTGGTTAACGGAAAGCCTTAAAGACTGATTCGAATGTTATACTAAGTTTGTAAGTAACTCATAGATTTCATTAGTCATAGGTTTGATTGGATGGAGACGCATGGTAATCTACCATGCATCTTCATCGTTTCTACAGGCGGGTGATGTATAAAATGAAGAGTAATGATTTATTATTTAAAAAATTGTATCTCCAAAACGACACGCAGAACATCTCCAATTTTTTGATATGTTATGTAAAATTGAATGCTCTTTCATTTAAAAATACTAAAACAAGGAGTCATTGAGGCCCCTCGCAGTCAAATTCAAGAAAAACTATTTGTTTTGTATTTTTTTCATACAAAAATTGATATATTCAAAGGTTTCGTATTTTTGCTTGGAAATTCAAAAAAATACGAATACAATGGCCAAAAATGACTAAAATCGGTTAAACGGTTTAGGAGTTATAAATTTTTGAAAATTGAAGATTTTGAAAAATCACGATTTTTTGGACCAGTCTAACGCAGAAAGGTCCAGTCTAATAACGAAATAAAAAAATACGGGTCTAATATTTTTCGATGTTGAACAATCCTACCGAATATTATAAAATTCTGAGAGATCGTATAACTTTTTTTCATGGAATTGCTGTATATATATATATATATATATATATATATATATATATATATATATATATATATATATATATATATATATATATATATATATATATATATATATATATATATATATATATATATATATATATATATATATATATATATATATATATATATATATATATATATATATATATATATATATATATATATATATATATATATATATATATATATATATATATATATATATATATATATATATATATATATATATATATATATATATATATATATATATATATATATATACATATTAAATAAATAAAAAAAAATGTATATATTCTGTAAACAAGAAAAAAGACGACAAAGATTGCACTAAAATTTGAATACAACCAATAAAACTTAACTAATCTACTATCCGCACTAAAATTTGAATACAACCAATAAAATTTAACTAATCTACTATCCCCTTGGCGACGGCTCACATCTCGGAAGTTGTCAATGTTGGCAAAAGTGATTCGGCGGAAAGGCGAGCAATAGAACGAGAGAGAAGAAAGAAAGAAAAGGAGAAAGAGAGAGGAAGGAGTGTGAAAGAAGGAGAGAAGAGAGATGGTTTGAGAAACAAGGACACGGAAAAAGGTGATTGGGGAGAACGATTCAGACCTCGATCGTGAATAGACGCGGAAAAGAAAGCCGGGAGAAAATAATTGACCGACAGTAAAAACGATAGTACCAGGAGTGTGAAAGTGAGACAAATCGAACCAAGAAAAAGTTTGGACCGTTGGGAAGTGACCGGAATTGTAGTGGCAGGTGGGAAACACCGACCGATTAGAAATCGGGTACCCGGCGAGTCCCGTGCTGGTGGTTGGCAAGCGACCGCTATTGCCAGTCACACGCCACGAGAGTGCTGTAGCCATCGTTTTGGCGGTGAGGTTCTAGTAAGGTCCGGAGGGTTCGCCCACGCTTACTAGTGACCAACATCCAATTGCGGCGGTAGAAGACAGCCGGTTGTGGAAACGTGCGACTATCGTACCAACCGTTGGAAGCCAGGATTCCGATACAATGGGATCGGTAACGAGAGCGAACTTACCGACGTAGCCGAGGAGCGTCCGCCCGACCGATTCAACCAAAGCCCGAAGGTAACCCCAATCTCTCTCTCTGTCTGTCTCTCCGGCATGCATGCGTCAACGTCATCAGTTCCTGATCGGCCGCAACGAATCCCCCTATTACTCAATGTATCCATCAAAATATATATATGATTAAGACTATTTGTGTGCCATTTTCATTCTTGAAAGACCTTCTGAATTCTTTTGTCCAGTCCGCCTATCGTTTCCATTGTTGGGACGCCACCTGTGAGTCCTCCGAAGCAAGTGATGCGCCAACTCTGAGCCAAAAGTATACCCTGAGCTAGCAAAATCTAACAAATGCAACCTGAGATATCCTACGATTGTTAGAAGTTCTGCTTCGTCTGTGTTCTTTCTGTATTAAGGTGGTTTTCTGCTTTAGACTGGTTCACCACCAGAAGGCCGCACATCCACCCTAAATATCACACTCATCAGCACATGAGCTGTGACCAACGGCTTTAATTTTTTTATAAAGGAAGACGTGATCAAAGTTCAGAAAAATCTCACCGAATTCTGTTGGGATTGAACCCAGACCCGCTGAGGTGCCAAGTAACAGTCACGCTTACGACTACACCTTCGACGCCGACGCCGGAGAATTTATGCAAACTTCAGAAATATCAAAATGTTCAAAAAATTGTGCAGATATTTGGAGACCTTGAGGAACATTCAGCGAGCCATCTGTAAAGTCTTTGAATTTCAAAATAAGTTCAAACAATTTCACTGTCAACTTAAAAAAAATTCTTCAAAAAGTTCGGAGACCTCTGCAAGCCAAAGGCAGGTTTCCAAACTCATGTGTGTGATTTCTTCAAGTTTTAGACAATCATTGTTTTATCTAGAGCAAAATATTCATTCATTTCTGTGAACTTTACGATCATTTTGAATAACGCCTCCAAGGTGCAATTTAGTCAAATTTTCAGCACTTCCAATGTGTTTTTTTTAAATAATGTAACTAGAATAAAACTGTTTTGGTCAGTTTCAATCTTTTCCAATCTTACCGAGTTTCTCAGTAGCTCAAACGTGAAACGTCATCAAGCGTATCCAAGAACAGGAGCTTAGAAAATCTGCTCGAGGACAGTTTTGATGCCAAAAATGTTTCGTAAGCAATCTGATCAACTCAGAGGCTTACAAATATGTACAAGAGGTGCATGAGAGTTCCTCAAAAATATTGAGTGAATTTATCTTTGAGCGCCACCTTACTTTGTTCTAAACTGGAAGCTTCAGTCATGTCTGTGAACAACAATATAAATCTTAAAAAATTTACGAAATACTCTGCAGATCTTAGCAAATTTTAAAAACTCCTGAAAAAATCTGAATTTCTAAAAAATGTCTGCAATTTCTTGAAAAATTTAAAGCTACCTTCATATTAACTCAAAGAAGGTAGACTTGAATTTCAGGGTATTTGATTTGATAAGAAGTGGTATTAACTGATGAGTGAAGAGAATCGCTCAGTATTTTTTTTCAGGAAATTCAGCAAGACACCTACCATAATAAAGAAGATTTTAAAAACCTTACAGATTTTTCAGAAACAAAACAAAATTAACGTTGTTCAAGACAATACACAAGGCCTTTAAAATGTCTGGGGACATAGAGCAAATGCCTCAAACCTACTTACATTACTCTATAAACTTCGCCACGAAAATCTTACAACATGCTAAGACATATCTTCGGTCATCGAATCATTCAAAGCCAGACCTAATGACTGACTCAAAGATTTGATAACTGATAAGAAGCTAGGATCAGGAAGAAAACGAAACCAGGATGCAACAGTAGCCGGGAGAAAAGTGGCCAGCGTTTTCAACCTTTTCACCAAAGATCTTCTTCTTCTCTCTGGTATTGACACTCTTTTTGACGTGTTTTTTTGCCTTATCTATTTGAGGTCCTTGGTTACGTCAGAGATGTCAGACACACGTTGGGAATATAACACACATATCAGTGCAAAAAGCCATGAAACGAGCAACATACAAGATATCAGTTACATCCAATCGAGACGATAAACAAAACACCACGGATAGAGCAAGAACGCGTAAGTTGTAAATAACATTGATGACCAAGTTGTATTGCGTAATAATGGACGATGAAACATACGTCATAGATATAGACCGAAGCTTGAAGCTGCTCCCAAGTCAAGAGTTTTACACAGCTACCGAAAAAAGAAATGCTCAAGGTAAGTTTAAACAGAAAAACTTGTAGAAGTTACCGAAAAAATACTAAGCAGGCAATTTACACCTGTGGGCTTAGAAGCAAAAACTTGCTGGCACTATCAATCAAGGTCCTAAAAGGAGTGTATCGAAAAGTAGTTATAAAAATTTGATACGAAATTGCGCTTAAACTAGTGCATATTATTTAAGTAAAGGGCGATACGGTCAAAATTTGGTCAATATCAACTTGACGTATTTCTTTCAATTTTGCATTTAAAAAACCTGAACACCCCTCATTTTGAAGGTGTGTGTGTGTAGAATGTTGCTCCTATTTTGATTTTGGAATTCACTCTTCAGTTGTCAAAATGCCGTCCAAGCAAGAAGAGCAGCGTATCAAAATTTTGCTCGCGCATCGCGAAAATCCGAGCTACTCGCACGCAAAGTTGGCAAAATCGCTAAAAGTTGCCAAATCAACCGTTACAAATGTAATTAAAGTGTTTGGGGAACGTTTGTCGACAGCCAGGAAGTCTGGATCGGGGGGGAAATCGAAAACCGGAAGCCGCTGAGACGACAAAGAGAGTTGCCGGTAGTTTCAAGCGAAACCCTAACCTATCTCTCCGAGATGCCGCAAATAAGCTGGGTGTATCGTCTACAACCGTGCATCGAGCCAAAAAACGAGCCGGACTATCGACTTACAAGAAGGTAGTGACTCCAAATCGCGATGATAAACAAAATACGACGGCCAAAGCGCGATCCCGGAGGCTGTACACGACGATGCTGACGAAGTTTGACTGCGTGGTAATGGACGACGAAACCTACGTCAAAGCCGACTACAAGCAGCTTCCGGGACAGGAGTTTTATACGGCAAAAGGAAGGGGAAAGGTAGCAGATATTTTCAAGCACACGAAACTGTCAAAGTTCGCAAAGAAATATCTGGTTTGGCAAGCCATCTGTACCTGTGGCTTGAAAAGCAGCATTTTCATAGCTTCCGGGACTGTCAACCAAGAAATTTACGTGAAAGAGTGTTTGAATAAACGTCTGCTGCCTTTCCTGAAGAAACACGGTTGTTCCGTACTGTTTTGGCCGGATTTGGCATCTTGCCATTACGGTAAAAAGGCCATGGAGTGGTACGCCGCCAACAACGTGCAGGTGGTTCCCAAGGACAAGAACCCTCCCAACACGCCAGAGCTCCGCCCAATTGAGAAATACTGGGCTATTGTCAAGCGGAACCTAAAGAAGACCAAAAAAACTGCTAAGGACGAGCAGCAGTTCAAGGCAAACTGGCTTTCTGCGGCGAAGAAGGTGGACAAGGTGGCTGTACAAAATCTGATGGCAGGGGTCAAGCGTAAGGCCTGGCAATTCGGATTTGGAAAAGCGGAAGCCTAACTGAATATTTTTCCTGAATTTTATACTAATTGAACTTGAAAAAGAAATTTAATTTGATTTTTTAAATAAACGATTTCACCGATTTACACGCGTTTTCCCTTGACCAAATTTTGACCGTATCACCCTTTATGTATTCGTATTATACTTTGTTTACATGTCAAAGGGCCTATTTCAGTTAGTCTCTTTTCATTATCACTGTTTTTTTGCAAAATGTCGC
The DNA here is from genome assembly GCA_024533555.2 of Aedes koreicus. Taxonomy (NCBI): domain Eukaryota; kingdom Metazoa; phylum Arthropoda; class Insecta; order Diptera; family Culicidae; genus Aedes; species Aedes koreicus. The sequence continues at coordinate 103,172 of JAHHFK020005770.1, read as the reverse complement.
GAATTGAACTTGAAGTACACAAGACAATTCTGCACACTTGGTGTACTGAAAAAAAATGTAACGGATAGTGGTATTTCCAAAAAGATGCATCTAGTAAGTGCAAAACGAGTGATTGAAAAGTATGGTCAGCAGTGCACCCTACAGCATCCGCCGAGAACTGGATGAATACCCGATTCCAGCAATCTTGAATCAAACTAACAAGTCGTCGATTATTTCAAGGAGAGCAAATCAACCTCTACTCGTGAGGAATACGGGAATAGCTTTGGGATGATCCAACGGATTAAAAAATAAATGATTTGAAGACATACAGGAAACAGACAGTACCAAAGCAATCTCCGGAGCAGAAGTGTCGTGTCAAAATGAGGGCCCGAAAGCTGTACAACCGTATTTTGGACAATCCCTCCCAGTATATTTTGATGGACGACGAAACGTAAGTGAAATAGGATTCCAGAACACTGCCTGGGACCTCAATTCTACGATTGTTGCGACGGTTTAATTCGTGCTCGTTTGGCAAGCATTTTGCATATGTAGCTTGCGATGTTCCATTTTAACTATACACAAAATGAACAATAAACGTTGAACTTTACAGAAACAAGTGCTCTACTATATTGGAAGCATGAGATTCCTCCTCTTTTCTGGCTGTATGTTGCCTCTGCCCTTTAAATATGCCAGATCAACTTTACAGTGGCAACAAGGTTGATTTCGTTAAAAAAAAAATGATATCAACCCACCAAACTGTCCCCAACTGCGATCAATCTCACGCTACTGGGCAATAGTCAAGCGGAACCTCAAAAAGGCAAGTGCAATGGCCCACAACATGTCAGGCTTACTAGCTGGTCAGAAGCGTCTAATGTATCGCAATTATTGACTTGTTCACCCCATCTCTTCCGACTTCGGTCATATTCACTCATGATTTGTTGTACAAATTCGAGATAGAAATTCAGATGAAGTTTGAAAATTGACTGCCATTTGAAAAGGGCTTAAGTTATTTGATCGATTTTTTTTAAATCAACATAACTCAAAAAGGAAAAGACTTACTGTTCGCGATAGCGAAGTTTTCAGAGCCCAACCGTTCAGGCACCGCATTACAACCATGGAGTACGCAGTGTTTTGTTTTCGTTTCCTTTCCTTTCCCACTCTTCCTATGAATCACACACACACACCCATACTAACCCCGAGACGGCCGCGGGAATACGGTCACCTTTTCCTACTAACATTTTGTGTTCTTTTTTTTTGCAACGTCATTCACACCGATTAGTGGACCAATCCGGTGAGCCTTTTGGTTTGTATCTCACTCCATAAACAGTATAAAAATGCCTGTAACGAGGCAGTTTGGTCAAAAGTTTTGTGTAAGTTATACAGTGAACATCAATAAACACACTTGTTAAAACGTAGTAAAACGCAGTGAAGATATCATTTCTATACCGAGCCCTGTGGTATGTAGCCAATCTGCTACTCTACTTTATGCTGCTTAATCTCAGCCGTTGTTTGGATGTCGTTGTGTTCCCGTTCATCGCTGCCGCTCAGAGGACTTTGCTGCCACTGCTGTCTGATGCTGCAATCTTTCGCTACCTCCCTACGTGAAGAGTTGGTTTAGGCCATAGTTCTTTTCAGAACTGTCCATCAGGAAGGTAAACGACTTAGATGCACAGCCAGTTCAGTTCGTCGTTGTGAGTGTTTGGTTCGGCAGCAGGTCTCTTGAGTTGTTCGGCACTGTTGTTGTCGGAAACCGATCGTTGCTGTTTGCTGCTGTCGTTCCCGCTGTAAACGTTGGCATGAGGAGCCAACATAGTTGTCCTTCGAGCCGGATGTAATTGACGTTAGCACGAGGAGCCAACACTTACAAAAAAGTGATGTATAGGTGACTTTAAGAAAATTGTTTTAACTTTTATGTCAAAAATTTCAAAAATTGCAAAATCGATTCTGACACGCTAAAAAAAAAAAAATTTAAGTTTAAAGCCAATTTGCAAAAAATGGCTACCTTAGAATTGGACGAATTTTTTTTTAATAAAGGCAATATAATTGTCTAGAAGTTTGCCGTACAGTGCAAGATGGGCACTTTTAATGAAAAAAAGTTTTTCTCACAACAACTTTTTCATGTCCTATTTTTTACCGTGTATCACGCAAACTCGTCTAATTATGGTATTCAACACCCCTATAGAATCCAATAAAATTTACCACTCATAAAGAATTTAATGTTTTTAACATCTTCGTAAAAAACAATAATCATCTAGACTAACATTTGAAAAGGATCAAACACATTATATTTCCCTTTACATCAGTAAAACCGAACCAAAAGTGAACGTTAACGTAAACGTAAAAGTCATTCATCTGCTTGTTCGAATATTCCTATTTTTAGGGACGATTCAACAATGGCTTCGTACATCTTTTGGGGGGACGGGGGACGTGTAAAAGTATTTGAGAAACTGTGATAGAGGGGGCTGATAAATCTAAAAAATAGCGGACGTCATATTTGAATTGTCTTTAAATGGATATGCATCAAGTCTAATAAAACTAGAAAATTCTAATTTGATAAGATTTGATGCATATCCATTTAAAGACGATTCAAATATGACGTTATATGAATTTTCGAAAGACTCTTTATGTCAATGAAAACTCATAGGATTTTGCTTGGCAAGGGTTTTATTTTATTTAATTTTTATATGTACATTTTCACGTATTAGTAGTTAACATAGCTTCATATATTAAATTTATAAATCTTTCACATACAAAGTAAATGGATTATCCTTTGAATCAGAAAACCTTTAAGCTGAAATTTGATTTGTACTAGGTATTGTCTTTACGTGGCTATATAACTCCTCAAGATCTTCTGACATTTTTTCCTACTGTTCAGCTGATATGAAGCAGAAATTCAGTTTTGTAATACTTTTATTTGACTGTTCAACTACCCAGTCATATAGTTCCCGAGGAGTTTTGATTGTGTTTCCATCATCTTGAGCAAGGCTTGCTCTCTTTGCCATTCGCTTGAGAGTACCAACAATTGCATCAAATAGACCCAGGAGACGTTGCAACGAAGTGCCAATCTGCTTCCAATCCATACTTGGACTTGAAATTGCACAAGCTGGCAATGTTCTTTTTGTTTTTATAATGGGCCGCTGCTCCATCTGACATGAACATAATTTTTGAGCAATATATTGAATTTTGTTTAATGAAATCTAGCAATTTTGATATAAACAACTGAACTGCTATTGAGTCATGGATCAATACTTCAGATATTATGATAAAGCATTTGTATTCCAATTTATTGTCCTTCTTGTAATATACTTCAAAGTTTTGGTAATAAACAGGATCAAACACCTGATTTAATTGTTTTATCACTAAAGTTTTAAAAAAATAATAATTCAAAAATAAGCCCTTTCCAAATTTTTGATTTTCTGTTTCTGCCTTGATTTTTCAAACATTAAAGGACCCTTAAAAAATCCAAATTGTCATTATAATTACAGTTAATTGACTTCTGTGAGGTTTAGGACCAAATTATAAGACTAGTTGGCGCGATACACGGTAAAAATAGGACATGAAAAATTTGTTGTTAAAAAAACTTTTTTTCCTAAAAAGTGCCCATTTTAGACAATTATATTACCTTTATTAGGAAAAAATTTCGTCCAATTCTAAGATAGCCATTTCTTACAAATTGACTTTAAATTTTAAAATATATTTTTAGAGTCTAAGATTTGATTTTACAATTTTTACATTTTTTTTCAGAAAATTTTAAAGGATTTTCTAAAAGTCACCCATACATCACTTTTTTGAAAGTCTTGTCCTTTTTGAATTATGTTGACATGAAAAATTTGTTGTTAAAAAAACTATTTTTCCTTGAAAGTGCCCATCTTGCACTGTATGGCGAACTTTTAGACAATTATATTGCCTTTATTAAAAAAAAAATGTGTCCAATTCTAAGATAGCCATTTTATGCAAATTGACTTTAAATTCTAAATTATTTTTTTAGCGTGTAAGAATCGATTGTACATATTTTACATTTTTTATTCATAAAAATTAAGACAATTTTCTAGAAGTCACCGATACGTCACTTTTTTGTAAGTCTTGAGTTATGTTGATTTAAAAAAAAAACTATCAAAAAACTTGAGCCCTTTTCAAATGGCGCTCTTTTTTTTTGAAAAAACAAAGTATGCAAAGTTGCTTGAAAAGACTAATATTCTCCTAACGTGTTGCTTTTCAGCTGCATGTTAACCGACTGAGCTAAATGAGGAACCATGTTTGATCCATATGTATACTTGTACATAAAATACATATTGTTTTTCATATTTTGATGTACTATCATAGGAATCACACAAGTTAAGAAAATTTGCAGCTCCGAATGAACCAACAACCCAGTAAAACAAAAAATCGATCCCCTTCCCCCAGTCTTTACCGTGACCACTAAGGAAAATTGAGTATTTCCTGCAAGAGAACTCCCAGCACGTCTCGAGCAAATTTCTCTAGATAGTTTTGCGACAAATTTTGTGGCTAGACTAGAACACAATATTGCAACAACAGTTTTTCAGTATATCTTTCTCGCTATCGTTCTGTAGTTCAACATTGGTTTCGTCACATCGCCCGCTTGTCAGAGGGACCGGACACCAGCGATAAACTTCCGACATTGGCAACGATCAACAGTAAAGAAGAACACTGTGGACTACTTCTGAAGATTTTCCCTACCTTAGGTAGAGCGATGCAGTCTCAAGATGAGGATGAGAACTGCAGAACGAAAAATTGAAATCGACAAAATTGCAGTCTTCGTGCTGTAGTGCCGTTTTGGTTATTTTTGAATCCCTCGGTTAAATTCTGCCAACATAAGATGCTGTTGTGCATTTCCAGCGTAAATGAGAATTTTAAGTACCGGGAATTTGTAACTATCGCGATGCTACTGACATAGTTGATAAGAAATTGTTGGTAACGTAATTGATTCGGAATTTAATAAAGGGTGTTGTTTGGCAATCAACGCTGCAATGTCGTAATGGAAAGAAGTATTAATTGACAGAAAACTGTGTTAATTGTCATAGAGATGGTGTAATGATAAATTGCGACTATGATAGTATATAAATTTGATAAAGTTAACATTCATAGTTAAGTTGAGTAGCAGATAAAAAATACACATGTTTTGCTCGCCATAAGTGGCATGGAATGAGAGTTTGACACATTGAAATAATTTATACGAGTTATTGTTGGATACAGAGCTGGTAAAAATCAATTCATCTACACTCAAAAGAGCTGAAAAATAAAGACAACCTTAACGGACAAACCAATTGGCTTCGTTAATTTTAATTTTGAAATGACAGTATTCTCTTCACCAGCGCTGAGTTTCGAAGTCATTATTTGGTTCTGTTCATCCGTCGATGGATATTCATTTTTGCATGTGCTGTTGTCAATATCAATATTCAATTTCATCTAGGTAGGGATGATTTTGAGTGTGAAATGAAAAAAACAATATTTCTAGGGTTTTTTTTTTTTCATTAGGGCGAATCTGACATTGAGAGACTCTCTTTGATTACTTTTTCTTTCATTCATATTCCATTTCGCTTTACGTTTTTCATTCTACTATTTGTAAAGTATGCTAGCCAGCACTGTTGTGTTTCGATCTGTACTAAATAATCCCTCGTAAATTTTGTAATGGCGCTGTAATAAATGAAAGAGAGCGAGAGAGGAGAGAATCTCTCATTGTTAGATTCGCCCTATTGAAAAAAAAAATCCTAGATTTGTTTGTTTGGATGTAAAACATGGTGCGTAATTTTTTATATCGATAGGTTACAATTACAACATCTCACCCCCAGACAAGTTACGAAAATACCCAAAAAAAGAGTGACTACGACGGCAGATGAACTAGCCCGAGCCTGAAAATCTCAATAATCAAGAAACAAAACAAAACAAACACAATTACAATAAGTTGTAATTATGATAATGAAGGGCAGTAAGACTCTACGATTGGTCATCATGATTGAATTGAAAATGACTTTTTGATGTTTGATGATCACTTGCGATTTTAACATAGCTTCCCTGGAAACTCAAACTCTAATGAGTATCACGAAACGAGTAGTCATAGAAGCTTAATGAGTTGATTTGTTATTCGCCCTTGATTTTGACTTCTGAGATTTTTAAAACGAATAAAATTCGAAATACTTTTCATTGCGTATGACAGTAAGTGATTAAAACAGACACTGGTTGGATATTGTTACAATATCATTAAAGCTCAACTAACTTGCTCAAATTTTAATTGCTCATAACGTCTGCATTCAAAAAAGGAGACAACTTTCGGAAGCAGTCGGAACAGAAAAACTACGAAAAATAAATTCATGAAATATATTTTTTTTAATTTTACATGCATTGATAACACTAGTCGGCAAAATAGAAACTTTTTTCGTTCCATCAGCATTTCTTATTGAATTATATAAATTTTGCCTCGCTGAATCCAAAAATGAGAATTGCTGGAACAGTGTTTGAGAAAAATGAGTTTCGAATTTACAAAAACACGTATATTTATGAAAACTGGGTTTACCTGCTAGACACATATCATTTTAAATATGCTGTTTGAATGTTGGACTTAGATTTTATAGAACCTTTCTGATTCGATTGGTGTTTACAGATTTTTTTCTAAAACGTATTATTGAAGCGTAATTACTTAATTAATTTTAAAACCAGTTTTATTAACAAAACTACGAATTTTCATTATTGTTTTTCTGAAAAATTTGTTTTCTCTGCATTTTAAATAATAGTTAAAGTAAAATTTTGTCAATAATTTTCCATAAACAGCAAACTTTATCATAGTATAGATTAAATGTTCTTATTTTTGAGAATCCCTTAAAAGGAATGAAATTCCACTGGAATTTATCTTTGCATTTTCTGTTTGTAGTTATGATCTCCACGTTAATTTTTGTGTGTTTAAGTAATGTTAGTAAGTGTCCACATCCAGCGAGCTGTGTGAGCTCTTTGGTGTTGGGGTTAGTGGAGGGCTAAAAAAAATAAAAAATAAAGGTTTTGGGTTTGCCCTTTGAATGTTGGCCTTGGATTTTATAGAATAGATCTTCGTGATTTTTTCGATCACGTATGATTGATAATGTATGATGTGATATGTACTACCACCCATTGTAGTGCGGAAACGGAAATCCGACAGCAATGGGCTCTCCTCTCTGTTAGACTTGATCAAGCTTTAATAACCACTGATTATATTGAAATATCTTATATTGAATATATTATATTGAAATATCTCAAGAAATAATTTCTAATCCCAACAGTTCCACTTTCAATTATCATAGAGCTGATTGGAACCAATATCAAACATTCATGGAATATAACTTTGATCCCAATATTCCTTTGGAAACTAAAAATGATATCGATAATGCTCTTGACTCTCTGACTACTTCCATAGTTGAAGCAAGAGCTGTCTCAGTTCCAAAATGCGAGGTAAAGTTCAATACAATTATAATAGACGACGATCTTAAGCTTTTGATCCGTCTGAAAAATATCCGTAGAAGACAATATCAAAGAACACGCGATCCCGCCATGAAAGTTATCTGGCGAGATTTGCAAAAACAAATTAAAAAACGCTTCTCTGCCTTGAGGAACAAACAATTTGAAAATAATGTGTCAAAATTAGAGCCGACTTCCAAACCTTTTTGGAAACTCTCCAAAATTTTAAAGAAACCTCAAAAGCCTATTCCAGCGCTCAAAGAAGGTGATAAATTATTGCTAACAAATGTGGAAAAAGCTCAAAAACTTGCTGAGCAGTTTGAGAGTTCCCATAATTTCAGTTTGGGTCTTACTAGTTTTATTGAGAATCAGGTTGCTCTTGATTATCTGAATATTTCCTCATGGGAAAATATTTTTGATGAATCCTGGGGTACTGATTTGGATGAAGTAAAAACTATAACTAAAAAGTTAAAAAATATGAAGGCTCCAGGTGATGATGGAATTTTCTATATACTCATCAAAAAACTCCCAGTGAGTACCTTGTCTTTCATGGTAAAATTATTTAATAAATGTTTTCATTTGTCATACTTTCCTGGCAAATGGAAAAATGCCAAAGTTGTTCCAATTTTGAAGCCCGAGAAAGATCCAGCTGAAGCTTCTAGCTACAGACCAATAAGTTTACTTCCTTCAATCAGTAAACTTTTTGAAAAGCTAATTTTGAATAGAATGATGCTTCACATCAATACAAACTCAATTTTTGCAGATGAGCAATTTGGATTTCGCCATGGCCATTCAACTACTCATCAACTTTTGAGAGTTACTAATTTAATTCGTTCAAACAAATCTGAAGGCTGCTCAACTGGAGTTGCTCTTCTAGACATAGAAAAAGCATTCGACAGTGTTTGGCATGAAGGTTTGATTGCTAAATTGAAAAACTTTAATTTTACGCTCTATATTATAAAATTAATTCAAAATTATTTAACTGACAGAACTCTGCAGGTAAATTATCAGAATTCCAAATCTGATCGACTACCTGTTAGAGCTGGAGTTCCTCAGGGTAGCATTCTTGGGCCGATACTATATAACATTTTTACTTCCGACCTCCCTGATTTGCCTCAGGGTTGTCAGAAATCCTTGTTTGCTGATGACACAGGCATCTCCGCTAAAGGAAGAAGTCTTCGTGTCATTTGCAGGAGACTGCAGAAAAGTTTGGACATTTTCTCTTCTTATTTACAGAAATGGAAGATTTCTCCCAACGCTTCCAAAACTCAACTAATAATATTCCCACATAAACCTAGAGCTTCTTTTTTGAAACCTAGTAGTAGTCACATCGTTACTATGAGCGGTGTTCCAATTTCCTGGTCAAGCGAAGTGAAATACCTTGGTCTATTACTTGATCAAAAATTAAATTTTAAAAATCACATTGAAGGCATTCAAGCCAAATGTAATATATATATAAAATGTTTATATCCTCTTATAAACAGAAAATCCAAACTATGTCTGAAGAACAAACTACTGATATTTAAACAAATTTTTAGACCGGCCATGCTTTATGCTGTTCCAATATGGTCTAGTTGTTGTGCTACCAGGAAAAAAATACTTCAAAGGATTCAGAACAAAGTTCTGAAGATGATTTTGAAGCTGCCTTCTTGGTACAGTACTAACGAAGTACATAGAATTTCGAATGTTGAGACTTTAGAACAAATGTCCAACAAAATAATTAATGATTTCAGACAAAAATCGTTGCAATCTTCTATTGCAATGATTAATTCCCTTTATGCTTAGTTAAGATTAATTTTAGTTTGTTTTTAGTTTTAAGATTATTATTGTTATACTGACACGCAGGAATAAAAACCTGTTTAAAATACTGAACTGCTAAGGCATGAACAATGTAAACAAAATTAGGTACATATTTTAACAATTAAGGTTGATACGTTACGGTAGTAGCTGGAGCACCTAGATCAACATGAAATGTAAATATGAATAAATTTGGAACAAATAAAGAGTTAAAAAAAAAAAAAAAAAACACATATTTCCCTAATCACCCCGTTGTAGGAGGAACAAAAAGGGGGGGGGGGGGCGAAGGGCAACAACACCAATACCTTCCCCCAGGGAAAAAAAAAAACCCCCTCCAACAACCAAAATGAACAATTGGTCATAATAGCGAGCTATCTAGCATGAGGATGCCCGGAGAATGGGCGGAGAGAAGAGCCCACCCTCTATTCACAATCTGTTAGCAATGGAGAGTTGGCATTCCCACTCTCCCCATCCAGAGTGCTTCAATCGGGTGCTCTCTGATGGTCCCTCCCATTCCCATGAAATATTTATATAATAGTGTATATATTTATGTAAATGAAAAATACTACAAGCATTCGTTTCTATTACATATGATCTTCATTTGGTTGATCCTGAAATGCAAGAAATGTTGTAAAGTGTTAAAGTATAGAGTTCTGTGGATCCGGCATTAGGCACGTTTTCGTTCGTTTTAAGCGATAGCAGCAATTGACCAAAGTCTTGGTTTGAGGTATCCTGAAAAAGTTTTAATTTTACAAAACTAACATTTATACATTTTAATTTACTGTTGCCATGGTCCCTATTTGCTGCATTAAGCTGATTTTATAACAGCAATCCACTTTTATTTTTGCTGGCCTAATAGTTATTGCTCCTAAGTTAGGAAAACAGGGAAGATTTAATTGAAAGGGAGTTAAAGACAAATGGACATAAAAAACAATAAGTAATACTATAATTGTTATGTTTGTATTCTCCGTACGTGGAGTAATAAGTAATGGTTAAATCATCTGTGAAGTAAAATCAATAAACAATCATATCAAGTAATGTTATTGTGAGATATGATAAAGTGACAAAGATTGAACCGTAAAATCAGACACTAGCCAAATTGCACACAGCGCTGCATGAATCAGATCAGCTCAGATTTGATAAAATATCCATTTGCAAACCGGAAATGATAAATACATTCAGTAATAAGTGCAAAAGCCTACTACAGATCCCGGTGCAGCTTCTTGTATTCAAGGCGAGATACTTCTAAATCTAAAAATAAGGATGAAAATGATAATTGGACATATAAGACAAAATAATTAAATTATGTTAGTATATAAATCACGAAAACACAGGTAATGATAAAAAAGGTAATGATGATGATAGAGATGAATGGTAATGGTAATGAATAAACAATGCCATATAAGATAATATATATAGTGAAGGGATATTATAATATGAACTTAAAATTACAGGTTTGCCGACTGCTGTTTTGTTGCAATTTTAGACAAACTTGCGCATCCATTATGAACCAGAAAATTTAGACTTTCTGATTCCATGAGAAAAAAACAATGAATTAAATTTTAAATTACTTAAAAATACCTGATGACCTGGAAGACCTGAAATACATCATGCAAAAGACAGTACATCCCAAATTTCGATAACCTGAAACCAATTGATATGCAACAATATAGGGAAACTGCCCCCATATTAATCTCATTGTTCCTATATTCATCCTACGATGAATCAAACAATTGGGCAGTTGAAGAATCGGTTTCGTTTTCTAATAATGTTTGCTTACGTTAAATAACTACAACAAACACTACTAACTAATCCTTCAACTGCCCAATTGTTTGATTCATCGTAGGATGAATATAGGAACAATGAGATTAATATGGGGGCACTATTATATCATAACAATAAAAAAGATAAAAAATGAATTTTACCTCTATTTCCCGTAATGTACTTCAATGTTATCAGAATGGATCTAAGGCAAGGGTGATCCCATAGCGCGCTGCAACAACGAACCTAATGTGAATAGTAAAATTCTCAATGTGACCTCCAGGTACACGATCCTCTGTAGCAGGTGGAAAAACTACTTGATGTGATATTTCCACAATGGAACTGACTCATAGCTTTGGGTCTTGACCAAAAATCCCTCCTGAGCTCTTGCGGCACGACAAGCTGGCCAGTTCAGCGCAAGGGATTTCTATCACGTATGATTGAAGTGTAAAACCGGTTTTGATTCACAAAACTACGAACTTTCATGTTTCCGGTTTATCTCCTCAATATTACGTATAAGGGAAAAAAAAGGTTTTCACCAATGGACCTATTCCACATAATCCCAGTCTAACATTTAAAGGGCGGAGCCAAAATCCATGTTTCCAATACTGAAAATCATAATTTGTGTGAAAATTCGTTTTTGTTTTGGTGAACAAAAATCCGTTTTTCTCACCAATCTTACGTGTTAGAAACAAATTATGCGCACAAGTGGATTCAAGGATGTCCATTCCATAAAACCCAAGTCAAACATTCAAAGGGTGCAGCCCATATTCTAGTTGTTTAAATATGGTAAATTATATTTCGACGGGTTTTGTGATTTTAAATCACATTTTTCTCAAAAACGATTAGAGCAATTCTGAGCCCATATTTGGATTCAGCTAGGCAATATCTACACACTACCAAAATGTCATGTAAATTTCTATCTCCTGAGACCAACACATGCAAGCGTCCTTTAGCACATTAGAATGAGTTGAAAGAGATTAGACAATAAATTCAATCAAATACATCTTTTGTCGAATTGCGTATGTGTCAGTTTGAGGAGACATAATTTTACACGAAATCTCATTTTACGTTCCCCGACTTTTTACAAACATGAAAAACGTCTCGTATTAAATTCATAATTTCTAAGTGTGTACAACAAACTTACTCAATGGGAGTGAAACACTGCCACTGTCAAGTCCACTCACCAAAAAGTCGATCTTCGTTTCCTTCATCAAGGGTTTTAAAAAAATACCAGATATCCAGGAATTATTTTTCTAGTTCACTTTTTCCCGAGAGAAGTTGGGCATCAAAATATTACCAAAATGAAGCCAAACTACGTTCAAGAAATCATGTTGATAACTTATTTTGATATTCTTTTTTTTTATTATTATGGTACATATTTTGATATTATTTTAATGTTTTTCAAAAAAAAGCTAATTTAAACAAAACTTTATATTTTTTGGCAAGAGTCGTGTTCATTTAGTAAATTGATCTAATTATAAGTCAAAATAAGGTAGTTATCTATTGAATTATTATGTTCGAAATTCACATAAAATATTTATTCTGAGGATATGCATAGTAATATATGTACTATCGATATACTAAAACTTAATCGATAATTACCTAGAGCATATTTAAAAATATTGTCAAAAATTTTTACCGCAATCTGAAACACAAAATTTCATTACACTCAAATGAGAATCATCACCATATCAAAGTACAACTGTTAACCAGAAATTATCACGTGTTATAAGGGGCACCATGCAAACGATACTAACAATGTGACTGCCGTTTTTTTTTTTTTTTCAATCAGAACATGATCAATTACTGAGCATTCAGCTGTTGAGAATTCGGCAAAATTTTACAGATTTCTGTAAAAAAAATTTAACTGTATACAGCAATAAGGTTCAAGCAGTAATACACTCGTATAGGCAATCGTACCAACATCTGCAAAACAAGCCCATTTGACATTCGTGAATGTCATAGTAACCTGATTGTCGATGGAGCGCCACAGCCCTGACCATAACCATCTTACTTGCCTTACTAATTAGGCCAAGCTCGGGGTGGTTTTTGCTGTACACAGAAGTTGTCAGTAGGTCTTCAGGTCGCCTTCTACTTGATCGATTCACCTTGCTTGTTGCTTGCCTTTTCTGCTGGTGCCCGTCGAATCGTTATCGAGAATCATTCTAACTGGGCTGTCGTTTGACATTCGTACAACACGTCCAGCCCACCGTAGTCGATCGATTTTAACGGTGGGAGCGATGGGAGGATCTCCCAGCAACTGATGCAATTCGTTGACTATTCGCCTCCTCCTGGTTCCGTCTTCAATCTGCACTCCACTGTAGATCGTACGCAACAGTTCCCGTTCAAAGACACCAAGGGCGTGTTGGGCCTTCACGAGCAATGTCCAGTTTTTGTGGCCATGGAAGAATACCGGTCTAATTAATGTCTTGCCTATGGGCAACTTTGTGATTCGGCGAGCTTTGTTTGATCTTAGCGTCCTTCGGAATCCAAAGTAGGCATGATTTCCAGCCTTGATGCGTATTTGTATCTCTCTGCTGATGTAATTAATAGCGGTCACCAAAAAAATCTAGGCTTGAAATTTAACATGTGTGCTCATTTTTTTTCTTTTTGGAATTTATGACTGAACCAATAATTACATACTTCTGCCAGCAGCATTGCATGTGCTTCAAGATGCAATTGGTTCGACCAAATTTACCAGTACTCGTTAAACCACATTGCTATAATTAGATCCAAATTTATATTGATGGGTCCTATCAATGTGACCTCATAAATATTCTGCACAGTATTCCAGTATCAAGCTATGGAAGGATTTAATTTATTAATTGGGAATTTTCACGTGTTTCCGCGTATTTTAAAAAAAATGTATGTAAATGTATAATGAGATTCATCGGAAAAGTATACTAACGCGTTTTATGCCCTCGCTTTGTTGGGTATTATTTTCCATACCCAATAATGCATTAGGGAGGATAAAACATATTACAGTGTGGTAATTTTTTCGCAATTACTCCAGCGATTGAGGGAATTAGATTTACAAATAAACGATGGATAATGATTTGCTTTGACAGTGTACAAAAAACTTGTTATCATTTTACCAATAATGATGCACCCTAACGATGTCCAATCAATATGTTGATAGGTGTTTTCAAATAATTTGTAAAATCACTGGTAGGAACATTGCATGTGGTTTCAGCATATTTTGTGTTTTTCCGCTGATGATCTCTTACGGGGATAATAATGCGTGGGAAATTGGTTTTCGTTACCGAGTGCAATGAAAAAGGACTTTTTAACGAAAGCCTGTTAGATTTAATTAAAATAATATTTTTATGGTATGTAGCAATGGATACATAGGTGAGTATCTGGGATTTATATGACTGATGTCAAGCTTGGTCAAAACTGATTGAGGATTCTGAAATAACTTCCCTTAAATTATTTATATTCTCCTAGAATTTCGCGAGTTTCAGAAGCTGTCAATGCCATCTATTTACCTATATGAAATAAATATTCATCAATTTCTAGCTCTCCGGAACATCATAAGCTCAAGCATTACAAATGACCAGTCATGGAAATCGGAAAGGTTAGCTTTCATTCCTGGTCACTTGCTTTCAAAAACATTTCTATTTCTAATCTGAAATAGTGAGATATATTTTCCGAATGATTCAGAACCGTGCATGGGAGACGCCGGAACGCTACTTCTTTTGGCGTATTGGCAGATACCATGATGTGAGAAACTGTGCCAGTGCACGAAGCTTCAATGCTATTTAATATGTTTGCGAACATCAAATGCCACACATCGGAGTATCATTTATCATTTTCAGTTAGCAGTTATGTTTTTTTGTGCTCTCTTAGCACTTCCGTGTGAAATCGATTTTTTGCTTTGATATATACTTGCTTGATTTTTTGGGCTGCAAAATGGTGAGTCGACAACGGGCAGGGAGCGTGCGTCCCCGCAACATAGCCCTGGTCCTCACAAGTTCCTACCTCATGCTTCCACGGGTCAAAAGATGACAAAGACCGCCAGCTAAGGGTTGCGTACTTAGCTGGTAGTGCAGCCTGGGCACTGTTGTCCTTCTGACTTCAGCTAGATTGAGGAGGTGCGTGCCGAGCGTCTGTGTCCACCAAGGAGGATCCACCTGTGTCACAAAACCTTCACAATATTTTTAATGCTATTTTCAGCTTCGCATTTATGCATCGTTATGAGTCTAAGCCAACCTAACTCACGCTATGTATATGAAAGGATACGATGATTTTTAATGCAATTTTTTCCCTTCTTTTATCATAAGACAATTAAAAATACAAAACCTAACATTGATCGTACATCTTCTATTGGACAGGCATAAAGAATCGTTTATGGGCCCAGTGGGAAACAAAAGTTAGTGGATAAATCAAATTTCCTCTTGTGTTTATTTTTATTTCTTTTTATTTTAGATTTATTAAGCTTCCGTTTTTAGGTAATAATCATATTCATAGGGAATTTATTTCGCCTTATTGTTTGCTTACATTTTCCTAGCAAAACGGCTGCCAGGAGATCAACTATGTTTCATTATATCACATTGGAAATTTCCCGGAAATAACACCGCTGCCGAAGAGGCAAATGGCTGCATTTTATTATTATATATACATTATTTAGTATTTTATTGCAACATCGTATTATTTTCATCATGGTATATTATTAAAAACATATTGAAATTATTATTAAAAATAATAATAATATTAATTAAATTCTATCTGCTTGAAGAGTAGAAGGAAGTTTGTTCCAGATAGTATAGCTATTTTTTTGTCATTGTAGCTCAAGGATCTTTTCTATTAAATTAGATCATTGGATATTATTAAAATTAATAAATGCTTTTCAATTCTGCTGATTATGACCCATATGTTATATACGTACATAACATGCCATAATGCATGTTTGTACTTCATTTTATTACGACATGGTTTGGCCAAAAAGGTTTCCCATTCCGGAGTTACATTCAACTACCAATGATTGAGCTGTAATGAGGCACCAAGCAGCATATAATTTTCATATGTCTAGCATTGTTTCAGTTATTTCCTCATATTATATTATTTACAACCATTCATGTCATCGATAATATTACCATTACATTTCAGTATACATTCATCATATAGCTGCTTCTAATTCTTATTTCATTTCATTATTATATTCATTGGAAAAATAATAATAATAATTATGAAATTTTATCTGCTTCTAGGTTACAAGGAAGGTGATTCCAGGTTATATAGATATTTTATTACATTGTACCATAAGGTATTTTTCTATTGATTTACATTATTGGATACTAATTTTAAAATTTATAAATGCTCTTCGTTCTGCTGATTATACATACATATGTCATAAATACATACATATTTTTTATAATTTTATGTATAATTAAATGTTTTATGTTTTGTTTAATTGCAATATGACCTTCACATTCCAGAATTACACTCATCTGCCACTGATTGAGCTGTAAAAAAGCACCAAGCTGCATATTATTATCTTTTTATTGCATATTATTATCACTATTTTAATTATTTCATCATGACATATCTATGACATATTTGAGTTAAATATTCATGTATATTTCATTGCACTATTCCATAATACATATATTGAATATTATGTCATATTATTTACATTATATATATAATAAATACTGGGTTGGGAGGGTGCATCAGGGTATCATTCAAGCTGAAACTGGACGATGGTTTGATTGACTGCCTGAGTCTAGGAGGGAATGAACATTATCATTTTCTTTATCCTACCGATTCGATTATGATGCTGTGAATTCTACTCCAACAGTTTCAGTGAGGGTGACGCGCCCTTCTTAACAAGCCATCCTGTAGAAAGCTTAATAAGTATTGCGAATTGGGTTATTCGATTTGTTGGATCGTATCGTTGGAAGGAGATTCTTAATTTCCCGTGGATTTCGCGTGAGTGTCTCTGCTTACGGGTCCACCCCTCCGTTTTTGGCCCTTCATACAGCGATATTTTGAATTCAGATCGGTGGCTCAATTTGATCTTGCTATTAAGTGGAGCTGCATCCAAGCCAAGGGCTAGAAGGGATGGTGGCTACCATACATACATACATACATATATACTTGCTTTTTTTTTTGCGAAAATATGAATTGTAAAATTGATCCTTGCATCGTTATTGATTGATATTCGAAAAATCTCCATCAACTTTCAATCATATTTGGTATATCTAGAAATCGTCAATTAAAATTTCACACTCGGTTTACCCTCAAAATAGTGCTGTAGCTCAGAAGCTGTGCCGAATTTTTTCATAAAGCATCCATTTTTTTACTGCAATCAATCAATGTGGACGTGGGGTGGAGCCGTGCTGAATTCTATTGCCGATCAGGGACCAAGTCCTGATAAAAAATTCTGAACTTTCCTGCCAGTCGGCTGCGAATGAACTTGAAAAATTATATAGTAGAACACATGATACTGGCATCAAAAATAATAATTGTGGATTAATTATAAAACCTTATTTACAAATCTGGCAGCAAGCTAATATGTAAAAAGCAATAATATAATATGAGAATACCTTCGCATTGAAGAAGTATTAGTATCTATCTCTCGGCATATCTGTTTGTTGGAATTCTTTATACAAATTTGAGGTATGCCTCAAGTATGGAATAGTCAAAGACCACAAACCTCGTAATTTCCTCTACATTTTCAGGAGAGGAGGATTCCAAACCACTGTAGGTTTTTCCTAAAGCAATCGCGATTAGATTCGTGCTACGTAGAAAGTTATTGTCTGTTTTAAGATACCCGTGAAGATCGCAGATGCACGAAAGTACGTCTATCAGAATTGAAGATTTTCAAGTGGCCTAATAAAGGTGAGGCTTAGAATCCCTTTCGATGCATGAAAAACGGGTTTTGAAAAATCCTGCTTCCGTGGGGAGATTTACCTATAAGGTACAAGTGGTTGACCAAACAAATTGAAATACCCCAACGGTTGCTTGTAATTATGGAATAAATCTGAGTCCCAAAATAAACAAGTACAATTTGAGATGTAAAGAGTGTATATGTGAGAAATAGCACACCCAAATTTGCCTGTATCTTTTTAGCCGTGGGAGTAAACATTCTGAAAATTTGAGCAAAACTGGTTCAATGTGTATTACGTATGTCAAGTTTCGTAACGATCCGCGCATTACGTACGGCTATTGCTTCGAAACAGCAAATCCTGCATAAAAAATGTATACACTCATACTGCCAATCGGCATCCCAGTAGGCAGAGTCGATTTAAAAAAAATACGAACGTACATAGTTAATTTTGGTTAGAGATGTTCCGAAACCCATCCCTGAAAAGTTTCAGACTTTTAAAAATCGTTAGACTTGACGGTTATCGACTTGAAATTTTGGATGGGATTTTGACTTTTTCAGTATAGGGAAAGTAGCATTTTCAGTTTTTATTCAAAAAGACAGGCCACTTTATAATTGAGCTATAAAATTGGAAGCCCCTTCAAAATAAGTGGCACTCTTTTTTGAAGCATTTGAAATAAATCGTGCTAAATTTGAGATTAAAATTATAAAGTTATTCAATTTTGAAATGCTTGTATATGTTAACATTAACTTACGGCCTTGAGGTGGCCAACGGAACAACTTTGTCAAAGACGGCTATTGCCTAGATGGCTAGGTTTTCGAAATACAGCTTGTACAAGATATTCATATGTACAATAGCACTGCGTAGTGAGTCAATTTCAAACTACTATCCACCAACTGAAATTTCTTTACCTACTGAACAACTTTGCTCGAGACAAAAACTTTCCATATGGCCTGGACCTCGAGATGTTTCATGTTGGAACCAATTAACGATTGTTTATTAAAGAAATTGATAACACCTGTTTATCAATGGTTTAGGATTGAAGAAATTTCGAACGATGGGTCGGATCAGCTTATCAACTCGCAGTTTAATTTTGCACAAATGGTTTTCCGAAAAGTTGTCGTTTCAAGAATTGGCAAAAATCGTGAAGTGCACTAAATCTGCAATGTTCAAGATTGTTAAGAAGTTTCGAGAAACGTGTTCTCTTGAAGATTTACCGAAATCTAGACGCAAAAAGGGGGCATCGGACCAGAAAATGAGCTGGCAGTGGTACGCTTTTTGAAATCGCATAAATCGTGTTCCGTTCGGGAAATTGCCAAAAGAGTGGCGTTAGCATCGGAACTGTGCAGAATATCAAAAAGCGTAACAATATGAGAACCTACAAGAAGCAGAAAGCACTCAAAAGGACGGATTCAGAGAAAGCATTTTCTAAAATACGGTCACGGAACTTGTATGTCGTTCTCCTCCAAAAACCGAACCGGTACATTTTGATGGACGACAAGACGTACGTCAAATTGGATACCAGAACACTTCCGCATTTTTTCAACGCTAAGCAGAAGACAGATGTGCCTGATGATATGCGATGCATCCAAACTGAGCAATTTGCGAAAAAGGTTTTGGTGTGGCAAGTCATTTGCTCCTGTGGATTGAAGAGTTCTTCATATTTCACAACGGGCACAATCAACGGTGAAAATAACAGAAAAAAATGCATCAACAAACGGCTTCTACCCATCTACCGAAAACATACGGATCCTCCATTCTTTTTGTCGGATCTGGCATGTGCTCACCACGCTTCTGCTACGTTGGAGATGCTCAAGAAGGAAAAAGTAGATTTTTTCAAAAATGCCAAAATCACCCAAACTTCCCTGAACTGCGGCTTCCTATCGAAAGATACTGGGCAATAATTAAGCGGCATCTTAAAAAAGATAGAAAAGTAGCAAGCTCTGTTGACTGCTTCAAGAAAATTTGGTCTACAGCACAACGAAAAGCTATGAAGAAAGTTGTTCAGAATCTAATGAGAAGTATTAAGAGAAAAGAAAAGGTTCTTCAGAAATGAGAAGTAAATATTCAAACTCACGTGGATTCGGTCTCATGTATGATTATTTTCATTTATATAAAACAAACTTATGTATTTGTTCGAAAATAAATATTTTCCTTTAAGAAACGCGTCTCTACTTTCTTTATGAACAGTCCTTAAAACAAACATTTTGCATGCCAGCCAGTGCCACCCATTGAGTCAATCCCGATTTAATTACGTAACGTTTGCATTAAAAAAAATGGACAAAAAATGGCCGATTTTTCATGGGTTTACCTTCACCCGCACTGACAAAACTACCCATGCAGCATCAATCATAGTAACCCATGAGCCATAGTAACCCAATTTGACAGCTCTATTAGTCGAACTCTAACCGTAATGGCAAAAACAGTGAAGCAACTCCGTTCAGAAGTGTGCGCGTTCAAAGAACAGCACCCCACCGCGTCGAAAACGGACATCGTGCGGCACTTTGTGGACGCCGTATAGGCCCGTTCCGGCATCTACAACATCTTGGCACTATTAGACAACAATCAGAACATCGAAAGAAAGCCCGGTTCCGGACGGCCGACGACCCTGAGCGACAAGAAGCTCCAAAGGATGCTGAAGAGGAGGACCGAGGGAAAAGTGGCTACATAGCTCCCCGCTTGGCCGGGAAGTCGGTTCAACCGGCCAAACAGTGAAAAAGTACCTGGCGAATATGAACATACATGTCAAGACGCGGAATCGGCGGAGCTGCCGGCAATGACGCAGCGGCTGCGGGTGAATAAGATGGTCAACTCGATTTTCCCTGTGAATCGCAACGTGGCCGTGGTGATGGACGACGAGACCTATCTCATCCTGGATGGCAACGACTGGCAAGGCACTTCGTATTTTACTTCCCCCACGAAGGAAGTGAGCTTCGAGGTGAAGTTCATTTCACACACCAAGTTCCCCAAGAAGGTGCTGCTTTGGCTGACAATCAGCGAGAAGGAGATGTCAAAGCCGCTTTTATTTCGCTCAAGGCTGGCCGTGAACGGAGAAACTATAGTACGAAATGCCTGCCGGAAGTTGCGTCGTTCATCAAGAAATACCAGAAGGGCGAAGATGCGGTGTTCTGGCCGGATCTGGCGTCGGTCCACTACTCAAAGCGATCGTTGGAGGCGATGGAGCGGTTGAATATCGATGTAGTACCCAACTTGGCGAACCCGCCCAACGTCCCCCAGCTGCGTCCCATCGAGAATTTCTGAGCCAACCTGAAGCGTAAGATCTAGTTCAACAATTGTGTCGCGAAAACTGAGGAGGAATTGATAAATAAAATGAAGAAAGAACTCAAAAACATGCCTACACGCATTTTTTTTGTCCGCCATGGCGAATGTTTGGGTTAACTACGCACGCGCCAATGACGATTACAAACACCTCGATAACAGCTTGTACAACTCTCATCAGTCTCAATTGCAGAGTCATCTCAAACCGAAACCGAAGAGCTTTTGGTGGTTCGTGAATGAGCAACGGAAGGAAACCGGTTTTCCCTCTACCATGACTGACGGCACTCACGCAGCTGACTTTGTCGCGGATATCGCCAACTTGTTCCGTACGCAGTTCAACAGTGTCTTCTGCGACGAAATGCTGGATGCCGAGGGCCTCGAAGTGGTTTCTAGCAATGTTCCCCGCTTGTCTGTATTTGGCTCTGCACTCACTATCCATATGGTGATATGGTGATTTTAGCAGGGAAGCAGATGAAAAGCCCAACTGGATGCGGTCCTGATGGTATTCCTTCAATTGTCCTGAAGCGTTGCCTTAACACACTGGCGCCCTGGCTATGGTCTTCAATTTGTCATTAACTTCCGGTGGGTTTCCTGAATGCTGGAGAGAGCCGTATGTTTTCCCAATACACAAAAAAGGATGCAAACAATCCGTCACCAACTATCGTGGGATTGCTGCACTAAGTGCTGTATCCAAGCTATTCAAACTAATTGTTCTTCAAAGGCTGGTCCATGACTATTCACATACTATTTCTCCTGAACAACACGGTCTTATGCCCAAGCGCTCGACGGCGTCCAACCTCACCGCATTTACATCGTTCGTCATCCGCGAAATGGAGCGCGGTCATCAAGTAGACGCCATAATACACAGATCTCTCTGCGGCCTTCGATAAAATGAACCATCAGATTGCAATTTCCAAATACTAGAAAATAGGAGTTCACGATCAATTTTTGAACCTGCTCCGCTCATACCTGACTGGTAGAACTATGTCTGTGAAGATTTCAGATTATGCCTCGTCCAGCTTTTCAGTAACTTCCGGCGTTCCGCAAGGCAGCCACCTTGGTCCATTCCTTTTCCTGTTATATATGAACGACGTGAACTTGGTCCTCAGATGCCTGAAATGCCTGAAACCTAAAGCTGTACTACGTCATAAAATGTCCAGAAGACGCCGATTTTCTTCAGCAGGAACTACAAGTGTTCGACGACCGGTGCCGGATCAACAGAATGTCCTTAAATGTATCCAAATGCTCGGCTATCTCCTTTGGCCGAAAACGTGCGATGTATCTCCACGAGTACATCCTTCGAGGAACACGCTTGAAACGTGAAACAACAGTCATCTGGACAACAGGATCTTTGAGTAATGCTCGACTCCAAACTAGCATTCGACAACCACATTGCCTATATTGTTTCTAAAGCCTCATCGCAGTTAGGATTCATCTTCCGCTTCGCAAAAAACATCAAAGACGCCCAACAAACATCGATGTTGATTAATTGTTTGTTCAATCAAAGTTGGAGAAGTTGTTCAGCTTTTTCTTCTAGCAAGCTGAATAACTTCTCCAAATTTGTTTGAACAAGCAGTTATTCGACACTGATGTTTGTTGGGCGTTTATTGTCTGAAGGCGCTATACTGCTCTTTGGTTCGTCCTTTTTTGAAGTACTGTGCTGTCGTTTGGTCCCCTTTCTACCAAAATGCAGTCCAGAGGATCGAAGCCGTTCAGCGAAGGTTTATACGCTTTGCTTTGCGACGTCTTCGTTGGCAAGACCC
Source organism: Aedes koreicus (assembly GCA_024533555.2). Classification (NCBI taxonomy): domain Eukaryota; kingdom Metazoa; phylum Arthropoda; class Insecta; order Diptera; family Culicidae; genus Aedes; species Aedes koreicus. The sequence goes on along the minus strand of JAHHFK020005770.1, from coordinate 80,317 downwards.
TCGCAGATTGCCAAGTTATGAAAGTCGGTGTAAGCTCATCAGCCTGGAATTGTTGGAAGGGAGGCGTATGGTGGCCAAAGCGCGTTTTGTTGGTGACCTCCTTCAGGGAAACATCGACTGTTCCACTTTTCTTGGTCTCTTGAACATCAACACTCGACGACGAAACCTACGCTTACAATCTTTCTTTATAAACCGGCACTCAAGCACCAACTACGGCAAACACGAACCTGTGCTAAAGCTGAGATCAGACTGTTTGACGAAACGCCAAATATTTGACTCGTTAAGATTTGCCAAATAATGCTGTTTGCAAAGTTGTTTGTCAACACTATCACACTTTGATTATTTTTGGCAAATATTTGACTAAAAATTGTTTGGCCAAATATGGAAATCGAATGCTTGACCAACGTTCTTCAAATTTATTTGATGAGTTATTACACTGTTTGCAAATGATTACACACTAGCCTGGGACAAAATTTAAATTCCAGTTCCCTAATGATTTTCGGAAGCCTTTTGGACCCTGTAATAACTGTGCAAAATTTCAGCTCGTTTGGTGAAACTATATTTTAGCGCTAGTGGTTTTAATTTTACATAGGATTTGCCAGGGGAAAACTTACTCTTACAGATAAAAATCTGGCAAGGTGATCCATTGTCCTTGAAAAATAAATCAATACAACCACTTCCTGGGAATTTTTTCAAGGAAACTTTTCTTCGAAGACCGCAAAGCGATCCGACGTTTGTGGAAAAAGTTATTAAGTTGAAACTGATTGCTATCCAATCGAACGGTTCATTGAACTGTTTTCTCTTGCAGCACTGCCACCTGCAACGTGCTGCTGGCTGCGCGAAGCAACCACTGTGTTTTGTTTACGTTCACTCAGCATGAAGGAACTGTGCTGCTAGAAAAAAAACAGTCCAATGAGCTGTTCGATTTAATAACAATCAGTTTCAGCTTAATAACTTTTTCCACAAGCGTCGGATCGCTTTGCGGTCTTCTAAGAAAAGTTTCTTTGAAAAAGTTCCCAGCAAGTGGTTGTATTGATTTATTTTTAAAAGACAACGGGTCACCTCGCCAGATATTTCCTTGAAAAGGTAAGTTTTCCCATATGAAATACTATGGAGAATTAAAACTGCGAGCGCTAAAATATAGTTTCACCGATCGAGTTGAAATTTTGCACAGTTATTATAGGAACCAAAAGGCTCCCAAAAATCAATAGGGAACGAAAATAATTTTGTTTCATACATCCGTGTCCCAGGCTATTACACACGCTAAGATCAGTTAACCCAAATATGAGTAAACTTTACCCACAATCGCGGGAAAGTGTACATACTCATTTTATGGGTAAAGTCGCTTTACCCATATTTGAGTAAAAATGGTGAACTAACAATATAGGTAATGTTTACTTATATATGGGTAAACAATTTTAAGTAAATTTCACGCATATTTAGGTAAATTTAAAAAAAAATAATTTGAAATTAGACGCAAATACGGTTATATTTCTCTAATTCAATTTTTTGATAACAAATAAAATAATCGGTTATCTGTTATTCAATTTAATATGTTTTTTTTTTATCAATTATACAGCACAAATTTATCATTTGCTCTTTAATTGGACGAATTTCTGATGATTAATTTCATAACTACACTGAAAATAAATCAATAATTTTTATTATTAAAATTGACAGTTTTCTAAATGCACTTTCAAAGTTATCAATTGAGAGCTTTCGATGCCACGTACCATTTTGGCATCAGTATGATTGTTTGGCATTGATATGCTGCAAGTCTATGAAATATGTTTTGACCAAAACCCCAACAAAACCACCAACAACCAACACCACCACCACGCCCCCAATACTTTTTTTTTCCTCCCCCCCCCCCCCCCCCCCCCCCCCCCCCCCCCCCCTACCCCCCCCCCCAACACCCCCCCCCCCCCCCCCCCAAAATCCACACAACACACCACACCAAACCAAAAAAACGCCAAAATTAAATATTGTGTGTCTTCTTCTGTCTCCCCCACCCGGGTCCCCCACAAACCCATTTTCACATCACTGTTATATATTTTTTTAAAAAAACACACAACAAAAAACGAAAAAAAAAAAAAAAAAAAGAAATGAGACATTAAAAGAATAAACACACAAAATTTTAAAAATAATTCCTTTTCGTTTTGAAGTTTTAAAAATTTTTTCATTGAATATCCCTCGGCTTTTTTTTTGCACCGATATTTCAGCATGGTCAATATCGGGTGAAAAAGGGAAATCTTCATGTTGGTGCGTCAACTTTGACGCCAGCTGTAGTCCAAACCACTCAATGGAAACAGTTCAAATTTTGTCCACATTATTTCCTATATTTTTTGTAGGCTATGATAAAATTTTTAATAAGCTACCTAAATTTTTCACAGAAATACGGAATTTTAAAATAGGTCTGTCCAAAAACGACTTTTTTCACATATGTTATGTAAATTTCAAATTTATAAATTTTATCAACATGAAATTTTGATCAAATAAGGTCTATACATTGGTTATAGTGTTTTTAAATTTTCAGCCAAAAATATTGAGAATTGACAAAGTTACAGACGGTTGAACATGGCGTTTTTTGGTAGCAAAATTTTGCTCGGCTTTTTTTTTGCTACTGAGTGTAATCATGAAAATGGACGAATTCACCACGTTCATGCCATTCTTGACTATGATCATGGCAACAAGGACTATTCTGACATTATGGTAAATGTTGAATCAACTAATTTTAATGGTCGTTTTTCCCATGATCATAGTCGGTTCAAAATCACTATACTGCAATAGTCATCCTAACCCCCAATAATGGTAAAATTTACTATCAAATTTGTCTCTGTGTCTTTTGGAGCTAGTGGTTGGTGAAGATGCGTCGCAACATTTGACTATTTGTATTATCCGCAGCGGTTGCGTTTTCGCTTGAATTTGTGCGAATTTGATTAGTGTTTGTTTTCATAATTTGTGAATTAAATCTATCATCTTTAGATGCCAATTGCCTGTTCGGTGTGGAAAACTTGCATTTTTCCCAAGTTATAAATTTCCCGATGTACATATTCATTTTATTCCTTGCTGCATGATCATCGGAATAGTCAAATAGTCAATATTTTCAATGCTTTTAAATAATGTTCAACCTGTGATATTTTGAGGTAACTTGAGCAAATCATGAGCATTAATCACGTTAATAGGAACTTCATTTTTTATTTCTAGAACAAAGTTTTCGTTTCCAAGACGATTGGTGTATTCGCTCATTAGAGCATCGTTACGCAGACGTTATCATTTGCTTTAGCGAACAATGTTCACGTTTCCATGACTTATGTTCATGGTATATATTCGTAAAGGAAAAAAATACCTGTTCCTGAATTCGTGACACGACGTTGACGAATTTCAGATCGGACTTTTTTCTGTGTATGAATTTGCTCATTTTTTTCTGTGTATGAATTTGCTCATGTTTGCCACTCAAGAATTTCCAGAGTGTCAAATAAATTGTTTGCTAGTATTGAGCAAACATATTTGACAAAGAGCATCACACTATTTGACAAATTGTCAAATAATTGGAACGACAAACACAAACCAAATATTTGCCATTGATATATTTGGTCAAATATATTTGGCGATCACACGTTGGTTAAATATATTTGTCAAAATTTGCCAAATATTTGGCGTTTCGTCAAACAGTGTGATCTCAGCTTAAGCATGTGTCGCGTTTTCAACAGCTGCTATGACGTGTTTAATTTTAATGTATCCCGTGATGTTAATAAGCGTAGTTTCCGAAGATGTATGTGTTAGTTATTGTATGTAATTTAGTGTTAGCTAGTTGTCATTGGGATCAACATTTTTATCTGTTGACAAATAAATAAATAATAATAATAAATAATAATGCAACAAATGATAATTAAGCAAAATCAAACTGCAAAAATTTACAACAAAATTGCTTCTACTACGCAAAAGTTTTTAGTCAATTCAGTGTTCTGAGAGCCCGAAGAACATAGTGAACCAAAACCAGGGCTTCTCAGCCTCTGAGTTGGCAAAGCAAATACATAAAAATGCTGAAAAAATCTAAGTGGATTAGGTTGAATATACCTAATTTACCTTATACATGATACAAAAATGTTATTTTTGACCCAGCTTCTGACAAAAATGCAAAATGCACGTAATTCTGAATCACATATTGTAGATTAGTAGAAAGAAAGAATATACGGGCAAATGTACTTTTGCATATAAAAAGTTATAAACGATCCATAAATAATTGAAAATCGTGCCACGAAAAACTCATTTTTGACCCATAAGACTCTGGTGAATATCCATAAAAAAATTGAAATGATCCATAAAATACAGCAATGTGATCCATACTTTATAACAAATTTAGCATTAAAACATCAAAAATGTACCGTTTTATATCAAGGGCATGGTCGTTAAAAGTGTACGGATTACCCATAAACATATTGCAAATTATCCATAAAAGGTTCAATAACTTTCCTTAAACTTGTAAAATTGATCCATAGAATGTAACCTTTGTGCAATAAAATATATTCGCATGTTCCATAAATTATTTGAAATTTTCCATAAATAAATTGCCAATGATCCATAGCATGATGAATAATGAACCATAAGTTTATAATAATGATACATAGTAAATCAGTTTTGTTCGCTAAACGATATGGTATGATCCATAAATTATGCCTGCATTTTTCCAGGATGGGGCACTTTTTTTTAAATTTTGATCCTAAAAGATTGTAAAATTGATCTCCAACTGTGTTACTACTCGAATTTAGTTACATGTCCGTTCTTTCAGGTATCCGATTGCGCAGCAAGCCGTGCTTCGAAACTGACGTGTTTTGTTTTTTGCTGCGTCGTTTTCGCCAAAAAAAATCAAACAATAATTCGTAATTTAACTTGAGCTAACAGTGAAATCATAAAATCTCCGCGAAAATTGTGTAAGCCGTAGTGAATATAATCGATTCCCTCTCGAAATGTGTGAATGTTGGTAGTATTTCCCCGTTTTTTGTTTGTTTTTGTGCTTCACCCCCGCACCCGGAAGAAGAGTTAAATCAGCTTAGTTTTGGTTATTAGTGGTAATATTGTGACACTCGGGCATAATTTATTAGTTTAGAGGGTTTTTGCGCTTTGTCGCGAGTGAATCAATGAATATTAGCAGTTTTGAAGCTCGATATAAAGTCGCCACATAACGGGGATTTGCATTATTGGCAGAGTGTGGAGTGAAAAAAAAAAGACTAGTGCAATGTAGAGAACGGCCATTTGCTGGTCAGAAGCAGCAAACGAAAACAACGCGCATGGGCGGGTGAAAAGCTTGCACATAATTTTAGGTGCATTCACCACGGGGTGTACAGAGTTTTGTTATGCAGGTTGCATATCTAGCGGGCGGTTTAGTAACGTTAATTTTTGCGCATATTTAATCGCGAGTGCATGAAATTAATCACGAATCAACGTCGAAAATGTTTATTTTTACGAATGAACAAGATAGTGTGATTGAGGAGGCGGACATGGGTGAGATGTATCTAACTATATAACAAAAATCTTATTTTCAAAATATACTAAATACGTGCCTGGTTTGGAAATTTAAAATTTCCAAATCTGGAAGTGTGTTGCAGTGCCCTTATCCAAATGATATCGGTAATGTTTACATGCGGGGCTTATTGTATGTGAAAGTAACCTCGGAATGGGCGTGACTCTCCAGACATTCTGAAATGGGTTGCTGGATCTACAGTAGAGCTATCACTTTCTAGCTCCCGGATTAAAGCTGCTTCCAATGGTCACTTGAATGATTGTTGTAAACAGATTTCTTCCATAATACCATTGCCGGCCGATGGGTGTTAGATTGGACATACAAAAAAAAAAAAAAAATATCATTTTTCCCACTTCCCCAAATATAATAAAACTCCAACAAAAAAAGTGCGGAATTTTTGTTGCGCCGTTGTGAGGAGTGAAGAACAAAGAAGTAGATGTTCCCCCCCCCCAGCGATAAAATAATAAAGAATAGAATACACCCCCACCCAAACAACTAAAAATCCCCCCCCCAATAACAAAACAGGAGGTTTTTTTTTTTCTTGTCCCCCGAGCCACCGCGAGGTGGACCACAACCCCCCCCCCCCCAAAAAAAAAAAAAAAAATTCTCAAAAAAAAAAAAAAAAAAAAAAAAAAAAAAACCCAAAATTTTTTTAAAAAGGGGGGGGCCCCCCCCAAATTTCTCAACAAAAACGTGTCCCAGTTGCGGGGGGAACAAAAAAAGTTAAATTCCCAAAAGTTGTTTTTTAATAAATATTTTTTGAAGACTATGATTTCTTATACAAACTATCAGAGGTCCCTGGCAATTTATTTATGGAACATTTACAATAATTAATAGATGATACGCACATATGTTACATTCTGTGGATCAATTTTGCAAGTTTAAGGAAAAATATTGAACCTTTTAAGTATCATTTGCAATGTGTTGAAGGGAAATCCGAAAAATTTTATATATTCTTCCCTTGATATAAAACGGTTAATTTTTGATATTTTATGGATTTATGGATTTTATGGATCAAATTGATGAATTTTACGGATCGTTTCTATTTTATTTTTTTGTGGGTTTTCACCAGAGTCTTATGGGTCAAGAATGCGTTTTTTATTGAACGATTTTCAATTTTTCATGGATCATTTCTTCAGTTTTAAAGGTGCAAAAATAGTGCTGCCGTAGTTCTTTACGTGCACGAGTGCTCTTTACCAAATTTATTGGGAAACAAATTGCACAGTTGCGGTCGTAAAAGAACGTGAGATCGCAAAAGTAAGTCAGCTTTCTAATAATTAAAAATCTTCTCCAAAGTGATCCTTCTCTTACAGCAATATTTAAGCCTCATATATAAAGGAACGGACATTTTAATAAATTTAAGTAGTAGCACAGTCAGGGATCGATTTTCCCGTAGTTAAATTTTAAAAAAAATTTAAACTCAAAATTGGAATAATTCCGGCATAATTAATGGATCATTTATATTATTATAAATGCACAAAATTGATTTGCTATGGACCATATTTAGAAGTTTATGGTTCATTTTCAAACCTATTATGGATCATTGACGATTTATTTATGGAATATTTTCAATAATTTATTGATCATGTGCATATATTTTAGTTCACAAACGTTACATTCTAAGGATCAATTTTACAAGTTTAAGGAAAGTTATTGAACCTTTTATTGATAATTTGCAATATGTTTATGGGTAATCGGTACAATTTTATGGATCATAGCCTAGATATATAACGGTACATTTTTGACATTTTATTGCTAAAACTTATATAAAGTATGGATCACATTGCTGTATTTTATGGATCATTTTAATTTTGTTATGGATTTTCATCAGAGCTTTATGGGACAGAAATACGTTTTTTATGGAACCAATTTCAATTTTTCATGGATCATTCCTTCAGTTTAAAGGTGCAAACTTAAGGCTTCCCAGCCAAAACTCGAGATTCCCAACTATGGGTAGACTTTTAATCGAACTTCAAAATTGTTTTTTTTTTGCAAGCAGAACGTCAAAAATATCCATTCCATAGATTTTGCCAAACCAGTTCTAATAGAGAAACACTTTTGTTTACATTTAGAAGCACTTTAGTATACTTTCAATAATTCAATTTCGGTCGGAAGCACAATAATTTCTCAATTTTTTAACTTTTTAAACTATCCCGAAGTCAAAAAGTGCCTTCTTCGCTCAAAAGCACAACGTAATCTAATTTTTCGGGATTGTTAAAGTTACCCCAAAATCAAATACAGAAAAATAATCGCATCAAAAGTTGTCAACACAAATGAAAGATTTTATATTATACAATCAGTTTAAGAATCCATTCTAGAATTCCGAGTACTTGTTTTGAAAATATCTAATTTGAAAATAATTCATTACGGCCAACTGCTGTCCGGCAGGACATTGAAGCATTTTTGTAGAAAGCTTAATAAGCGCAGGATTTATGAAAAAAAAATTTCATCTAACTATCGTTCGTAGTTTTTTTTTCATTGGCATCCGAAATTAGTTCATTTTTTTATTGCATACGGTAGCAGTTTGTTAAATAGCTGTATGTTTCATAGTGTTTTTAAAACAAAGAAAAAATCTCCCTCAGACCCATACATGGATGTGAGAATGGAAGGTTCTTATCTAGATTCACTTGATTCACTAAACCAACTTGTTCTTTGTAACAACAGCCCCCCTATCGGCCCCTGGATCAATGTAAGTCATTTCTTTGGGGGAGACTGTGCTTGTATACATTTTCCCATTAAAGCGCTATTTATAATTAGCTACTTGATCATCATTCGGTGCAGCACTGAGAGTATTTGTGTGATTTTTTTGTTTGTTAATTAGTGACACTTTACACCAGAAGGGTGCATTCGTGTCTTACGAAATTATCTCATCCATTATCATCTTCATATACAAATCGGCCAGTTATTCTTCTCGCACTCCTCTCGATTTCCTCCGTTTTCAACTCTTATTCTTCAACTTCTCTTCTTCCACTTCTCTACTTCCCCTACTATTCCTGCATTGATTTGCTTAAATTTTCCCAGCTTCTTACGATTCTTCTACGTTTTTTCCTTTTTTCTCTAATCTTCTTTGGATTTTCTCCTTTCATTTTTCTTCTTCTACTCGTCCTCTTCCGCATTTTTCCTTCTGTTTCCTTCTGTTTCCGCCAGTGCTTCAACTTCTTGTGCTTCTGCTCTTCCGTTTCTCTTCTATTATTCCATTTCATCTGCGCAGCTTTTCTTCTTCTTCGACTTTGTTTACATTCCTCTCCTTCATGTTATCTTCATCTTTTTCCTCTGCTGATTTCGTTTCGCTTCTCTTCTTTGGCTACTCGTGATCCGCTACTCTTTCCCAACTGTTCTTCTTCAGTTTGTCTTTTCTGTAGTTGTTTCCATCGTCGTTTCACTATAATTTGTGTGTGGCTTGTGCTAACGTAAGAACTTATTACACTCGAAAGACGCGACGCCAGACAGGACACAACTTTTATTGTTCTTACAAAACGTTAAAAGGGGTTTAAATTTACCTTTTTAGTCGACCGGTTTCGGGCTAGATGTTGCCCATCTACAGGACGAGTCGGACATCGTCCTGTAGATGGGCAACATCTAGCTCGAAACCGGTCGACTAAAAAGGTAAATTTAAACCCCTTTTTACGTTTTGTAAGAACAATAAAAGTTGTGTCCTGCATCGTCGTTTCGTCTTTCGCTCCTGTTCTTCAGTTTTGACGTAGGACTTACGTCTCTCTTTTCTATTTCTGGGCGCCGTTCTAAAATTTTTGAGATCGGAAGCGTTACGCGGGTTTGGAGATTTTGAACGATAATATCTCCTCTTTGGCCCACAGAAAATTTATGATACGTATTTCATTCGAAAGGTAGAACATCAAAGCTGAATTCCTGATGCTAACTTATTCATTGCATTTGTTTAAACTAACTAAAAAGTACTTGAAAGAAAAATTGTCTAAACGCACAAAGCTATTCGTCGAAAATGACATAATATATGCGCCACGCTCTGATTAGTTCATACTGCCACAGTTACCGTGCCAGCGATTATGAAACATGTAGGGACGACCGACCAACCATCAGTTATGGCTGTGCATCCGCATGCGACAGACGTGTTCGGCGAGCACGTTGGTAGAAAACGCCGCCAGGGAAAACAAGAAGACCAGAATCATCCCACGTCACCTGCAGCTAGCCATCCGCAACGAGCAGCTGAAAAAAACTTTTCACCGGTGTGACCATTTGACAGAGTGGTGTCTGCCAATCGTCCTGCAGCCCAAGAAGACTGATAATTTCAATCGCGAACCACGTTCTCTCCGTAAATAACTAAAATTCGTCCTTTTCAGGACGACCAGATCAATTTACCGTCTAAAGAGTATGTTTGATTGAAATTTCTCTTGAGCTCATCGAAATTTTCATTACCACGCACCGGTTCAACATGACGTTTCTTAAAAGGCCACGTGTTCGACCGAGCTCCCGCGTTCCGTCCACCTGCAGGTGTCGTCCTTCACTTCCCTCAACTTTGACTTCATAGTCTAATACCACTGGTTATCCCAACGGCGGCGTATCGATTGATTCACTTTCCTCAAAGCATCTTCTTCTGGAATTGGTACAAGGATGGCCTGTTGCCTCCTGTCCTCATTAGCCAGTCGATCGGCTTCGGAATCGCCACTGGTTCCGACGTGCCCAGGAATCCAGCAGAATCGAATTGATTCGTTCCACGCTTTCTCTTTCACTACTTGAATCCACGGGTGTCGGGATGTTCCTACCTCCAATGCCAGTAGTCAGCTAGCAGAATCCTTTAGAATCACCAACTCGTTATTCAAGTTCGAGATCGTAACTGCCATCTTTATGGCTGATGCCTCCGCAGAGAAGACGCTGCATTTTTTTGGAAGATTGTACTTGTCAGCAATTTCTCTATTTAAGAATACGGCTCTACCGTATCTTCACACTTATGGCTGGCCCACAATTGATACGTTGCGGATGCGTTTGCGTGAATTTGACAGTTTTCCCATAGGTTTTCTGTCAAATTTACGTCAACGGAACGCAAACGTATCTATTGTGGGTGACCCTTTAGAGCCGTCGGTATAGGGTGCTCATCTTTTCACATTCCGTGCAGCTCCGAGAGTATTTGTGTGATGCCCCTGCTTACGGCAATCCATGTACTCTCCTCTCAAAGTATCTCTTCGACGAGATTCTACACCCTCAGATAGAGCATCTTCCTACGCACTGTATTGAATCTTTGACAATCAAAAACCGCGTGCTTCGGTGTTTCCTGCACTTATGCACTATTTTTATTGAATAAACCATGTCCAGAAAGGAACTGTATCAGATGGCACCTCATATAGACTGTTACAGAAAGTATAGGCACACTTTCAAAATAACAAAAAAGTCATGTTTATTTTAAGTTTTAATAATTTTATTTGGCAAATCATACTTGTATTTGTGTTTTATATGATATTTTACTCTCGTTTAATCAAAATATTTAATCATAGCCAAGGCTCCTAACTTTTCCTCGAACATGACCGATTAGCTTCTGCACAGTGGTACTTCCCACCATTTTGACCACTTTTGGCCAATCTTTTTTAAATTTTTGGATGTCGTCCGCTGGTTTTATGAATTTTCGAAGCTTTGGCTTAAAGCCCAAAAAGTCTCGGTTGGCCGTGCCTCGGGCAGTTCTGCGGATTCATGTCTTTCGGCACGAAACATACATTTTGACTTTTGTACTATATTAAAGTGTCCTTTGCGTAATGACATGACGCCAAATCAGGCCAAAACACTACTTGACCTTCGTGCTGCCTGATCATCGGCAATAATCGCTTCTGGAGACATTTCTTAACGTATTTCTGAGTGTTCATCGTCTCCGTTGTGATGTACGGACTAGATGTTTTTACACACTCGCATATTGCCTGCCAAACCATACCGAATTTTTCGGTAAAAATTGCCTTCTCAGTTTCGGGGATGTCTTTGTCTTCGCTTACAGTATAGAATTGTGGTTCGGGAAGCGTTTTGTAATCTAGTTTCACATACGTTTCATCGTCCATTATTATACACCCCTGAATTTCTACACAATAACGAATCGTAGATTTTGTGGGCCCGTGGTTTCACGGCCTGTTTTGGGTTCCTTTTGGGTTTTTTTTTTCTGCTTCCGGTATGTTTTTAGCCTATGTTTAGCCTTCTTTGGCACGCATGACGTTACTCGACGAGGTCCCTAGTTTTTTCGCAACATCCCGAACGGAAGTCGCTGGTTTTCGCTTGTAGACATCCCTGATCTTTTTATCGATATCCGGACTAACAGGACCGGATTTCCGACCACTCTTCGGCGCATCTTCAAACGTACACTGTTCTCTATATTTTCGAATGGCAGATCGTACCGCTCCGACGCTTACACCCTCTTCCTTGGCCAATTTTTTCAACGAAAGTCCGCTCACAGTGCACCATTTGTGCACGATACTTTTTCGTTGTTCCGGATTAAGACTGCGCATTTTGATAGGTAAACCAAAACTGAGCACTTTTTTGATGGTATGTCATTCAGAAATGTGCAAACAAAAGGACGCAGCCAAAACATGTTGAAATATTTCATTATATTAAAAGTGACCGTTCAAATAATGTGTGCTTATACTTTCTGGAACAGTCGATACTACTTCTTTGTCCAGCGGTATTCGGCATGATTCTAGCTAGCGCTCTAATGGCCTTCACAAGCATAGTCAACATGACTGTTGAAGTTCTGCCGGTCGTCGATAAGGGCCTGTTCATAAGCCACGTAGACTTTTTGAAAATTTCAGACCACCCCCTCCCCCCTCGTAGACTTTTCTCCATACATATTTTGGAACTTTGTATGCAGCGTAAAATTCTACGTGATTTATGATCCCGTTATCACTTTCAGCAAGCGTTTTGGAGCTATTGCATGCTCCGCTTTGTTAATATCTGCTGGCTGTATGCTTTAAAGTTACTGACCAACTGTATTTCAGTTTTGTAGTGCAGTTTCGTACTTTACATCCAATTACCAATTACGATAGCCTATGCCACCAACATGTCCACCTCTTGGATGTTACGGTTTAGACGACATCACTAGCAAAGTCCACAATCTCCTTTGGGCAGTTTCATAGTCCGCAAGCCGAGGTTCCGTTCCAGAGCGTAGGACCTAGAATCGAGCCTTATGAAACTCCCGTCGAGATCCTAAACGCTGTCCTGTATCTGTCTCGTAGACAGGCACGCAGTTCTGGAAAAAAAAAACTCCAATACAGGTTTTTGAGGACTCTCATTCTGTGTAGGGCTTCGGCAATGTCCAGTAGATTGATGCAAATTTTGAAAATTTTGTGTACTTAAGTGATTTCATATTAGACCATTTACACCCCAAATAGCGAATCGAATTGCCGCTACCATCTCCGATTGGAACGAAAGTTTGCACATTTATTTAATTCTATGCCATTGAAAAAAGTAAATTATGCTAGCCTAACTTTCATAAGGGCGGATGCAAAATTTGGACCATTTTTGTTTCAAAAATTCATAACTGTGTAACGCTTTGTTTGATCAGTTGAAAGAAAAAAAAACACATAGTAGAATTGTGTTAAAAACACAATTCAAATGACTCCCCCTCAAATATTCGTCATTTTTTATGAGAATTGAAATTTTGCCCTAAAGGCTATTAAAATGTTTTGGACGGATACTTTTTTCGAACCTTTTAAAAAATTAGTTGAATTTGGATAGATTTTTTGAACCTCTATTAAATTTCACTGTTTTTAGTATAACGTTACAGAAAATAGATTTTACGAGTCATGTTTAACAAATTATCTCATACAAATATTTTGCCTATATCCATCTGTTCTCAAGTTATTGCGAATTAAAAACAAGTAATTATATCAATTACTATTATTTTTGTCCATTTTCAAAAGTTAATCTCAATATCCAGCAATAATATGTATATAGGATCGGTCATAAAGAAACAAAAATTTCATTCTCAAACACGGGGGCTGTCAGACTTACCCGTTTGTTCTTTGATAAATAAAGTTGATATTGTTGAACATGTATGTGAATCAGATAAATTTGGAGAGAAATGGAACAATACTTCATACTTATATATGTAATTAGGCTTTCGATGTTAAGTTGAGGAAATACTTAACTTCCCTTGCAACAAATTTGCCAAACAGAACATTTTGAATGAATGTAAGGAACAAAATTAATGATTGAAGTTGCTTGTGTCTGATTATTAAGTTCGACCATCATCATATCCTTGTCAAAAATTTCAAGTCGATAATGAAAATGTTCGTTCCTATATTTTCGGTTCTGAAAATCTTTGCTGTGCGGTTACCATCCATCATGGAACTATATGACCTGTTATTATTATCTAACTTTTACTAAATGAATCAAATTGTTTTCCTATTATTTTATAAATATCCTCAGACTGTTTTTTAGTTTAGCTTTATCTTTCACTATTCTACTCTATTCCTCTTCTTCCTTCCTTTTTGAACTGCAGTCTTACCATCTAATAACTTTGATACTGTTAATCTTCCTTTCGGTCTCTCACTACTAAATTTTAACATTTCTTTTAGGATTTGCATTTCATATCTAGTTATTGACCTTCTATTTCTTTTAACTAACGCTGCTGCTTTAAGACCGTAAGACATTGCAGGAGAAATGATTGATCTATACATTAATTTTGTTAGGCTCCTGGTGGTTAATATCTCTTCATAAATTCTATCATTACTTTGCTACTCTTTATTGCTAATTTTCATCTTTTCCTTGTTGTTTCGGGTCTGTTTGATGTATCTGATAGATATGCCCCAAGGTATTTTATGTTATTTACCACATCATACTCCTCTTTATCTATCATTACTGTTTTTGGAATGCATCTATTTGACATCATAACTTGTTTTTTTTTTCAAATTATTTATCTGAAGGCCTATTTTCTCTCATTCTGTCTTTAGTATCCTTTCAATAATTTCTACCTCCTTCAGTGTTTGTGCTATGATTAAAATATCATCTGCGAATACTAATATTACCGGTAGATTATCATTATGTTCTTCTAACTAATCTACTCTAGAATATTTTGTTTTTACTTCTCTCAACACATATAAAAAAAGTATAAATTAAATAAACTTATCCTTTTAAAATCTTTTGTTTCTATTGCTCCTTTACTTTTTGGTATTTGAATTGATTGTTTCCATTGATCTGGAATATCATTTGTTAACCATATCTTCTTTATTCGTTACAACAATTCCTCTATCGTTTCTTCGTTAGAAAATTTTTTATTTTCATTTTTTACTTCATCCTGTCCTGATGCTTTTCCGTTCGATAAATTTCTAATAATATTGCTGATTTCTTCTTGGTCCTTACTTGGTCCTTCCGTTAAAATTTCATTATGCTTTCCTATCTTAAGTGGCTTCCCTTCAGATGTTTGTATCAAATTGTTTACAAGAGTAGCTTGAAAATCATTACAAACAAATACTTATCTGTAGTTAACACAAATTTCATGAAAATGCAGATAGAGCTGACTTGCAGTCTGAGCAGCAGTTTGATCATGCCAAAAGGTTACTATTCTTTTGAATACATAATAAGTATTTTATTTAACGTTTGGTTGGAAAAACATTTTCGGCAAAGTTGAACATGAGATGAAATACTATAAGAATAACAATGGAATTTTTCATTTGGAGGGTTTTGAAAAAGGTTAGTGAGTAGTGACCCAAAAGCTTGCCTTCTCAATGGCCAGCACAGATAACAATTCCACAAAAATCAAATACCAATATTATCTGTCACCATATAATAAAGAATCTTCTGTTTATTACCACCCATAATTCAACCACCGAATGAGCGTGTATAAAAGTACCATCAACAGGCATTCTTCTTCAACGTTTTAAATTGAATAGAATTTCTCTAGCTTTCCGCAGCCGAATTTGGACCCATTTCCTAATAATCCGTACCAAGTGTTGAGCTGAGTCTCTCTTTGAAAGTACTTGAGCTGAAGAGACTTCTAAGAGTGGACACCCAAGAATGAAAAAAGGCAACCGCCGCCGCAACCACGAATATATTCCTATTTGGGAAGATATCATCACGTCAAACAGCTCCGGCAAGCGTGGCACTACGACACACGCGCCACCCTCTATGTGAACCTTACATTGTGCTCTGATTTGATATCATGCTCGGCAGCAGTTGAGCGGGTTCCCAATGTATGTGACGATTTAGAGGTTTTAAGATTACGTCACACGATGCAGACGACTAACGCGGTCATCGGGCAGCAAATTCGGCGGCATGTTCTTACAGCTCTGTATGAAGAATATTAGAAGAATGGTGTAGTGGAAAAAGTGGTTCCCTAGTGTAGCAGATATATTGTCGCTAAAGCTGTTTACAGCTATTTGAGAAATAAATCCACTGTCGAGTGAAGAGTGTCACCGAGCTAAGAAGCTGTTGATAAATGAATAAATCAAAATTATAGAAGAAATTGCTTCAAACCTTCCAAAGAGAACCGGGCAATGTGGTTAGAAAAATAAAAGGCGATTCGCATTACGACATGCGCTGTGAGCGATTGTGGTAGGCGCAACACATTGGGTACGGTCTCTGTACTGAAAACTCATATTGGTACCAGCACTCAAATCATACATGAAATCTGCTAAAAAAAGATTATAATAATAATGTGAGAAGTTTTTTGTGATTCGGTTATTGTTTTAAACCTGAACAGGCTTATCAATGAGGTAATCACTAACTACTTTTACAGGATTTAATTGCAAACAGTTCGTTTTTAAAACTCAGCTTGGCCGATGTTTATCGTTAATGGAGCCAGTTCTGAGCAAAAAAATAAAAATAAAAGTTTCTTAAATATATATGCTTAAGCTTTAACCCTTGGAATACACTCCAAAACATTAGAATTCTACTATAAATATCAAAGATATAAATCGGCAAATTTGAGGTCGCAAAACATACTTTTTTTTCGGTTGGAGTAAATTTCTCGTGGGCACAGGTGTCCAATCGTTCAAAAATCTAATTTTCTAGAGGACACTATCCGAGGAAATAAAGAGAACACCAGAAGATGTAATTGGATCAAAATACCTGCTTGATATTCCATATGGCCTACAGGCTTTCAGCGCCGTTTTTCGTCGTTAGGAAATCAGTTGAAAGATAGAAATTGACTGTTTTTGATGAAGTGTTTAAAAACATCTTATTTGTCCATTTATTTTTATGAGTGGTTAGTATCCATTATCATAATTGAATTCCATACAAACCTGAATACAGTAGTCGTCTCCAATTCACACGGTCCATGGCTGTACCTTGCAGTCCGTGGGACCCTTTACTTTAGGTAACTGTCGATTTGATCGATCCAATTTGCCCGTTGCTACCACTCAGAGACACGTTGACACCAAGGGTACGTTGGTCGTTCGTTTCGTGGCCGTAGAGGACTACCGGTTGAATAAATGTTTTGTAGGTTCGGGTTTGAAAAATAATGTGTCGTTGCATCTCTCTGCAGGTGTCGTTGTCGCCAGTCATCAATCACCCAGATACATGCATTTGTCTACCATTTCGATTTTATCACAGTCAAACTTAACTAACATTGTCTCCTCGTGAACCTCTTCCTTTCGTGTATTTTGTTCTAGACACATTATGGATGACTCCAATCCTAGCAGCTCCCGCCTTAAGTCTGATGTAGTTTTCCGCCATCGTTTCAAAGTTAC
The DNA here is from genome assembly GCA_024533555.2 of Aedes koreicus. Lineage (NCBI taxonomy): Eukaryota > Metazoa > Arthropoda > Insecta > Diptera > Culicidae > Aedes > Aedes koreicus. The sequence goes on along the minus strand of JAHHFK020005770.1, from coordinate 63,160 downwards.
GTGTTACAATATCAATGTTGTCTTATCAAGCAATCACCAAAATTCTAAGTGAGAAAAGTTTTTATCACTCTTGTGGCAAGACTATCGGCCTCGGCAGAGAATATGTCTCTTCGCCAGTAGATTACAGTACAGAAATTTTTCCCATTTGCAGTCCACTTTTCTGGTTGTACGACATTTCACGGAGGCCTATTTTGTAGAAGTGCATTTTAAGGAATGACTCATTTTAAGAATGCCCACTTGGTGGAGTGCCTCATTTCGTGGAAGTCGAAATACCCCTCTTCAACGGGATGCCCCAATTCACGGAATCCATTTTGACGGAATGTTTAAATAAATCAATAGGATTTTTTTTTCATTTTTCACATTTGTTCGACAGATGACTGACTGGGTCCTTTCAATTGTGCCTCAGTTACCTATTTCATTTCATGTTTTTCTTTCTTTTTAACATTAACTGTTCATTCGAGTAATATGGTTGTTTCGATTATTGGTGCTATAGTTATTTGTATTTTCATCAGAGTTTTTTTTTCTTTATTTAGAGCAATTGCAATCTTTGGCACAAACTAGCATAAATTAAAGTGGTTTGATTCAAATTTACACCGTCTCCAATAGATTCTCATCCAAATCCAAACTACATATATTGCGTATTGGCAATTCAGAATTTATTATTGATTACATTGATAGAAAGACAATGTCACACAGATACATCAAAAGCCGAACACGACATTATTGCAACACAGTTAGGGTAGTTTTATACATTTATTAAGAACAAACATTCGATCACATATTGGAGGTTGTTTGGTAACATTCTCGACACTTACGCATCACGGCATCCATAAGGGCTTGTATAGTCGTATCCAGTACCTTTTTCTCATTTTTATCCACTTCCCACGCACGTCATTTGTATCCTTTACCTTCACTTTGTTCCCGCCTCATTGTGGCCCAACAAGTTTCAATAGGAAGTAGCTCAGGACAGCTCGGTAGATTCATGTTCGTGAGAACAAAATGCAAAGAATTAGTCTGATACCATTCCAGCACGCCTTTAGAATAGCAGTATGAAGCTTAATCCAGCCAAAATAGCGGTTTTTCATTGTGCTGCTCAAAAAATGGCAGGCATCCAATCTAGTTTGTAAATTTCACCATTTATGGTGCCTGTTGTGACCAAAATTTCACTTCACTTTCCACAGGTGCTGATGGCCGCCTTGAGTAGAAATTATTACTTATACATGAAACGTAATTCGGCTTGCTGAAACTTTTTCCTCTGTCTTCCTACATGCTGCTACCGGTTTCCTTCTTGCTCTGCACTTGTAATCCAAAGTCAAACGGTCGTTGAGCCTTTTAGTACTCTTGAAACGATGAGACAGCTCCAGATTTTTTACACATGTATTATGTGAGCGTACACAATTTTTTCACGCGTCTCCACTTGAATCGCTTCCATCTTGGCCGCAACAAATCAAACAAGTACGCAATTCACAGGATACACTTCGAAGAGGAACTGTGCAAATCTTGGTTAATTTTTGTCGAGTGGGAAAAAAGATTCTGCCAGTTGTAAGTCTAACAATAATTTCGTGTTCACCCTTTGCAACATGTGTTTTGGCATAACCCTTTCACCATTTTGGCCAGCTTTAACTGTTTGTCAAACCCATCACAGGTGGAACGCACGACTTCTAATGGCATCTCATACCATATTTGCTGGATTACGGATTTGAGTGGTGTCAAAGTTGATGACTTGTGTTTGTTAACCTTCGACAGCATGTATGACTACTCAAAATCGTACAGTGGATCCGCTGAACTAGGAGGCCATTCATCTTTGGCCAAAAAGTCCGTTAAATTCTCTCTGCACCAGCTCTGGACAATATTTGCTGTGTGGGATGGTGCTCCATCTTCCTGGAACACGCAATGGTCATCTCCAAACATGGTCGTTGCTTAACAAAATTCTACAAAACTTCTGGTTTTTCGGACACTATTCTTTCAGTGTAGTTTTTGAATTATGTCACGTATCACTGAAATGTTTTAATTATATGAGGGCTGAAACTCGCCACTTTATTTCGTGGTGCAACATGTTCACATTCTTCTTAAATTTGGTAAAATGGCGTCGATTCAAGTGCAAGAGCGCAAACGCATTTTGTACGACCGTCAGCAAAATCCGACGTTGTCGGTACGCGTTCGTGCCAAGAAACTAAAACATCCAAAAAATACTGTGTTTAGTGTTGGGAAATTGTTTGACCATCGTTTGACTGTACATGGGTAGGTTGGAAGGGGAACAAACTGAAAAGTATGCTCCTGCCAAATGAACAAGGAGGTGGTAGCCATTATTGAGAAAAAATTTCAACCTTTCTATGCGAAATGTGGCTCGTAAAGTTGGAACAAGATAATCAGATGTGCATAAAGTAAAGCAGAGGCATAGAATGAAGGCGTACAAAAGAAGTGAAAAAAAGTGTCCAACCGTGATGACTTGCAATTTGTTTATTTGTTTATTTGTTGTTATAAATTTCATCTGACATATGTTTGTCTACATGAATAAATCAGTTAACGCTAGCATTAAAATAGTCTTCTTATAAAAGTAGTCAATGGCATATTAAAATCGAACAAGGAATAAACACTATTAAACGCATCGGCAGCAGCACGCAGGGGTTCGTTCATACCATAAAGATGATTACGAGGCGCAAGGTGCAAAAAGTTTCGTTGTCGTATCGCTCGTTCAGGGGCATAGAAGCACAATTGATTGAGAAGTTCCGGAGAGTCAATTTCACCGGTGATCACCTTAGCCACAAAAATAGCTTGAACTCTACGCCTCCTTCGTTCTAACGTATCGATTCCAAGCAACCGACACCGATCTTCATAGGCAGGAAGGTTTGACGCGTCCCGCCATGGTAGGTGGCGTAGTGCGTATCGAACAAACCTACGCTGAACAGACTCCAGCCTCGCAATCCAGCAACGTTGATAAGGACTCCAGATAACGACACTATTTTCTAGTATTGAGCGCACCAACGAACAGTACAATGATTTCAGACACAGAGGGTCTCGGAAGTCTTCAGATATTTTGAAAATAAATCCAAGTTGCCGGTTTGCCTTCGCTATTACTTCGTGGTAGTGTGGCCTGAACGTCATCTCTTGATCGAGAGTTACTCCTAAGTCTTTGACCTGCCTTACACGTTGAAGTACGTTATCAGATATACGATAATCGAATTTAATCGGCTTGCGCTTTCGGTTAAATGAAATAACCATGCATTTATTGATGCAAAGTGTCAGAAAATTTAAAGAGCACCACATCGCCATATCATCTACACGTGATTGCAGGTATTCACAGTCCTCAAGACTGTTGATTGTCATGAACATTTTTACGTCATCCGCATAAAATAATCTACACCCTGGAGGTAGGAGATGAGAGAGTTCATTGATGAACAGCGTAAACAAGAGGGGTCCGAGGTTGCTGCCTTGTGGAACACCGGAGGTATTGGTGAAACTTTCCGAGAGCGATGATCCGATTTTCACGCAGAGCAGGCGATTCTTTAGGTATGATTCGAACCAGCACGCCAAAGGGGAAGAAACACCAAGTTTTTTTAGCTTTGCCAGCAAAATGCCATGGTCCACACGGTCAAATGCTGCTTTCAAATCTGTGTAAACAGCATCGATTTGACCACCAGCGTCCATTGTGCGAACACAAAGTGAAACGAACTCGGTTAAATTCGTAGCAACAGATCGTTTCGGGAAGAAACCGTGCTGAGCCGTTGAAATGTATGTTTTGCAGGAGTTGAATAGAGCATCGTTTATGATGATTTCAAATACCTTAGAGCAAGAACATAGAGATGTGATCCCTCTGTAGTTTTCTACATTCCGTTTGTCACCCTTTTTGTAGACAGGAAACATGTGAGAAAGTTTCCACTCACCGGGAAACTTACTTTCGTGCAGTGAACGTGAGAACAGCTTAGCCAATGGTACGGCAAGCGAGTTAGAGCAGTTTTTCAGAATGGACGACGGAATCCCATCCGGACCAGCAGTATACGAAATTTTCAGCTTTTTGAGGGCCGACAGGACGGCGTGTTCGTCAATAATAAATGCATGAAAATCAAAAGCATTACTTGGGGTGTACTGAGTCGCGGATGCTATTTGAACGGAAGTGGCAGGGATGTCATTGAAGGTACTTTTAAAATGCTTAGCAAATAGCTGACATTTACCCAGCTCAGAGCTAGCAAGTTGTTCGCCGAGATGGACTGATATAGGCAAACCAACTTCTTTGCGCTTGGAATTCACAAACGACCAAAATCCTTTAGGGTTTCTACGAAGAGATGACTGCTTACGAATAACATATCGACGATATAGGGAACGGTTGTAAACACGGTATGCATTGCTAGCACGGTTGAACTGTTGCTTACTAAACTGTGTGCGACTCCGGCAGTGATGTCGCAATGTTTTTGCTCTGGCACGTTTGAGTTGACGCAAATGGCCATTGGACCATGGGGGCTTTGGCTTCGGGCGACACAAAGGAACATGTTCAGCAATTATATCGCGAACAATGTGGCTGAAGTAGATCACAGCGTCGTCAATGCAATCGAAATCATCTATAGGTTGCCAATCGACACGGGAAATAGCAGCACAAATATCGGCATGATTAGCACGGCGGTAGTCGTACATCTGCGAACCATCGGCGTAATCGTAAAACGTTATCGATTCAGGGAGGTCAACCACCACGTCCAAAGCTGGATGGTCGGCGTCGAGAAAGATAAGCGGGTCAATAGCTTCTGCAACTTTACATGCATTGCTAACTGCGTCGTTTCCAAGGACGAGATCCAAAAACCGTGAATTTCTGTTCGGTACTCCATTAAGCTGAGTCAAACCATGGAAGGAAAGACCGTCGACTAACGCACAACCGGAATTAGAAAGAACAGATTGAGGGTTGACTTCTAGAAATCCGTTATCCGTTGCTTTCCACTGCAAATACGGTTGATTGTAATCTCCAAACTGCAACACGAAGTCATTCAAAGCCAAGTTGGAGATTATTGAACCGATGGAATCCAGATGATCGAGTATGCAACTCATATTGTCACGTCGGTCAGGGGGTAGATAAATAACTCCAACGCTGATGATTCGAGTAGGCGTCGAGATTTTAATCCATAACTGCTCAAGAGTTATACTCGTCGTTGTAGGATCGATAAAGCTGTTCCAATACTTGGAGACCGCGATCAAAACACCACCACCACGGACCTTTGAGCTGTTCGTTGCATTGCGATCGGTGCGGTAAACAGCAAACTTGGGGCCAAATAGCTGTGCATTGTGGAATCGTTCATCCAGCCAAGTCTCCGTCAAAACAATGACATCATAATTGCATTCGCTGACAGCCAAGAAAAACGAATCTACCTTAGTTCGGAGTCCGCGTACGTTTTGGTAATAAATCCGCATAGCAGAAAGAGGTACTATGTCATTGTGCACAATAACATCAGTCGAGCAACCTCTAAAACCGTCAGAGATGATGTTTCCAGGCGACGGCGACTCAAAGTTGGATAAGGCGCCAGGTGCACACCTGGGTTGATCACTAGAAGCGATAGACGTTACCGGAAGGAAGTTGTTCGAATCGCAATTATACTTGCCTGTGTGGACGGTTTGGAAGACCCCCTTTCCATACCCAAACACAGGACCGGGATGACTGTTGGTCGCTGGCTGCAATGGCTCGACTGTGATGAGAGGATTGGAGGCTTCCATGAGGCTTGCAGGCATACATCCCGGAGGTACGACGAGCATCAATGGATCGGTTGGTCTATCATTCAGTTGGCTGGAAACATTTGGAGTATCAGGAACGAAATAGGCAGGAATATGTTCATCGGAGTAGTACTTGCCCGAAGTGGTAGTGTGGAAGACCCCGTCTCCAATCCCAAACACAGGGCCGGGACGTCTGTTGAGCGCTGGCAGGAAAGGCTCGACTGTGTTGGGTGGGTAAGGGGCTTCCAAAAAGCGAGATGTGTTGCGTCCCGGAATAACATTCTTTAGTTGACGGTGGTAACTGGCGATGGTGAAGCTTGGGGTACCAGTAATGGTGTCACTACTCTCCTGATTTTTGACGGAACCCGAAAATCCTGGGAACCGTAATCCTCGAATTCACGGAAAACCAAACCTTCATACCAAGTCGATGGATCAAGAGCTTTATCCTTAAGTGACGGGTCGAGTCCTATTTTGAAGGACACGAAGGAAAGCGTGTTAGTTTCCTTTCCTTTAGCAATAAGTTTCACCACGGGCGGATTATCTTCTATCTCAAGATTGGCTTTAACTAGAGCAGCAACTGCTTCAATGCTGACGTCGGGTCGGATTCTCGACAGATACAACCAAAACTTTTTGGCCAGATCTTGGCTGCATATGGGAATGGTGACATCATTCTCCTGTGGTTTTTTGCTACCCATGCGGCAGTCAGAGGCTGGCTTGTCTGCATCAAAAACGCGACGAGGACGTTTTATAGTTCCTACATGCTCAAGTGTAGGCCAATGTGCAGTCTCAGCAGGAATCAATTGAGCGACAGGCTTAGAGTTTAATTTCTTAATTTCACTCCTCAGCTCGGTTATTGCTGTTGTAAGTGAACAAAGAGGTGAATTCTCATCAGCTTTGTTCGAGATCGTACGGAAGTGCGAATTCTCAAACAGTTCCGCGCACCCATCACACATCCAAAATAGATTTTTTCGATGGGATGAGAAGTACGAAAGCAGTGCACGTGTAACACCTGAACAGGTATTCATGTGAAAAGTAGCCCCGCAGTAGCCACGGCAGACTACGTAATCGATACCCGTATTCGCCTCGGTGCACTTTGCACAGTGTTTTGCCATAGTGACTTCGCCTTTTCCCCCCCCAACACTATGACCCCCACCTCAAAAAAAATCGCGGGGAAAGGCTACCCGCCCATAGCACTAAACAAAAACACAAACCCCCCCCAAAAAAAATTGTTTAATTTCCCCGCTGACGAACAAATTACACGTGAAGTGACGCTAAACTTAGAACTCTTCAACCGTCACTTGATCTGAATCCTATGATTCTATTCCCGTCCTCCTTCGAAAATCGCGTGGGGGGTCTGTCCTTGGGGGCGGCCAATAGCACTAAACAAAAACACAAACACTCCGTCGTCCGCATTGTTTGATTTATCACGCGCGCTGAACGAAACAAATTTACACGTTGAATTGATGACGCATAAACTTAGAACAACAACCGAATAAGACATTGATTTTACAACATAGACGGCCACAAGGAAAAGTTAAAAATTCACGACCGAATATCAGAAAACTTTCGTTATAGCAGAGAGCTTTATAGCGAATACCACAAGATAAGCAGGAAGCATTTGTTGACACATAAAGAACATTCGTGCATTGAACGAGAACAATACAAAGAGCTACGTATATTTTGTCACAAATTAAAAAGAAACGTCTCTCTGGTGCTTGCATGAAGGACTGACAGATCTACTATATCGACTCGAAATGTAATTGAAAAAAAAGCGCAACCACGTGGAGTTGTCCCGCGTTTTTTTTATGTTTCTGAGCTGTTATTGAACCCGTGGTTGAACTCACTAGGCCAAGGTGACTCGGGAGAAGATAATTGATTATTGATTATGAAGCTATAACCAACAATCAATATGAAACTAGTGATTTGAAATTCCTTCACTGTTGTAGAACCCCCTGATCCGATGTACACCTTGCAGCTTGCACCTTGCAATACATTCTTGCGCTTTTCGGTACTAGAATTTTTGGTTTTTGTTTTGATTTGCTGAATTATTTTGACAGAATATTTGAGAGTGTATTCGTGTGAGTAACGTTATTGGGGGCGAATCGTTAAGCTTGGGACCGAGCTGGGGACCGAATATATACATTTTCCTCTTGACTGTCCAGCCCCTCACTCTCAAAAATAATGAATATTACGAGTGATGTAATCCTTTTTGCACGTAAATACTTCGAGACTCAAAGATAATTATGACTCAATTGAATGTTCTATTTGATGTGTTTTTAATCCCTTATTTGAAACCCACAATAATGCGGATGCTACATTTACAACACTTGACCGAAAAGTGGAATGTGCAAGTCTTAAATTTACATGATCTTTGTCTTTGGTGTTATAACAACATCAGACCTATTGTCAACACATTCGGTTTCGCGCGTCCACGCAAGTCACACAAGTTCAAATTGTTCTCCTCCGTAATAGATTATAGGGAAGATGTAACTATATTAATCTCATCACTTTGCAAATCATCCTACTTGAAATAAAACGATATACACGTGACAGGATTAGTTAGTAATGTTTGTTGTAGTTATTTAACGTAAGCAAACAATATTAGAAAACGAAACCGATCCTTCAACTGCCCAATTGTTTGATTCATCGTAGGATGAATATGGGAACAATGAGATTAATATGGGGGCAGTTTCCCTAATACGACTGTTTTCATTGCTAGATTATAATACGCTAGATTATAATTGATCAGATTATAATACGATTGAATTTCATTGCTGGATAATGTAATGCTCGAAAATAAAAGTTTTGAAATAAGTTATAATTGAGGAACAGGAAAAAAAAAACTAAATGTATTCAAATTGAACTTTTTCAGTGATACACGGAGTACTGCACGGAGTTCATTTGCTTATATTAATAAATAATCTGAACATGGCGACAACTTCCAGTATTCTTAAAATAATTTTTGATGAAGGCCAACGGCCAGGAATGACACAAATTGATTTTAAATTATCGCTAGCATATAACTACTAGGAGATAAAGGGACAAAATGAACCCCTACAAGATAAGATTGTTCCAAATTTTACCACTACAAGCGGTGGTCTAAAAGAACCTATTTATGATTTAAATTCATTACCCCATCTGGATTTTTTTCTGTCGGTAACTAGATTTAGATCTTTGAGATTGTTTACGAAACGAGTGAAAGCTAATTTATGAAAATAAATTTTCAGTGTGGTTCAAGACTTTCAACAGGTGACGAGTCTGGCTTTTATACCGCAATACAAAGAAACGCCGATGCCGAGTATTTACGGACAAAGAAGGTGTCTGAATTCCACAAGAAGTATTTGGTTAGGCAGGCCAATTGTAGTTGTGATCGAAAATCCAAAAGTTTCGTCTCTATTGGCTCTATCAACAAGGATGAGTACGAGAAAGAATGCCTGCAAAACCGGTTGCTACCGTTGATAAGAAGACACGACTCTTCAGCTCCTTTTGGCCTCTTGTCACTATGCATAATCCGCCCTGGAATGGTATACCTTCTGCTTAAATATGAACGAGACTTTATGAATAAAACGGTCCGATGACATATCTTCAAAAAAAAAAAATTTCTTAGATTGGTAGGACTGTTATACGTTTACATGTCAAATTTGAGCACGATATGTCACGAAGCTTTTTTATACGGCACTATAAACAAGTCAACCCCCAGTGTGTTTTTCGAATTTTACTATGGAATCAAACGTTGAACAAAGAATTAGTTTGAAATTTTGTTATTCCAACGGAATAAGTGCTTCGAATACATTGAAAATGTTGCAGAAAGCCTATGAGGAATCTGCTCTATTGCGTGCACGTGTGTTTGATTGGTATAAGTCGTTCAAAGAGGTACATCAGTTGAAAATCTGCATCATGATCGTCGTCCAGCAACATCAATAAACGAAGAAAACATCGAAAAAGTGAAGAAAATTGTACTGCAAAATCGCCGTGTGACCGAGAGAGAAATAGCTGATGAGCTCAACATATCAAATGGATCCACTCATAGCATTATACACGATGTTTTGGGCATGAGACGTGTGTCCGCGCGTCTTGTTCCAAAATTGTTGAATTTTCTTCAAAAAGAGCAACGCAAAACTGTCGCTAAGGAAATGCTCACAATGAGTGATAGGGACATCCAGCACATCATAACTGGTGACGAGACTTGGGTCTACGAGTACGACGTCGAAACAGCCCAGCAATCATCGGAATGGCGCTTCCAAAATGAGCCGAAACCCAAAAAAACCGCGGCAAAGTCGATCGAATATCAAAGTTATGCTGACGGTTTTCTTCGAAAGCCAAGGTGTGGTGCACTCGGAATTCCTTCCGGAAGGTCAATGGGTCAATGCTGAATATTATTTGGGCGTTATGAAGCGTTTGCGTGAGAATATTTGTCTCAAAAGGAAAGAATTGTGGGACCATGACTTGTCGGTTTTTGCATCACGATAATGCACCAGCTCACACATCACGTTTAGTTCGCGATTATTTAACCAAAAACAACGTTAACATCGAAAACGCAAAAGAAAGGGACAATCTCTGGATTCCCCTTCTAACAATATTGATTTGAGCAATCAATTTGATATTCTTACCGATGATGAGAATGATCCATCAGTCATGCAAAAATCTTCGAAGCATTCCCGAATTAATGCAGGGAAAGAAAAGGTTCTACCTATTGTGATAACAACATCCGATTTTCATGGGCTCCGTAAGGAACTCACGAATTTCTTTATAAATTCTAAATTGGTCGTCGGGGTGAATGCCGTGTATTGGCTGAAACCTTGATCGGATTCAAACTTCTCGTGGAGTATCTTGCTCAAAGAGGCATCAAATTCTTCACACATGACACCAAAACAGAACGTCTGTTCAAAGTTGTCCTAAAAGGTCTAGCCAGTGGTGAATCCCTGGATGAGATCAAACAAGAAATTATTAAATTGCTTGGAGTTACACCAGTTCAAGTGATAAAAATGAAAAAGAAATCCCTACCTCTCGATTCTCGCAATGGGATTTCTAACGATTTTTATTTAGTTCATTTTAAATCAAATGAACTGAATAACCTTAAGGCATTGGAAAAGCCAGCCTTATGCTCCATGTCAGAGTGAAGTGGGAACACTTTAGGAAGACTGGAGGAAATTCTCAACATCTCACCCAGTGCCGTAAATGCCAGGGATGGGGTCACGGGACAAAAAATTGTCACATGGATGCCAAATGCATGCATTGTGGCGATTCCTCTCACGCCAAGGACAACTGTCCTGTGAAGGATCCCAAAAATTTTAAATGTGCGAATTGTGGTGGAAACCACAAATCCAATTTTTGGGAATGCAAGACTCACAAAGCGATCAGGTAGGGACCGCTTCACGTTCCCGACCAGGTAATTATTCCTCGGCTGTTAACAACGGTCATCGAGGAGTAAATCCAACATTCGTACCGGAAAGTACGAACAATGCCCAACCGTCAAATTTTCCACTGCTATCTACTGTTAACAATGGTCAGCGAAGTACAAATGTACCCGTAAGTACAAACAGAGCACAAGTTTTCAATGCTCAATTCTTACCTACTGGTAGCAATGTACAGCTAGGTAATGGAGCTTCCTACGCTGCCGTTACAGCCGGTAGAAACCAAAATTCTACCAGAAATGTTGAAGATTTTGACTTAGGTAGCATAACCGCTCCAAAAATGGATTTTTTACAGAAATCATTAATCGATATGATTAATGGAATGTTAAATACAAACTCCATGTTTGAAACCATTCAAACTGGTATAAAATTTGCAAACAATATTGTCATGACCCTGAAATTCAGTAATGGGTATTAAGACACTGAATATTTTAGATTGGAATGCTCGATGTCTTAAAAATAATGAAGACGAGCTGTTTAACTTTTTACGAGTTCATAACGTGCATATTGCCGTTGTTACTGAAACTTTTCTTAAACCAGGTGATAAAATAAAAAGGGATCCTAATTGTTTCGTACACCGCAATGATCGTCTTGATAGTCCAGGTGGTGGCGTTGTCATAATTATTCATAGGCGTATCAAACATCAAAGTCTTTCTTCATTTGATGCCAAAATTTTTGAAACTTTGGGGGTTTCTGTTGAAACAAAATTTGGTCAACTTACACTATTAGCTGCCTATTTACCATTCCAATGCGTAGGTCAGCAAAAGAATCTTCTCAAGGGTGACCTACAGAAGCTTACCCGTAATAGGTCAAAATTCTTCATTATTGGTGATTTTAATGCAAAACACCGTTCGTGGAATAATACTCAAAGTAATTCCAATGGTAATATACTATTTGATAATTGTTCTGCGGGTTATTACACTATCCAATAAACAGCCCAACTTGCTTTTCTTCTGCCAGAAATCCATCAACTATTGATTTGGTCTTAACTGATTCATGTCAACTTTGTAGCCAATTGGCTACCCATGCTGACTTCGGTTCGGATCACCTTCCAGTAACTTTTGAAATATCTTAAGAAGTAATTTCTAATCCCAACAGTTCTACTTTTAATTATCATAGAGCTAATTGGAACCAATATCAAACATTCATGGAATATAACTTTGATCCTAATATTGCTTTGGAAACTAAAAATGATATCGATAATGCTCTTGAATCTCTGACTACTTCTATAGTTGAAGCAAGAGCTGTCTCAGTTCCAAAATGCGAGGAAAGTTCAATGCAATTATAATAGACGACGATCTTCAGCTTTTGATCCGTCTGAAAAATATCCGTAGAAGACAATATCAAAGAACACGCGATCCTGCCGTGAAAGTTATCTGGCGAGATTTGCAAAAACAAATTAAAAAACGCTTCTCTGCCCTGAGGAACAAACAATAAAAAAAATGTCACAAATAAAACCCGAGCCCCCCCCCTTTTGAAACCCCCCAAAATTTTAAAAAAACCCCAAAAACCTCTTCCCCCGCTCAAAGAAGGTGATAAAATATTGCTAACAAAAATGGAAAAAGCTCAAAAACTTGCTGAGCAGTTTGAGAGTTCCCATAATTTCAGTTTGGGTCTTACTAGTCCTATTGAGAATCAGGTTGCTCTTGATTATCTGAATATTTCTTCAAGAGAAAATATTTTTGATGAATCCTGGGGTACTGATTTGGATGAAGTAAAAACTATAACTAAAAAGTTAAAAAATATGAAGGCTCCAGGTGATGATGGAATTTTCTATATACTCATAAAAAAACTCCCAATGTACCTTGTCTTTCATGGTAAAATTATTTAAAAAATGTTTTCATTTGGCATACTTTCCTGAAAAATGGAAAAATGCCAAAGTTGTTCCAATTTTGAAGCTCGAGAAAGATCCAGCTGAAGCTTCTAGCTACAGACCAATAAGTTTACTTCCTTCAATCAGTAAACTTTTTGAAAAGCTAATTTTGAATAGAATGATGCTTCACATCAATACAAACTCAATTTTTGCAGATGAGCAATTTGGATTTCGCCATGGCCATTCAACTACTCATCAACTTTTGAGAGTTACTAATTTAATTCGTTCAAACAAATCTGAAGGCTGCTCAACTGGAGTTGCTCTTCTAGACATCGAAAAAGCATTCGACAGTGTTTGGCATGAAGGTTTGATTGCTAAATTGAAAAACTTTAATTTTCCGCTCTATATTATGAAATTAATTCAAAATTATTTAACTGACAGAACTCTGCAGGTAAATTATCAGAATTCCAAATCTGATCAACTACCTGTTAGAGCTGGAGTAGCATTCTTGGGCTCAGGGTAGCATTCTTGGGCCGATACTATGTAACATTTTTACTTCCGACCTCCCTGATTTGCCTCAGGGTTGTCAGAAATCCTTGTTTGCCGATGACACAGGCATTTCCGCTAAAGGAAGAAGTCTTCGTGTTATTTGCAGAAGACTGCAGAAAAGTTTGGACATTTTCTCTTCTTATTTACAAAAATGGAAGATTTCTCCCAACGCTTCCAAAACTCAACTAATAATATTCCCACATAAACCTAGAGCTTCTTTTTTGAAACCTAATAGTAGTCACATCGTTACTATGAGCGGTGTTCCAATTTCCTGGTCAAGCGAAGTGAAATATCTTGGTCTATTACTTGATCAAAAATTAAATTTTAAAAATCACATTCAAAATGCATTGAATAAAAATGTATGCCAAATGTAATAAATATATAAAATGTTTATATCCTCTTATAAATAGAAAATCCAAACTTTGTCTGAATAACAAACTACTAATATTTAAACAAATTTTTAGACCGGCCATGCTTTATGCTGTTCCAATATGGTCTAGTTGTTGTGCTACCAGGAAAAAAGCACTTCAAAGGATTCAGAACAAAGTTCTTAAGATGATTTTGAAGTTGCCATCTTGGTACAGTACTAACGAAGTACATAGAATTTCGAATGTTGAGACTTTAGAACAAATGTCCAACAAAATAATTAATAATTTCAGACAAAAATCGTTGCAATCTTCTATTGCAATGATTAATTCCCTTTATGCTTAGTTAAGATTAATTTTAGTTTGTTTTTAGTTTTAAGATTATTATTGTTATACTGGCACGCATGAATAAAAACCTGTTTAAAATACTGAACTGCTAAGGCATGAACAATGTAAACAAAATTTGGTACATATTTTAATAAATTAAGGTTGATAAGTTACGGTAGTAGCTGGAGCACCTAGATTAACATGAAATGTAAATATGAATAAATGTGGAACAAATAAAGAGTTAAAAAAAAAAAACGTTAAAAACTAACATCGATTCTCAAGCGCCGTATTCACCTGATATGGCACCATGTGACTTTTTCCTCTTACCCAAACTCAAATTGCCGCTTCGTGGTAAACATTTTCAGACGATTGAAGTCATCAAAGAGAATTCGAAGAGGGAGCTTAAGGCGGTACCAGAAGAGGCGTATGAAAAGTGCTATAAGGAATGGAAAAAAACGTTGGCTTATGTGTATCGCCTCCGATGGTGATTATTTTGAAGGAGACAAGTTAAATATTGAAGAATAATTAACCGTATGTGTTTCATTTAACCAGTCTCGTTCATATTTGAGCAGAAGGTATAACTCAACTATACTGAAATAAATTTTTTTTTGCTGACATTAGCTTAGAGTCCGAAATTTAACGTGGACAGGCTTTACTCTTACTATCACTGAGTGCAGCCTGAAGTAATCGCGAGACTTCAATTCACTGGAAAAAATACGTCTGTTTTAGGCATTTGCAGAAATTAACATATAAAGGGAAACTAGAAAATGGATCGAAGTGACATTCTACTCCATAATCGATTCTTCATTTAAATAAGGAAGTTGAAAAGGTAGACAGGAACAAAAAAGTAAAAACATAATCACTTCCTTATCCCTCTAACGTGTTATCATTTGCAGCATAAGAGAAACTCAATTTCACTGAAGCTTGTCCTCGTTAAATTCCGGACACTTTGCTTTCAGTGTAGATTTTGAATTCTTTCACGGATCGCTGAAACGGTTCACTTATATGACAGCTGAAACTCTCCACTTTATTTTGTGGTACAACATGTTTACATTCTTGTTACATTCAGTAAAATGACGTCGAATCAAGTGGAAGTGCGCAAAACGGCAGCAAAATCCGAATTCATCGGTACGCGATCTTGCCAAGAAATTAAACTACCGAAAAGAAGCGTGTCTCGTGTTTGTAAATCATTTGACCAGCGCTTGACTGTGGATCGGAAGGTTGGAAGTGGAACAAATCGAAAAGTATGCTCCCGACAAATGGACAAGAAGGTGGTAGCCATTATTGAGAATAATCCCATTTTTTCTGTACGAAACGTGGCTCGCAAAGTTAGGAAGTCAGAATCATACGTACAAAAAGTGAAGCAGAGGCAAGGACTGAAAGCGCACAAAGTGAAAAAGGTGCCCAGCCGCGATGACAAGTAAAATGTCACTGCAAAAAGTCGTTTTAAGAAGCTTTACACCATTTTTTTGCAAACATTTTCTTGTATCCTAATGGACGACGAAACATACGTACAAGAAGACTTTAAACAGCTTCCTGGTCTGGTTTTTTACACCGCAATGCAAAGGAAGGCCGTTGCCGAGCATTTCCGGACAAAGAAGGTGTCCAAATTCCCGAAGAAGTATTAGATTTGGCAGGCCATATGTAGTTGACGTCGAAAACCTAAAAGTTTCCTCTCTACCAGCACTATCAATAAGGATGTGTACGAGAAAAAATGCCTGCAAAAGTGGTTGCTACCGTTTATCAGAAGCCACGACATGATTTGTCTGCTTGTCACTTTGCGAAATCCGTCCTTGAATGGTATAAGGTACAAGAGGTCAAATGCGTGCCAAAAACAGCCAATTCACCAAACTGTCCAGAACTTCGCCCTATTGAGAAGTACTGAGCTCTAGTTAAGCGGAAACTCTTCGAAACTAAGAAAAAAAAGCAAATGGTATCGATGATTTCAAGAGAAGATGGAGAATCCCCACGGCGGGCGTATCTGAGGATACCGTACGGAACCTGATGTTGGGTGTACAACAGAAAGTTCGAGAATTTTACAGAAAGAAGGATTTACATTTTAATCAACTGTTTCCAATGTAGATATAACTCTATTATTGTGAAATAAACAATCGGTTTTGTTGAATTATGTGTAAATTTGTTTTGCTGCTATTATTTTGGTGTCCGAAATTTAACGTGGACAGGCTTTAGTGTTCTGGTGTTCATTTTGGCTCGTCTTCCCCGTAGTCGCCGCTGTCGACCCAACATTCAACCGTACTTTCCATGTTCAGTGGTGATGATGGGGGTCAAAATAAACGCTGCGCACGCTAGTGCTCCACTTTCTGAAACGAGGCAAGGATATTCCATTTTCCGTCATCGTCTGGTACTTCTGTCCTTTGTGCACCATTCATCCCCATCGCATCCTTCTCGACTGATACATATATGTGTGTGTGTAATTCACATTCATCGGGAATGATTTATGCTGATTGAATTAATCAAGTTCAGAGCAAGGCTTATCCATACCTATGCATAAAGATTTGGAAGAGCTGGGAAGAAAAAGGCGAAGGAGATGAAACTTTAGAGAAAGTGCAGACTAGTCTAACATCGGAATCCGGTTACATTCACAACGAAGCATATGTGGAATTGGAATCGATATTGGAATAAAATTGGACTGCATCGAATCAAATCGAACTTGTCGTTTTCCAGTGGTTGGCATCCTAGCTGGGGTACACATGGCAAAACCCAACGAGCATATTTTATATCATGGCTCCGTTCAAAGACTCTAGTCGAGACTCTCTGATATAGGTATGAAGAGTAGAACGTTGATATTCATGGAATATTTTAACGATTTTTTGCTGTCACAATCATACGTAAATAAAGGTGCCTGAACCGAACGTAAAGTTTGTTTGTCTTCTATAAATCATAACTGTTCTATGTTCATGTAAGGCGAAGCAAAGAGTTAATACCTAATTTCCGTCATACTAAGCACCAGTGTTAGGAATACTCCTTTTGAGTTTAGACTAATTTATCGATAACTTGTTTCAGAGCCTAAAGTTCAAAATATGATCATATTCTAAGCATTGTGAGCGTATATTCACATTCAATTTTGAACATCTTTGGACTATCCTGGTGGATATATGAAAATTATATATATATTATTATATTAGATATATAACGGTACATTTTTGACATTTTATTGCTAAAACTTATATAAGTATGGATCACATTGCTGTATTTTATGGATCATTTTAATTTTGTTATGGATTTTCATCAGAGCTTTATGGGTCAGAAATACGTTTTTTATGGAACCAATTTCAATTTTTCATGGATCATTCCTTCAGTTTAAAGGTGCAAACTTAAGGCTGCCTTTTGGCTGAGTGTAGTGCTAAAGAATAGGTTATAATACAAAGTAGACCAGTGCAACAAAAAAAAACAACGAAAAAAACAGAATACGATTCATTTTCATTTTTATGGCTGAACAATATAGTTTTATTTCCGACGCAACCTTTGGTGAGATCTGTCTTATTATAAAAACATCACAAAAATCTATTTTCAAATCATACTACATACGAGCCTGGTTTGGAAATTCTAAAGTTCTAAACCTTGAAATGTGCTGCTGCACCCTTATCCATATTATATCGGTAATCTTTACATGCGGGGCTTATTGTATGTGACAGCAACCTAGGAAGGGACTCGACTCCCCAGACATTCTGAAATGGATTGGAGGATCTACAATAGATCTATCACTTTCTAGCTTCTGGATTAAACTTCCTTTCAATGTTCACCTAAAGGATTGTTACAAATACAAAGATCTTTTCCATAATACTTACAACTTTTATAATACTTATAAATCGTATGAAATATGTGTAAGTTTTTTATACATTTAGTAGATTAAATTTAACCAGGTGGCGCCTGTCAAACACCAACAAATCACATACAAATACACACAAGTATGATTCTTGTTACGTACATACGTTGTGCTGAGGAAGAAGAATGAATTATTGTAACTAACAAAAAACAAATCAGTTTAGTGGATTTTTGTATATCCTTCAAAATAAATATGGGGGGATTAATTTAACATTATCTTCAATTTTGTGATTTGAAATATATATTACATATACAATAAATGTTACTTACGTTCGGAGAAAACATACATCAATTGTTATAAGCTTGAAACAGTGCTTTGAAATTAAATTGCCGGGCATAAAAAAAGGAATTCATCCAATCCTGTGGAAATTCTATAAGCTTAAATGAGACTGCAGCCAGACCAGAATATAGAAATTAAACAGATGATTTTTACCCGTCTTACACCAAAATAAGGGTATTATGATCGCTTGAAAACTCGACTTTTTATCCGACGCCCAGATGGCTGAGTGTCATATACCATTCGACTCAGCTAGACGAACTGAGCACATGTCTGTGTGTATGTATGTCTGTGTGTGTGTGTGTGTGTGTGTGTGTGTGTGTGTGTGTGTGTGTGTGTGTGTGTGTGTGTGTGTGTGTGTGTGTGTGTGTGTGTGTGTGTGTGTGTGTGTGTGTGTGTGTGTGTGTGTGTGTGTGTGTGTGTGTGTGTGTGTGTGTGTGTGTGTGTGTGTGTGTGTGTGTGTGTTAAATAATGTCACATTTTAGTTCTGTTGACGGCAAATGAAAGCTACAACATTCCCATACAACGCTGTTGATTTTTTTTTCATTCGGACATTTCGTTACGAAGATATGAACGGAACAGTACTTTACGGCTTATTATAATAGTAATCAAGCAGTTTTGTCTCCGATTATACACTGAGCTGTACAGATTGCCAAATCAAAGCTATAAAGTCCTCAAATAACTGGTCATAATTTCATAATGATTAGATAACCCCTCAAGGAGATATGAGCAAAATAATACCTGAGAGCACATAATTGTGAGATGTAAATATACTCGTTGCCGTTCAAAACCGAACAAGACCACTCACCCCATTCGATACCACTTGCATTCTATTGTTCCGCATCTGGTGCGTTGTATAGCACATACAGCGGACTAGCCACACTATGCGGCTCTATAGAATTAGAGCAGGATCTATTGGCTCGAGTGGTCCGGGTTTGAACTGCAACGAGTCTATTGGAAAAATACACAAAGTCTCCATTTACTATAACTACACAATTTTCAACGAACATGTACTTGTTAAGCATCTTGAATCCATATAGATAATCAAAGTTGACGCTTAGGATTGTCTAATAATTCATTCTATGGACTGATTATATGGAATTTCTAATATTTATGTTATTTCCCCTTTTATATAACTAACATAAACAGGTCGTTAAAGACTATTAATGCCAATATTTTAATCACATCGATGAACAATACGTTCAGAATTGACAAATAGTTCATTTTATAAACTGAATGTATGACATATCTAATATTCCTGGTTCTTCCTGGAATTTCTGATAAAAATATGTATTCAGTACCATATTGGCCACATTTGAGTTCGTAATTCTGGTGAACTGTAAGAAGGGTTCAGTCTCACACTCGGTGGATTAATTCGGGTTTTGACGTAGGACTACGTCTGTGTTTTCAATACTGGGGTACACGTTCGAATTGCGAAAATTTGGAGCGTCACGAAAAATATATAGGTTTTGAACGTTAATAACTAAGTCATTTCACGATCGATTTACAAAATGTTTTCCCCAAACGATCGGTACATTTTCTACGCTTCGATTCCAATATTTAAATCTATTGATTTATAACATTCAACTATTGAAATTAACGCAAATTTAAGGTAATGTCTTATAATGTCGATTTTTTCAGAGTAAATTTACCAAATACACAGTACTTTTCTAGCACAGATTTCATATTTAAGTACCGAACGTCTCCTAGGCAGCCATGAATGTTATAAAAGGGGTACACCTTCGCATTTTGAATTAGTTTTTCG
This sequence comes from Aedes koreicus, assembly GCA_024533555.2. Classification (NCBI taxonomy): domain Eukaryota; kingdom Metazoa; phylum Arthropoda; class Insecta; order Diptera; family Culicidae; genus Aedes; species Aedes koreicus. The sequence goes on along the minus strand of JAHHFK020005770.1, from coordinate 43,113 downwards.
GTGGTCGTGGAGCTGTGCAGAGTAGGTTCTGCAGTTGGATCGTAGCCGGCAGCAGCACTGGCGAGCAGTCGTTGCCCAGAGAGGCGTTGGTGCAGTTGGCTATTGTTGCCGATATTTGGCGGGAAAAAGCCGCCCCTGACAACGAGACAAGAATCAACTATCCCACGTCACCTGAAGATGGCCACCCGCAACGACGAGTAGCTGAACCAAGAATACTAAGAAGAAAGCCCATCTCAATCGCGAACCATGTTTCTCCCCCATCAACTAAATCCGTCCTTTTCAGGACGATCAAATCAATTTTCCAATTAAAGAGTTTATTTGGTTAACATTTTTTTTTGGGCTGTTTGAAATTTCCATTACCGCGCCCGGCTGAACATGGCATTGCTTTAAACGCCGCGTCCCGGAATAAATAGCAAAGCGCGTTGAACAACCAATGAACCAACAGATCCATAACTATCTTCTACGCGTTAGAGATAATGGCCCTCTCAACCATCGTAGAAAACACAACCGGGGCCGTATCATAATTAAGTGCCACCAAGTGTACAATAGAATTTTCTTGGCCCTTTTCAGAACTGACTTAAATTAATTAGCGGATGGCCCTGACGTGTATGGGAATTCTATTGCTGCGTAGTCCTACGTCAACTTTGCGTACAACCCCATTGGGCTGTCCCATATAGTTTTTTTTTAATTTAAAATTTTGATTATTTTTAAAATCCTGAAATATAAGAAACGGTATTCAGCCTTAGCCAAGAGAAATTCAAACAAAGCAAGTCTATATCCTACAAAATATGTACCTGACCTTTGGCACTAACCTATTGTTAACCTGTTAATCAATTGTGACAAAATTGTTCCAATTGTGACAAAATTGTTCCAATTGTGACAAAATTGTTAGAATTTTATAAAACAATAAATAACATCAAGTTCATAAGAGTTGTAGTAACTAGCGCATTGTTTAATAAATATTCGACTTAAGAGATTCCAGTATTCATACTTTATGTATGGTATACATAATAACGAAAATATATATTTAATACGAAAAATATTTAAAACAAATCCTTACCTTGATAATTTCATTTTCTGCGCATTTAATTAATATTACAGATTCTTCACATACGGGTCTGTCGAAACGAAAATAATCCTTTAACAACACAGGCAACTGCAGTTTGTTATCCTCATTTGCGCGTCAACGATTGGAAAATTCCAATAGCAAGCTGTCACAAAATATCCCACTTGACGACCAAATATTTCACTGAACAGATGTTCCGCACGCACTCTACACGATTCCAATCGTCCATATAATCTCCTGTCCCAATGCACCTGCGATAACCGGTTCGTCCGAGTTTTTTTTATTATTGTTTCCAACAGGAGTATATTTTCTACCACCGCAAAAATTGTCACATTTTCACCTTCACACCTTTATTTCACCCAAATCACCCACGAGGTCACACTTGCGCCACACGTCACCGCTGGTCAGCTTCCGGTCCGCACTTGGGACGGAAAATTAATGACTTTTTTCACACTTTTTCGCACAGCAGAGGTTTCTCGTTTGGACTACCCTTTTTCACGCTCTCTGACTGTCTATGCGGCATAGATCCTCTGGTATCCTCATTTGAATATTATTTTTATTTCTTTTTTTTCAGTCCTTATGCTAAGTACCGTTAACAAGTGGCAATGAATGTTTCCTTTGATTTTGTTATTTGCGCTGTTCGCTAAAATTCGAGATGAGAAAAAAAGGAAACCGTTATTTTTTGTAGATGACTTTTAGTCACTATCCAACTGCAGTAAGAACCGTTCCGCACCAAGCTAGAGACCAAATATCTATTGATGCATGGCAAACATTCTTGAACATTAACATATATTACTCCGCCAATGGCCCAATTCAGCAGAGGGGCAAACGATCAGCGTAGCTGGCTGCAGTAGAGATGGTTCCTGCTTTGGTGGCACACCCTCCGGTGCTCTAGTTTCTAACTCTATTTTATTGGCTCAGAGTTCAGAGTTTTGCTCTTCCAAACCATCAATCGATTGTACCCCAGTAGTTGATATTATTTACCGTGGGAGATATGTAAACCGTTCACTAATATCCAAATTTCGACTCATTAACCATGGCATATGATTGAACATGCCACACAATTATACTAATGAGAAAATGAAACAGGTATCGAAACCACAAAATTAAGAAACATGGGATTACATTTAGATAATTCGGTTAAGAGCCAGCAATAAGCTTATTGCAACAATAAAACAAGTCAGAATACCCATAAATAAGCTTATTGCGATAATAAAACAAGTCAGAATAACCATCCAGTTAATAGCATAGCATAGCATAGCATAGAACATTTGCACAAAGCGTGGGGGGAGTAACCGAGATAAGCCTATCCACTTCCACTCAACATTTCGCCAAAAATGTAAAGTGTCGTCACAGAGAACAGACGTTCATCTTCAGTCTGCTACTTGTGTAAAACTTTAAACCGACATTTCAAGTGTATGTCGTTATGCTCCTGATAGGCGGCGCTGCAGTTGTGCGATAACTGTCATGTAAATGTTTATCAATAAAGAGCCTAGCACATAATCTGAATTTTTTTGTTTGTTTTTCTCTGCACTTGCTTTTTATAGCGGCTGCTCATATTAACTTTTACACACGTTTTTCAAAAAAAGGTATATGGACATCAATGTCTGTTCTCTGTGGTGTCGTAGACCCGCTTCTCTCTGCGCACCTGTCCACGTCCTTACAACTGTTTGAAAAATTGATAATTGTCTTGACATCTATTGCCGAAAGTGCTGGGAACCCAAACAACCTTCATAGACGTTCAAGAGATAAAAAATTGGCGAATTTCAAAATTTTATTTGTAGAATGGTTATATGTATACAATATTGCAATATGGTTGTAAAAAAAATAATATGTTGAAATTATTAATAATGATAGGCATATGATAATAATATACAGCTTGGTGTCTCTTTGGAGCTCAAAGTCAATAGGAGAACATAATATGCGTATGTACAAAATATATCTAACGTCCACTGGATTGTTACTGACAAAAAAAAATTAGATAAGTATTAATATCCTAATAGTCCTGGAAAAGCTGAAAACAGATAGATCATTCCAAATATCAATGAAAGTTTTTTTTTATAAGACATGTGGTTGAAAATTTTCTTTATACTGTCCTAGTTACATTTCAAAGATAGAAATTGGAGCGATCGAAGAGCCCTGTTTGATGATTTCTGAAATAAATGGCGTATCTTATCATAATACATAAAATAAAATAGTTAAATATAATCATATACTGCTAATAAGCGCATGCCAGTCTTTTATGAATATAGAAGTTGAAATTCAGAAGTGCTGTTTCAAAGTAAATGTTATGCTGAAATGCTGAAAAATAAATTGAACCTTTGATGCCCTTCATGTTGCTCCAGGGTCTTACATGGTTTTAGAATGCAAAGATGATTCCAAAGCGTGCTGAAATTGTTGATAACATGAGAATGTAAAATATATAATATGATTAAAAGGTACACGATCTTCAGTCGCACCCCCTCACTTCGCTATTGTCAAATTGACAACATTGCCCAGGCTACGCCAACGAGCGTCTCCATGTTTCAGCTGGCAGTCTTTTGTGATCATATGACTCGTGGAGGCGTGAGGTAGGAACTTGTGAGGACGAGAGGTCGGTCGCACCCTCCTTCGAAGTTGTCAACTCACCATTTGAAGCCCAAGTCAGAATAACCATCCAGTTAATAGCGATAAAAAAATCTACAGGTAGCTAAAAATATCATCTTTGATTTCATTAATAAGCTTACAAAAGAAATGTTTAATTTCTTGTGGAGATAAAATACATCTACACAAAATTACAATAAGTCCCAAAGAAAAGCGGAAAGCAACTATAAAATAACTTTACTTTGCTAGAGCCCATAACTTCAAAAATATCAGCAAATAATGTTATGATTCTTGTATCTGAAAAAACGCTTGTATGAAACATATGTACCGGCTCACTATTTGCTCATGCTCATGATTCTAAAATATGATTATGATTATTACAGTTCGAAAGCACTCACTAAGCTCACACAAGAGCTGAATTTAGATTATAGAGATGATGTCGACTTTGCCAGTAAGAATACTAAATTAATTAGTCAAACTGTCATAGAAAGAAAAAAGGATACGTGGTGTTTTGGTATCCCGCTTTTCCCCTGGCTCAAACATTTTATTGACGATGCGACTAATCCATACGCTAACAAATGATTCAACTAGATAATTTTGAACGTATTAAAATTCATGCAATTGATAAACAGCTAAACATTATATTTGATTTCTTCTGCTTGTGTGACTGTAAAATAGTAATGTATTTTATATTTGGTGAGTGAGAATTCCTGTCAGTACAGTACACTAAGGTCTTTTTGCATACGGTTTTTTTTTACACGTTTTCGGCGATACCTCCAGAACGGAACAACTTATCGACGGAATTCGAATCACATTTTACGTTTTGGGCAAAAAGTAAACATATAGCAGTTTTTCAAAAAATTCACAATTTTTGGTGTAAAAACTTAAAATTTTAAAAACTGTATTTTGACCATTGCATGGAAAGGTAACAAACGCAAACAAAATCAAAGCAGTTTAAAACGTTAATGCATGTTAATTTATCAACTATTTTTAGTCTTTTTTTACACGGTTTCATAGTAAAAGTAGAACGTATCCCGTGTACAAAAAAAAACCTTATTGTATATGGCCACAAAAATGAGAAGCTTGCATGAAGTTTATTTTTCAATATATTTCCATATCTTTAACATTTGTTTTGATGTAGTTCAGTTCAAATCTATCTCGAAAGCGTCTTCGAAAGCGTCACAGCTGGCACGCACGATGTCTTGAGGCATGTCGTTCCATACTTTCACCAAACGTTTCTTAAAAGTTTCCTCAATTAGTCCTTTGGTATTCCCCACTTTCCCCACCATGTAGCCCCAATCCTGTGTAGCTTTCGCTTGGTGGGACGGCCCAGACTCTTGTTGGAAGCAGTATGGTGCATTTTTGTAGTGTTTCTTGACGAAAACATTATCGATGTAATATTTACTGTTGATTTTTACACCAGGTTCAATTAACAGCATTGGAACCTTCAAAATTGTGGAGAAACATCCCCAAACCATCCTTTGAAACATTTTGAAACCTTTGAACAGCTAGTTTATCACAAGGAATATCAGAAAGATATGCAACATACAACCTGTCATTTTGCTGGTTGTGGTGATGCACAACAGGAACATTTTTTCGTCCGAAAACAGAATTTCACTATCACCGTGCCGCTTGACCAGCCTCCGACATCGTTCGATTGTTGCAATCTTTGGCTTTGCAGACAAGCCATGCAACCGTTGTTTTTTGTATGGATTCAGTCCAAGGTCGTCTTCCAAAATACTCCTGATCGCTGCGACATTTCAAGTTCTTTGGCCATCTTTCGGCCAGACTTGCCAGGATTCCGCCGAATTCGCTCTCTCTCACATTTGAGGGCTTCCGGACACCGTGCGTTTACGGCCTGGTCTGACCAGGCCTGCGAAAAATGAATCTTTCGTTTATTCCGAGTGGTTTCAATTTCTTTAAAATTTAACACGGTCTGATATGTTTCAAAAACAGACTTATCATGAACTTTTCGCGTCGATGGTTAGCCCAAGTTTCAAACGAATGAAAATTTAAAACAAACTTGGGAGCCGTGTTGACATTTGAATACATTCTAGATGGAAAATGTGCATTCATGTCTGTGATCAACCCATCCAAAGTTACACATGTTAAGAAAAAAAAGGACAGGAATTACCACTCATCCTGTAAGCTTTCACCCTTTTACTCCACAGAATTAATCTAATTACGCTCATGTTCTCAAAAGTTATTTTTCACTTCTTTCTACGAAAAACTGGAAATCAGCCATTTGAATCAACCTTTCAACATACAATTTTCAAAGTGTGCGGTCAATTTATAGTTAATTTTATATGCAGTGTATGGAATAAAATTCAATGACATTAAAGCAGTCAAGCCCACAATGAATAATACGTAGAATGTCATTAGGAATGATAAAAAATTATTTTAGAAGTCGTGGAATAATTACTCAGTAGGAAAGATTCAGGGATGTTTACTAATCAAAACCTGTTTACTAATTTCTTAGTAAGATCTTATGAAATACTCAATTTATTTACAGAATCCAAAAAAGGAATAACGTAATCAGTGCACGATATAAAAGGAGTGAAAATAAATTACGTTTAGACAGAATACATTGTTCAAGACCCCTATGCAGACATCTGCAATGCTCTGTATATTTCTATGCACCATAACGCTTCGAAAAATTCTAAAGGGTGCGGCAGAAAATAATGCGAAAATTTGTTCTATTTCTTTCAAATCCCATTTTCAACTAATTCAAGCAATAATATCAACATTTTCGAGTGCAGTTATCTTTATAAAGTCCTTTTAAACATATTTATTCAATGAGTCCTCCATTTTTATTAATAACATCCTCGAGCCGACGCCGGAAGCCAGAGCATGCTTTTCGGACGTAGTCCTCCGACATTGACTGCCATGTGCGTGTTATGGTTGACTTCAGGGTTTTCACACTAGGGTGTGATGTTTTGCAGGCTCGTGCTTCAACATATGCCCAAATCGAATAATCCAACGAATTAAGATCTGGACTGCTAGGGGACCACAAATCCTTCGGCCAAAACTTCATGTTATCGTTCAACCATTGTTGGGTTCGATCGGACGTGTGACACGGGGCTCCATCCTGCTGTAGCACAACGTTTTGGTCCTCGGAGAAGTTGGCCTTCACCCAGGGAAGCACTTGGTCCTTTAAAATACCGATATACACTTCGGTATTGATTTTAACTCCAGCATCAATGAAAACAGGCGGCATTTTCAAACCGTTGGACGCCACCAAGCCAAACATCATCACACCAGCCGGATGTTTGGTTTGAATTTTGAATTTCACTTTTTTCGAACCGTTCTCCATTTTCTGCGGTGAAATGAACCGGTCCGTGCGGCTGTTGGCCACAGCATCGATGCTGAAAAGCTTTTCGTCGGAGAACAGGATTATCATTTTGTCCTTCTCCAACAAGGAAAGCAATCTCTTGGAACGAGTCACTCGTAGTTCCTTGACCCGGTCCGTAATCAAGTGGCGTTTCACTCTGGCTCTGGAAGATGCATGCAGGGCTTCTTTGATGATTCTCCGCATGGATTTCTCCGAAATATTGGCTTTCTTTGCAAGTTTTCTTATGGAACGCACCGCGTTGCGAGCAATTTTTGCACGGACCGATTTGATCACGTTCGGCGTGCGTGCAAAGCGCGGACGTCCGCTTCCCGGCTTCCGCTGCTTAGGACCATCCTGTGGGGACCTTTTTATGCGGTAAACTGTTGCCAAATGGCACCCTACCTCCTTGGCAATCTCTTTTGGCTTTTCTGGGCGAGCAACAAACTGGTGATCACTTCTTTCGCGAACATTTTGACGAATTTGCAATAAAACAAATAGAATGTTTGGATGCAGTACTTGAAAGTAAACATAAACAAATACACTTTCGACAGAAATTAGTCACTAGCTACATGAATTAACCCAATACTCATGTTTGAACATTTTCGCATTATTTTCTGCCGCACCCTGTATAAAACTTAATACAATGTTGCGTAATAAGTGATTGCTCCCTTATTACATACATATTATACATATTCGAAGGCAACTCAAAGTGTCAAAGTGAGTAGCACACTCAAAAGACGCGACGCGCGACAGGACACAAAACTTATTGTTCCTACAAAACGTAAAAAGGGGGTTTGAAGGTTTGAATTTACCTTTTTAGTCGACCAGTTTCGGGCCATCGTACATCGTCCTGTAGATGGACAACATCTTGCACGAAACCGGTCGACTAAAAAGGTAAATTTAAAAATCCCCTTTTTACGTTTCGTAAGAACAATAAGTATTGTGTCCTGTACAAACCGGCAAATCAGGATCGATGCCAGCTAGGACCTACACTAATTTTTGAAAATCTCAGATAACCCCCTCCCCCCTTAACTTTTAACTTTGATCCATACATTTTTTTTTAATTGTGAATGGAGCGAAGACTTTGGTCAGAACCCCCTCCCCCCAGAAAAGTCTACGTAGTTTATGAATAGCCCCATACTGGCTGCAACAAACTCAGACAGGATGAGGAAGCACGTTATATACTAGCTTAGTGTAATAAAGCTGATAACTGTGCTATTCCACTACCTTACTTAAAATTTCTGAAACCGCTCGGAAACGGCGAGTGTGCTTTTGGTACGGTTGCCCCCGTCCCAGTAATACCTTGGCAGGCCTTCAAATACACTCGAAACTCGTCACCTTTAATCGGTGAAAGTAGGCTCATATGCAAATTCCTTACAAGAGCCGATCTGGCTTTGAACACGGCACCCCTTGCATAGACAACCATGGCATCATGAAGGCGACTTCTTATTACTGGAGGAGATAGCGGTTTGAAGTGGGGATCCTACAGTATAACAGAAAATAACAACAACGTGAAGTAGCTCCGGCAAACGATCGTCGGGCGGCTGAAACCCGGAAGTCTCTTTCTACCGGAATCACAAGCCCGACCTCGGCACCTGCCCAGGTAGCATCGGTCCCGGAAGACCTTCCACTGCCAATGAGCCCTTCGTTGGAGTAGGACCGATCCACCGCCGGGTACTGTTCCGAGCAGTTCGTAACAAAATACCAACTTGATTCGATGGGACACCAGTGAACCAGATGCAATCCGCGCCGTACCTGTAGGATACCACTACCAACCAACTGTATTTTTATGATCCAAAATGTCTCATCTTTCAGCTCTCAGTCTCATTATTATCAGATTATAAACGAAACGAAAAGGATATATCCCAATACATTTGATACAACTCTATTTCGTATGATAAACTGAGTGTTTTGCTTGGGGTGCTTATTAAGTCAATTGTCCCCCAAATTTATAATTAGATCATTATAACACCTCTTGGTAGACCTCTAATCTCTAAGACCACAAAATATTGCTATATACACCGCTCCAAAAAAACACAAAGAAATGGTAGACCTCTTAAAGTCTCCTGGAAATGTTTATCTAAATATTGTACTCGAAAAAAATGCAACCGACAAAAATGATCACCAAAAATTTATTTTAAGTCAAATATTTTTGAAATTTTCCGGGAATAAATAAACACATATTGGCAATGTTTTTGCAAAGTTGGTTTTTTTAACCTCTTCTAGGCTAAATGCCCGGACCTTGGCCCTTGGACACATTTGTTACAATCGAGCTGATGTAACTTAATTGTGCAACAATGTTTAACGGTTTTGTGTTACTTGGGTTAACGCTACCCATCAAATCAAGTGCAACACTTGTGCCATCTTTCTTACACACTTTTATGCACTCTTTCTTCAAATCCTTGTCGTTTTTCAAGACCTTCCCTGTTTTTCGGAGCTTGCCCTTCATAATCGTTCAGAATTTCTCTAGCGAGTTGGGCGGATTAGCCTCCTTCGGCACAAAAACAACATCGTTGGCTTCGTACCACTCCATCACCGGTTTTGTGTAATGGCATGATGCCAGATCCGGCCAAAACAGAGTGTTACCTTCGTGGGACCGGATGAAGACAGCAGACGCGGTACAGCTTCCTGTTAGGCGCATTCCTTACCTTGAAGACATCAAGCCCAGCCCGCTTCATTGCTTGTTGGAAGAACCAGACGGAAGAGTTGACATTCTTGGCCACGCCCGAATCGAATGGTTCGGATTACGATTTAAGTAATCCATCACCTAACTTGCGTTCACGGGGTCGGTCGTATATGCTTTTCTTCAGCTACCAGCACGCCGCTGGGTCGTCTGGGTCTCCTTGAACGATTTTACCACACGGGACACGGTGGAATAGTCAATGCTCAACTGTTTCGCGGTCCACCTGTGGGACTGGTCTGGATGTTCCACAACCGCGCCCATAATTTTTTGTCGAAGCACTTCTCGCTTGGAAGCCATCTCAATAACCAGTTGACAGATTGTGACGAACCCTACAAGCTACCATTTTAACTAGTTTTAACCAAAATTTCATCACTTTTTACCCATGCAATAAAAAGTTATACACAAAAGAAAGTGTTGATTTTTTTCGAGTACAATCTTTAGTTATTAGTTGAAACAAACACAAATAATCTAAAATCAAGTAAGTCGCATCTTAAATTTTACCAAGCTTCAAGTTCTAGGTCGCAAGTTCAGTTTAATAACAAATGAATTATAAATTGAAATCAATAAACCAACATAAATAACAACCACACGCGTTTTCTTTGCCAATATTGGGATGCTCAAAAATCCACCTCGAAGCTTGATACTGGATCAGATCTTATATTATTCTAAGGTTTGGGCCAAATAAACAACACCAACCGATTTTCTGATTTTTTTAAGAATACTCCCTATCTGTGCCAAGCATCACGTTCTTCTTCTTTCTCGGGATTATTATGTTCAACCGTTGCTGTCATTTAATTTGGCAGAACTCGATGATGCGTTACCAATCGAATAAAGAGGTAAAACCACAAACTACTGGTATGCTGGTGGTTGACTATTATGGCTGATTACGATCGACGCTGGCAGCTTGTTTGCTTCCGTGTGGTTCTATTATGATGTAGCACAATAAACGCCAAAGGGTACCATTTGATGACACCAGCCACATCGTCGCCCATACAATATGCTATGAGCATACAAACTAATTCACTATTTATTCGGTAGGTAGGTATTGTAGGTACGCAAAACCTCAACACCAAGCTAGGTGGAACCAATCTCATCACCCACATATCGATAATTTAAATAATCCATTGAATTGTGTATGGGAGAAAAATGTGGTGCTTTTGATGATTTTACAGATTGTGGAAAACGGGCGCTGGAAAAAAATGTAACTCGCAGTGAGCGGAATGGATGAATGATTGCACTAATTGGATGGAGGTGATTAATTGCGGAAAAATCTTTTAATGGATATTCATTCATGGAGCCGGCTGATCAGTTTAATGTGTTGGTATAAAGTTGGTAACCCGTGGTAGCGGCAGAAAATGCACTCAAGCGAATGCGTAAATGAAATAACCGATACATCCAAATGACGATCAATTAAAGTTATTTTTTACCTTTTGAAGATAATTTTATGTAAAAACCCGCATAACGAAAAACAATTTGCTATATAGTCAAATCTATATTTCGAATGTAAGATATATTACCACATTTTATGTTATTGTTATCCAATAGTATAATCTCGCTTTCACCATACAACCTCTACATTAACACATATTGTTAATGTTTGCCATATTGTCATTGAAAGGTTTCTTATTGTCTGCACGTGGTCTGGATTATATACCAACTTTTTGGCATAGAGTACAGCAAAAATTTTGTTCGTGAAAATAGCCAATTTTATATGGTAACCCAACTTAACCGCCTATTCAGCATATAGTTATTTGGCCTTTTACCATCTGAAATATTTTTAAAACTATATAGGTTATTGTTAGTATATAGTTGTCAATTATAAGGGTAAATGTCGTAACAATAACGGAAACGGTCGTCAACAATTAGAAATAAGGTCCAGGAATGGTTTGTGAATATGCGGGAAGATATTCAATTTTTTAAATCTTAACTGTCAGCATGCTGCTAGAATGCTACTATAGGATGGATCAAAACTTCTTTGACAGTCTAAATAGCCATGAAGATTCAGATAAAATTGTTACAAAGATTATGGATATATTAGATGGTAAACATCAGCTTGTCAAAATTTCAATCGGAAATTTTTGAATTTTTATTTTCAATAGGGCAAATCCAGCACTAAGAAATTCTCTCCTTGTTTTTCAATTATTAATTACAGTGCCATTGAAAATATCTTTAAATTGTAGAAGGAGATATCCGCTCGTCACCATGAGGCACCAAGAGTGAACAGTAATGTTTGTTAGAATGAAAGATATGAAGGAAAGTGTTAAAAGTTCCGTCAGTGTACGGTAGGTTGAAAATTTAATAGAAGTATTGAAAATTGAGCGAAAGGGCATGGGCAAAGTAGTACTCGAACCAAGGACGTTACCTTTGCCTAACATCCCACTGCGGGGTAGGTCAAGGCACGGACGAATCCGCCACCTCAACAGGCAACCAGCACTGTCAAAATATGTGAGTGGTCCCTCTAGCATCCTTACTGTTGGTATGAATCGGCTCTCAAGCGTTATTAAAAAAATACCTTGTATTTCCAATGAAGAAGCATCACACCATCATCCCTTGTAAGTAGCCATAACAGCAAGTTTACTGTTGGCTTTAATTGGTACATATTGATGATAAGGTCTATTTTAAAAGATTGTTCATTTTCGCAATGACGGAAACCAGTATAACACTTTGTTGTTGACCCTATAAGGGGCTATGCATAAACCACGTAGACTTTTTTGGGGGGAGGGGGGGTTTGGCCAAAGTCTACGCTCCATACAAAATTTCAAAAAATTGTATGGAGAAAAGTCTACGTGGGGGTCTGAGATTTTCAATGAGTCTACATGGTTTATGAACCGGCCCTAAGCATCCATACTGTTAGTTTGAGTCGGTTTAAAGCAGCTGTTTGAATTAAAAATGATTTACTCAATAATAAGAACCACTACTCAACTTTGTGTTTTAAGTCAGTTTTAAGCGTAGCTTAACAATTTTTTAAAGCTTTTTTTTCAATGAAGTAAACCACCTTCTCACATTGTGAGTTACCTGAAGACCCTACTGATCGTTTAAAGTAATCCAAATTAGCTCTCAAGCGTTATTAAACATTAAAGGGTGTATTCGATAAAAATGGCACACACATATATACTCATCAAAATTAAACTGATTATCGGATTTTCTTGAAATTTTCAGGGAATGAAGAACTACTAATGAGTTTTGATTTACAACATTTGTTTTATTCAATTTTGTCTCCCATCCCGAATGCCCGCACCTTCCTTTTCACTCCACCCATCAAATTTTGTACAACCGATTTTCCCAGTGTTTTTGTTGTTTTTACCCACATTTTCTTCAATTCTAGCTCTGTTTTTATAGTTTTGGGATGTTTGCGAAGTTCCGTTTTCATAATTGCCCAGAATTTTTCAATTGGACGAAGTTCCGGTGAATTTGGTGGGTTCATATCCTTTGGCACAAAATTGACTCCGTTGGCTCGGTACCACTCCAATACGTTTCGAGCGTAGTGGCAGGATGCTAGATCAGGCCAAAACAGAGTTGATCCTTTGTGCTTCTTAATGAATGGCAAGAGACGCTTCTTAAGACACTCTTCCGTGTAAATCGCACCGTTTATTGTTCCGGAAGTGATGAAGGGAGCACTTATTTCACCACATCCGCAAATCGCCTGCCAGATTAGAAACTTCTTTGCAAATTTCGATAGTTTCTTCTTTCGAACATCCTCCGGAACATCGAACTTCGACTTGGCAATGAAATATTCTTGCCCAGGAAGTTGACGGAAGTCGGCCTTGACGTATGTTTCGTCATCCATCACGATGCAACCGGATTTGGTGAGCAGCTTCGTGTAAAGTTTTCGCAGTGATGTTTTGTTTTTCACTCCGGTTTGGGGCTTTTTGCACTTTGTAAACATGTAACCCAGCACGCTTCATGGTTTTCTGCACAAAACCGACTGACACCTTAGACTTTTTAGCGACATCTCGAATTGACATGTTTGGACGGTTCTTGAATTGTTGTACGACTTTCCTGGCCATTTTACTGTCCATTGGACTACTTTTACGACCACTCCCTTCCTTCTTTTGGACACTCAGACGCTCCTTGAAGGTTCTTATTACACGAGACACAGTTGTATTTGCAATTCCAAGCCTTTTAGCAATCCACCGGTGGGACGCCCCTGGATTTTGATTGTGAGTGCACAAAATTTTCTCACGGACAATTTCTTGTTTCGACGACATGACTGGAACTACTGAATGTATAACTATGAAACTTGGCAGATGTAAATAATACACTATGGATAAGATCTACTCAAATTTCTAGGTTTTTACTCATACGATTCAAAAGTTACAGAAGATTTTCTGTGTGCCATTTTTATCGAATACACCCTTTAGTTTGTTTTTCCAATGAAAGACCACCATCATGCTTTGTGAGTTGGGCCAACAGCTACTGTTGGTATACATAGCTTTAAATCGGAAATCAGTGCTAATTTTTAAATCATTTACTAGACGTAGTATTCAGCGTATCGTGTACCAAAACGAACCATGCTACCAACTCATCCCTCTTATCCAACATCCTAACATTCCCACCCTTTCTATATTTGACTAGCATTCGGGCGGGGCCAACGTCGATATGGCCATAATTTGGGATAACCAGGTTTTACACAGTGAGGATGTATGTTAATCATAAGCATCATCTGTCGGTTTTCTGTGTAAATGCAGCTGATCTGCACACTTCAAAATTATGCATATTGTACGAGACGTAATTCATGTTTGTAAAAAGTCGGGGGACGTAATGAAAGATTTCGTGTAAATTTTTGTCTCCTGAAACTGACACAAACGCATTTCGACAAAACATGTGTTTGATTGAATTTATTTTCTCGTCTCTTTCAATTCATTCTTATGTGCTAAAGGACGATTACATGTGTCGGTCGCAGGGGACAGAAATTTACATGACATTATGGTAGTGTGTGGTGATAACGGAGTAGCACCTTTGGGCGGTTAATCATGCTCAGGCTCATGCTCAAATGTAATATAAAATTTATTTTCTTGACAAACTTTATCGATAGAAACTAACCGAGCAATTATTGTCTAATGGTGGTTTTGTTTTTGTATTACCGTGATCCGGTTGGTATTTTCATGTAATTTTTTATGCGAAATTAACTTTCGTGAAACTTTCCCAGTGATCACAGTCTTCGGGATCCTTTCTGTGTGGTTATTTTGGCTATGAATCCGTTCAGATTTGTGGAAGTTTGCAAGTTATGTACATAAATATTTATACTGTAAATTGAGAAAGGAAAATTGCTAGTTTGATGTAAACAAACGATTTGGTTTCTGCTCCAAGTCTCCTAGCGCACTTTACATTAAAAGTGCATCAAAAGAGCCTTTAAACAATTCCTCCAAGGTACGTTAAAAAAAATCAACAAAAGCGTTTTGAAGATGGCGGAGCGTCAAATTGATTTTTTCTCGTAGAATCCTATAGATAGAAATAAACAACGCATTGAGGTGAAGGAATATGGTTGATCGTAATTTTCAATTAAAACGCTCGTAGTAAGCAACTTCGTAAATTTAGGTTTTTCGAGATACTTTGAAAACCATTTCGGTTAGGGTGATTATTTTTTGAGAATGTGCCTGTTTTAGAAGCAATAAAAAAAATTCTTAAAAACATATATAAAATATGCCCTGAAACACTCGAAAAGTTGTTGGCACTGTATTCACTAAGTGAATGATTTAATTCTATTAAAAAATTCATTCGATATTATGAAAACTTTTCATGATTTTTTTCTCAATGTATATTTTAGACTATTGTGAAAATGGTCCAGCGTATCCTTAAATATTCAGAATAAAATTTGTTTGAAGATTTATGTTCATTTGAAAAAATTATTTCTACAGGTGGAGGATTGCAAAAAGCTTATAAAAATAAGCATTTGTAAAATATTATTTGTTTTCAAAATATCTCAAAAATGTTAAACATCAAAAGTTATAGTAACATGCATTTTTATTAAAAAAAATTAAATAAATCCAATTTATTATCAATTACTGTAAAACGACTATTGATTCATAAACACTAAGTATCAAAAATCCAATGCCATAGAAAAAAGTTATACGATCTCTAAGAATTTCATAATTTTGATAGTTTTGTTCCATATCAAAAAAAATTTGACCCGAAGTTTTTTTTATTTCGTCTTAGGGGGACCGTTTTCTGCGTTAGGGTGGTCCGAAAATTGCCTTTTTAAAAAAAGCATTTTTACTAAATTCATTACTTTTGAACCACTGGTCCGATTTTAGCAGCCCAAATAAAAAATAGTTGAGTAAAATTTTTTGAAAAATTACGTATACATGGATTTTATTTGTATTTCATGGTTTTCATCGTCTCGAGACCACAGAGGTTCAGCATTTTTATACCTTTTTACCTAACATATTGAGAAATTGGCGATGTATATATTTTAGTGTTTGAACAACACTGTTTCAAAAATTCTATGTTTTTAGTTTCTGCTGACTGTTCCCTCCACGCGCTTCAATTTTTCAATGTAACTAGCCAACCATACGTCCCCATCAATCTCAAGTGATTTGTATGCGTTCATTTAGCTTTTTGAGTGCTAAGTGATGATCCATAAACTACTGATGTTTCCCTTCATATATATATATATATATATATTTTTATACACGTTTGTAAATCGTATCCATTAAAAAATCCATACCTAGTAAGTTTCATATAAGTTTAAAAAAAATGTATGGGCAAAGAACTACAAAAAGAGAGAGGGTGTCTGAAAAACCCAAATATGAGAACAAACTTACATTATGTGTGTATGAGATCGTTTTCAAACTTAAGTATACCCCTTTTGCATTGCAAAACAATGTTAAATTTATGTGAAAACATGAAAAATACCTTCAAACCTTACATTCTACTAGCTGTCAATCGGCACTTTATTAAAATAATAGTACGCTTCGGGCCCAAGATATGGATTTTGCTCGAGGAGAACATTGTCTCGACATCGGTGAGCTGGGCACGTCGTAACGATGTTGGCTGACAGCCCGAGAAAATTGTTCGCTTAACCGGACCAACTGGCACAACCAGAACAGTTGTGGGCAAGGTAGATCGTGCAAGTGGCCGGTGACCTACGATACCGTCGCAGCCTTCAAGGTTGATGAAGTACAGTCATATACCGTATCATTTAGAGACTACTTCTTTGTACAGCAGGCCCGAGCGTGACTTGTTTATTTCCCATTAGCCGATATAGATAAAGAAATACACAATCAACTCGCAAAATTATAAAATGAACGTGAATATTCAATGGATATTCTCCTTGGACTGCTTGAAACCTGAAATATCCTACCATACATACGATGTTTACCATTCGATATAATCCTGGAAATAATTAGGTTTGAAGACGTTTTTTGTTGACAATATTGATGTTTGCAGCATCGGGGCGACCCCGGCCTAGTGGTTAACATCTATACCTCTCACGCCAAAGTCATGAGTTTGAATGTCACCCCCGGACCAGTTACGAAAATTCCCAAAAGGTATTTGAGTAACTACGACGAGAGATTAACCAGCCCAGGGCTGAAAATCTCGATAACCAAGGAACTAAAAAAAAACTAACTATGTTTGCAGCATATCAAAGACATGATACATGCGGGCAGGCCTGCTGCGTTGCATTAACCGCAAAGATGATTCTGCAATTTGAGTTGGATTCATATGAACAGATTTGAACCGCAACCAAGGGTAAGTCGCTAAGAACAGTGTTCCTTCACGATGTCTTACACACTAGGCGAAAATGTTTCAGTACTTTGGCATTTCGATTTTCAATCCATACCCCATGTGTGCTCACTGAGGAATACTTTTGACAGTTGAGCATGAAATAAGAAAACGCAACCGCCATATGCGTTGCCAGGCTCAGCAGAAAATAACATTGGGCTGTCAACACATCAGCACCTTCGGCACATTACGGGAACTCCCAGAACATTTCAACGCTTGTAGACACACTCAAAAAAATATCACAGAAAAAAGTGTGCTGAGCGATCCACCCCTTGACCACAACGCATTTTGTGAATCTATAGGAGAAGTCTTCTAAACATACCATACCATACGCTCTGAGTTATGTCAATTTGAATATAACAGAAATTTTAAATATTTGCCAATGACACAATAAAAGTACAAAATTGAAACGATAGATGGTCAACATCCGGTGTCCAGTGTTTTTTTTTTTATGTAGCAGATTTATCCTGCAAATAGCTTTTCTAATAATAACTGGAGTTTAGCGAATGGTTCAGCCAATGTACAAACTCTAAGTATTCTCGTTTTTAATATTCTGGTATTGATTCATTTATATTATGACAACATTTAGTTCAGAAGGTTAACAAAATTATTTCACTTATTGAGAAAGAAAGGCGGAGCAAAAATATGAGCACGACCTCTTTTCCTCTTCTTCACATCATTCTTCGGGACATTATTAAAAGTAAGAGAGAAACTTAACATTAACTTCAAAATTTACAATCGCGGTAAAACAGAAAAACGTGACAGCTCACGAAAAACCAACCGACCGCGTGCAAAACCTACTGCAATCTCAATGTATACGTTGTTTACAATGACAAAAAATCTACCGTAGTCAAAATCAAAGATCGGAAAGGTTCTAAAATTCTCGAATCAACTGTTAATACTGTGCTTAAACTTTACCGAGAAACATTAACATTGGATCACACAAAACAAAACAAACGTAGAAGTGGAACACATGACTGGAAACTACGAACGAAGATCAGTTCAAAGGAATCCTGGGATCTCCGGACGTAACTTTGCCCAAAAGTATAATACTGGGCACAGTATAGTTCAGAAAATCTGTATGCAAGAAGGTTTTTGGTCGCCGTACCAAATCCGTACAAGGAAGCTTTCTGAGGAAAAATTCTGACAGAGTATAACGAATGTATTTTGATGAACAATCTAATATACTTCAAAAAGGCATTTTGGACAAATCCGGGTTAAAAAAATGTTACTTTGCTAACGTATATGGGTTGCTCCGGGTAAATTCAAATTCGACTCTCCTCTGAGAAAAATTTGATGGTCAATTTCACCATTATTGGGGGTTAGCATGACTATGACAGCATAGTGATTTTCAACCGACTATGATCGTGGTCAAAACAACTCTCAAAAATAGTCGATTCAACATTTACTATAAGGTCGGAATAGTCCTTGTTACCATGACCATGGTCAAGAATGCCATGAACATGGGCAATTCGACCATTTTCATGGTTATACCCGTACACCCGGAATCAAATAGCGACACACACAAATATTCGGCAAAATTCGCCCGTTCAACCAATCATCTTCAAACTTTCAGGGAGTAAAATAAAACATGTTATGAATATTTTCCCATGTTTGTTTTATTCAATTTCAATTCTACATCCAAATGCACGAACCTTCTTCTTTACACTACTCATAAGGTCCTGTACAACATTTGGACCAACTTTTTTTTGCGTGGCAATCCATTTTTTCTTCATATCTTCCTCCGATTTCACTTCCTTAGGATGCTTCCAAAGTGCCTGTTTCATGATGGCCCAGTACTTTACAATTGGCAGTTCCGGTGCGTTCTGGGGGTTGAGATGCTTCGGCACGAAATTGACTTCCTTAGCCTTGTACCACTCCAAAACCTTTTTTGAGTAATGGCATGAGGCTAAGTCCGGCCAGAAAATCGTAGGACCATCCTGTGACCTCAGAAGAGGAAGTAGACGTTTTTGGAGGCATTCCTTTAGGTATACCTGCCCATTGACCGCTCCAATTGTCACGAATGGGGAGCTCCGCTTTCCACCCGAGCAAATTGCTTGCCAAATCATATATTTTTGGGCAAACTTTGACATCTTCTGCTTTTTAACGTCCTCAGGGACATCGAATTTATGATGAGCAGTGAAAAACTGGAGCCCCAGAAGCTGCCGGAATCCTACTTTTACATACGTCTCATTATCCATAACGAGGCAATGTGGTTTCGTCAACATCTGGGTGTAGAGCTTCCGTGCACGTGTTTTACCTACCGTATTCTGCCGTTCATCGCGATTAGGCGCCTTTTGGACTTTGTACGTGTGTAGTCCGTCACGTTTTTTCGCATCTTTCACGAAAGTTTTGGTTAGATTCAGTTTCTTCGCCACATCTCGAACTGAATTGTTGGGATTCCTCTTGAAAGCTTGAACTACCCGCTTGTGATCCTTAACACTATACGGAGATCCGTTTTTGCCACTTTTTTCTTTCCGATCGATGTTCAAACGTTCGTGGTACCAATTTAAAACACGAGACACCGTAGAATGTACCCTTCCCAGCTTCCTGCTGATGGCTCGATGAGAAAGATCCGGATTTTCGAGGTACGTGCGCAAAATTTCTTTGCGTTACTGCTGTTCTTCCGACTCCATCTTCGCAACGATTGCACATCTGCTAGTGAAAGTTACACAGCGTAAAGAAATACACATTGAACTAATTCCACCCAAAATTACAATATAAAATACCGGACGGGTGAAAAGTTACAGCCATTTAAAAGAGGTGCAATTTGAATGCAATTGGAGGTCCGTACAACCTTTAACCATTATATGTAATAGTCATCTTGACCATAATTTAATAGTTGATACAACTATGGAATTTCCTTCAGTGTGCAGATAAATTCACTCACAAGTTAATAATTTGACCAAACATCTACAGTTGTGGAAGGTAAACCAAGGTGTTCATTACTGTTGCGACTTTGAATGGGCTAGTTTAAGGTTCTTACCGAGCAGAATTTTGACATTCATGCGATCACATGATTGTCCCGTGAACTTGTGGCCCGACTGTGGCAGCTGTCATTACAGTTGAGATGTCTTATAATTGTATAAAGCAAATGTTTTTTTTTTTTTTTTTTTATACCAAAACTTCAGTAATCCTACCGGTGAAACAACGAAGGGCGCGTACGCCCGAGCGCACAAACCCGCATGGATGAGGCGGTTGGAGAGACGAATCACCATACTGCGGATTAAAAATCGCACTAAGGGGGAACCGATCAGCGCGGCTAGTTCGTCACGTTACTGAAATTGTCAAGCCCAAAGCTCTGTGACTTCACTGAAGCTGACATTACTCAGGTTCTCGAAATCCATGTACAGCGATTGAGTGTGCTTGCAAAACGGATGCGTTGGTATAGAGAAGCTCGAAGCGGAAGGAGGAAACCCGAATTTTCAACACTAAAGAAAGGGAGTTTTACAACCGCAAAGCAACAAAATGAACTACAACGAAGGACTGCTGGAGATTGGCGTAATAACACAGTTTTGGGCCTCTCTATGGGAGAATCCCTTGCAACTTACCAGTGATGGGATGTGGCTTCCTCTTGCTAGGAGTAAAGGGATTTGAAGCATGGCAACCACCGTATTTACCGCCCAGGGTATTCCGAAGCTCCCAGTATACCAGGAATTTGGCTGCAGGATTTTGTGCACAACTACTTGTATAAAAAGTTACCCTCAGTCCATGTACGAATGTTGGAGTGCTTCAATATGGTATTAGAAGACCCCCAGTGGCTACCAGAATTCATTACTAAAGGGGTAACCTATTTTCTTCCAAAGGACCAAAAACATGGGTAATTCAGCCAATAACATGTCTTCCAAGCCTGTACAAAGTCAATAATCCGAAAGGTACAACACCTTAGCGATTTGATCAATGCTATGACCGAAGAACAGATGAGCTGCCACAAAAACACGCACGGCTTCAAAGATCAGGTCATCATCGATGCAGTTATTGTAAGTCAGGCTAGCCAGAAAAGAAAAACCTGAACACCTCACTCGAACCTTATCAAGGTACTGCAGTTGTACAAGGTAGATAGTGGAGTAATTCGGCAATTAAAGCATGCAATGGCATGTGGAGTACACGTCTTCACATTACTGACGGAGCAACGGTGTCCATAACGCTTAGCATAAGAAGAGGAATTTTCCAAGGCGATACATTTTGCCCGCTGTGGTTTTGCCTTGCGATGAACTCCCTCAGCAGAGCACTAAATCAATGCAACTATGGCTACCAGATAGCCTACGCCTTCTACATGGACGAATTAAGGCTGTTTTCGGAAACGGTTGGAAACCTGCACTGACTCTTGCAGCTTGTTACGGTGTTCAGTAATAATATCTGGATGGAGTTTGGAGTCGATAAGTGTCGAACAGTTAATCTTCTTCGTGGTAAAGTGTCGAATTTCCGCATTAACAAACAGGAATAGATTCGGATATGGTCGAAAGCGAAGCCGACAAGTACCTTGGATTCACTCGAGAATCGAGAAGGAGTTCCAGGAAATGTTCCTGTATCAAGTCAACAATGTTCTGAGGTCGTACCTGTCGGCCAACAACAAGATAAAGGCGATAAACCCGTTTGCCATGCCCCTGTTGACCTACAGCTTTGGAGTGATAACGTGGACCAAAACTGACTTGAAGGTGATAGAACAAACAGTACGAGTGTCGTTCACTAAGCATCGCATGCATCACTCAAAGTCGACCTTCGAGAGAGTCACTCTGTCACGTACTAAAGGACGAAGAGGCGTTACCGATATCCAAGCGCTATGTGTTTCCCAGATCCAGCAGTTGTGGATGTACTTCGTAGAATATCAGAATCGTCACAAAGCCTGCCGTGCTGTTTGTGAAGCATACCATGGGTTCAGCACCCTACATCTGGAGGAGGACGACTATCAGTTGGTCTGCGACCAGAAACCTATCGCAGATAAAGTCGCATCATGAAAACTGAAGGATCTCCATGGGACGCATCCCCATCAGTGAGAACAAGCGCTTGTGAGTTCTTCTCAGAGACTGAAGGCTTCGTATCGGAAGAACGGACCATTGCAACAAAGAACTGTCGCAGATACATATTACACGAAGAAGTAGAAGATTGCTGTTGAAAGTGCAACGAAGTAGGGGAGACGATCGAACATGTTGTTGCTGGCTGCCAAGCATTGGCAGAGGTAGTGTAGCTCGCTCGTCTCAACGATGTTTCCAAGATTGTGCACCAACAACTTTCACTGAAGCACAATTTGATGAACCAGTACGTGCCCTACTACAAGTACCTGCCAGACCCGGTTCTGGAAAATAGTTACATAAAGCTGTACTGGGGTTGCGAGATCCTAACGGATATCCTTATCCGTGCTAATCGCCCTGACATTGTGATCTATGACGAGAGGAAGAAGAGTGTAACTCTCATCGATGTCGCATGAGGTTCTCTACCAAGATTACGAAGTACCACGATTTGGCGGTGGAGTTAAGGCAGATGTGCCATTTGGAGGAGATCCATATACAGGGTGTTCAATAAGTTCGAATACAACTTTTCATCGTTGTGTAGGTGCGCACCATGTGCATTCTGTGTATTAGTGTTGGTGTCAGCTTAAGCCTTTAGGCTTACCGACGCGCACGGTGTCGACTTGCTGTCATTTGTTTTTTGTTTACCGCGCACGATGAAGGAGTACCGCGACGTCGTAGTAAAGTTGTTTGCGAGAGGTGAGCGACCCGGCGGTTGAAATCCCACGGGATGAAGCGGAATTTGCATCCGTCAGTACCGGGGGACGGGCTCGGCCAAAGACCGTGCGAGATCCGGGCGGCCAGGGTTTGGCGATGACGCCAGCAGCCATCATGGTGGTGAGGGAGCGGGTTCGTTGAAAAATGAACCAGAAGACCGCTGCTGACCTGAATGTGTCGATTGGGACTGCCCACACCATCATGGCAAAGGACCTGGGATACAAACCGTACAAGAAACGTAAGGTTCACTGATACTTTCGCGGCACGCAGGTCAGGAGTTCGTGTTTTCTGATCAGTAACTCTTTGTCTTGCAACAGCCGAACAATGTCCAAAATGATCACCTGTGGGCGCCAATGATGGCCAGCATCCCTCCGTCCCACATAAACCCGTGGTTCCAGAGCACTGCGTCTGTCATGGTTTTGGGGGCCGTATCGAGGCGCGGGAAGCTTCCACTGGTGTTTATCATGAAAAACGTGAAAATTAACGCTCGTACTATAAGACCGAAGTTCTGGAGAAGGTTTTGGTCCCCCCAGACAACCAAAATGCACGTATATTGAAAGTTATTTTTATGATATACAAACATATATGTAAGTAAACAAATCGTATAGAATGCAAAAATATGGCTTATACGTGCAAAAGTGGAGGCCATATACGTGCAAATTCCATTGTTTTCCTAAACGAGCTGATTTGATATCGGATGCGATTGAATTTGTAATAACAAATTCGATTTAAAAAGTTTAGCGATGTATATCCGATTTAGTTTGTGACGCAGTACGATGAATAAATGACACATCGTATATAAGTCGAAAATTTGCACTCTTTACGATTTAACTCAAACATAATACGATAAAGACCACAATTAATTGCGATTTTGACTTGAAATATAGGAATATACGATACTATTTGAACACTGTTCTACACCTTGTGGTTGTCTAGGCCGGCACTTCAGGACCTCTACGGGAAGGATCATTACCCAAGCAATACACAAGTTTTATAATGGTTAAAAATACTTTCATATAACTAGATTTGGTTATAAAGAAGCTTACTCAACATAAAAGCATCAAAATGTGTTACTCGGGTACGTCTTTCAACAGGACGACGCACACGGAGAATATCGTCCAAGCGTGGTGTCGGGAAAATTTAACTGATTTTCTCGATAAGACTTTGTGGCCTCCCAGCTCCCCGGACCTATATCCCCTGGACTTTTATGTATGGTCGTACATGCTGGCCAAGCAGAGCGAACATCAAGTGAGCACTCTGGACCAATTTTAAAAGCTCATTTCTAAGACCTGGGACGAGATGCAGATGGACCAGGTGCGTATTCAAACTTATTGAATACCCTGTAGCTCCGGTAATAATCTCGGCGACCGGCAATGTTCCACGTACCCTTGTACATTCCTTTTAAGAGTTGGAGCTGCGAAAGAAACTGAACAGTATTCAGAAAGCAGTTATTTTTGGAACCTGAATCATTATAACTAATCCAACCAAAGCAAACAAATTAGGATGTAAGTCTACAAAACTGACGAACGTATCCACCGAGCATAACTCCCTTTGGCCCCCAGACGCCTGGGAGTAGGTGAAAGTTTCGGGTAGAGGAGGTGAAGAAAACCCGAATAATAATAATAAATAGCAACCTAATTCCCAAAATATAAAACGGAATTAATTATCATCGTTTATATAAATATCAACTGACTTGACAAACGTTGGATAGTTGACTCCCTGCAAATCGATTCAGTTGATAGCATTGGCCTTGCCAAGGCCTTTCCGGATTTCTCATCTAGAGATGGCCACGGAATGATTCATTGTAGATCAGGCTCGCTTTTTGTTTCACTCACTCACTCAGTTCGCAACCCCATGGATGTACAAATTTTCATTCAGTCAAAGCTCAGTGCAAAGTTTGCAATTCATGAAATATGTTTCTTGAACATAGTTTTCTCACAGTTTCAGTCAAACTGAAGTTTTATGACAAATACAGAAGGGAAAAAAATGTAGGAAGAAAATTTGGCACTGAGTACGACGCACTGAGAAAACCAGGAAGCAGTAGACGAAATACGCGTATCTGTCATAGAATGAGCAATTATAACAAAATAAAAAGAAAATAACTCAATTCACTCAAAATTTAAGTCAAATCCTTATGTGAAATAAAAAGTTTATGTTACTTGTTAAAGATAAACAGATAAACGATTTTTTTTTTCTCGCACAGCGTACCGTAGTGATCCATCGAATATTTGCTGTAGAAAAATATTGCTTCGTTATCCCAATACTACTACTAAGCCCAAGATTTAGAATACTATTGAATGTTCTATTAGTGTGGTAAACCTTCATGCTACATTTCTCTAGCAAAAGATGGTGTTATCTCACATGTTTGGACTTGTGTTCAACGAAGACTTGTTTTACACTGATTTGATCGAAACAAAACCTCACAAAACTTGAATGATTCGAACCTGAATTAACTTTAATGCTAGTACAATATTTTACCGATTTGCTTTTCTCGCGAAAATAAAACATGACATAATTTAATGCGTTTGTTTCTTTGGTTAATTTATCTCGGTTTTAAATAAAAAATACGGCAAAGAAAAATTCACCGTCTCACCGTGGAGAATATGTATTTATTCGGTAAATATTCAACGGAAGTGGAACTTTCTTACTGCTTGTTGGTTATGTTGACTGAACATGCAATCAATTCCATCAAAAATTATTTACCCATAAAAGCTCGATGACAGCTTACACCACATTTACGATCCAGAACAGCACTTAATTACAGTGTCATTTAGTGAGCATCAACAAACGTTTGGAAGCAATCCACTCAAACGTATCGTTGTCAACGACCACTCAGTTTACCATTATAATTCACAGAGCATCAAATCTCTTATATTTACGTCATGTCTATGATCTCCTCAACGTACACATGTGCCAAATTCTAGGCCTGCGTAACATGACCCCACTAACTGTTGTTTTTCATTAAACAACACTTGTCAAACAAGCACTCCATCATCTTCTGACAATCATTCATTGCACACGCACACTAAATTCCAACGCTATATTTGCCAAAGTGAAACCTCTTCCTTCCTCTTATCATCAATTTCAACACGCATAGGCAAAAACACTAAATTGAACAATCTTCCTTCATCCTCTCCTAATCCTACGAGGACACGCGCGCGAAATCGTAAATACGCGCCACCGGATGAATCAACACTAAACCGAGAAAGCACGCGCACGCCTGTTTTCCACTCGTGACCGCTCGTTACAAAATTTGAAACATAACTAACGCCTCCAACAATCATATTTGCAACCAGAACCGGGAAGTGGCAAAGCGGCGCGCGCGAACACAACACAACACATCACTCCAGCTGATATGATATGCCGCATCGTACAACATGTTTCGGCATTTTTAATTTTCATGTTTCGTTACTTCTATGCTACTCACGGTCGGGCTCGATGCTGCGACCCCCACGAGAGATGTTGATTGGATTCTTCTCACGACTCACCATACGATGGCTTCGGACTAGGAGAGAACGAATTTTCCAAGCCTATAGGACGCGCCTCGTATGTATTCGAGCGAGCACAGCGATTCACAGTGAGTACGATACTTGGTGGGTGAGTTATACTGCGAGGTTTATTTTGTTGCATTCGTCCACCCGCGCTGGACCAGTAACAATCGGCGTCGATGGAAGAGTGTTTTGTTTTGTTGCGATGTGTATGAATCCACGGAATGCTTCGAGCCAACAAGTGTCTGCGACATTATTGGTAGATAATACAATGATCATATCTTCAGAAATTTAAACCGCTGCAATTTCGTATTGATTTAGTTCAATTTGACAGATCGTAAAAAGAGGTGGAATACTGTTCCCTTTAAATTATCGCTAAGTCATCAAGAGTTTCTAAGGTTCTCAACTGACTTTATATTATAATGTTATATCATTCAAACATATAACAGCAATGTCCAACCCTTTTTTTTAAATAAAGAAAAGGAGACCTCACATGTCGTAGTTGATCTTCTGTTACTGATCATAACTATAATATTAATACTAAAGGAACTAAGATCTATACATTTGCTTTTCTTTGAATTAAAAAAAAACGGGTAGCCAAGAAAATGATAATGCAAGAGCAATTACAAGACCGCTTTCATGTCATCAGAAACAACCTGCTAGACCTGATTTATGAATCGCTGCAAACTGGGCACGTGCCACAAGTTTGGAAAGAATCTTTAAATTATAATGTTTTGAAAATTGGAAATATCTTCTCAACACCATGGGATCCCAGTAGTGAACAACAGTTTCTGCTAGAACCAAAGATGTAAAGAGAAAGTATCGATAGGTCCGATAGAGCTCGGCAGGTTATGAAATTGAATAGAAGTAGTTTGAAATTGAGCGTAGGGCTTTGTTTTGGCAGTATTTCAAGAAGTTGTGTTTCCAAAACCTCTAATTGGAAATTGATTTCCATCACATGTGGTCTTTAGGGAGTGTAAACAGTGGTTTCACATCGCTAGAACCATTCTGTGCCTTTGGCAGTGTTTGAGCGCGATCAGATATAGACATTTTTGCCAGTGAAGGTGGCGGACTTGTCCCTGCCTTCACCTTCCCCGCAGTGGGATGTTTGGCAAAAATGTCTATGTCTGTTTCGAAATACTGCCAAAACAAAGCCCTACGCTCAATTTCAAACAACTTCTATTCAATTTCATAACCTGCCGAGCTCTATCGGACCTATGGATATTTTTTCTTCACATCTTTGGTTCTAGCAGAAACTGCTGTTCACTACTGGGATCCCATGGTGTTGAGAAGATATTTCCAATTTTCAAAACATTATAATTTAAATTGGCGCACTGTACGCAATAAAAACATAATTAATTAGTAGAAGAATCTTTAGTTATTCCCAATCAAAAAGTAGCTGGAACCAAGAAAGGCGAATAGTTTTGTCCTATTAACATGTTTCACACATTAGAGAACTTTTAGATAAATGTTAGAACTTGTTTTGAAAGTCCAGCTATTAACGTATCTGAATAGTAATAATTTGATCGCGCAAGGATATTCGGAATATCGTGAAGATCATTCTTGTGAAACAGCGTTAAATTTAGGATTAGCATAATGGAAAGAAAGCGTAGAGCGGCAATTATACAATACAATTGGCAATTATTTCTCGGCCCTTATTGTTAGAAACTATTAAGTGCTTTTGATGTTCGGGCTCTGCATAGAGATAGTTTCAAAGCTATTTCTCTGGCAGAACTCAACATACTGCTTTTAATGATTTTGTTTCAAGCCACGCGAAGAACAGCCGTACATGTGACACAAGGGAGTGTATTAGGGTCCATTTCATACTACAGAATACTTATTATTAATGTATTAATTTATACATTAATGACATGCGACGAATCTTACAATTTTGTGCTAATATTCTTTTATTATTCATTGCAGCTAAAAGCCTTCATGAGATTACAGCATGTGCAAAGTTAGATAATGCGTTTAATTTTAGGATGTTATTTGATTCACTTCGTCCACTTTCTTATAAGATGCTCTACATATGCTACTGATGAAGCAGAGAGTTGTGTGTTTGACAATGGTGTTCATTTAAAAAATAATTAATAAGTTGTGGCCCAGTTAGAATTGGAACATAGACTATTGCGTATATTTCGGATAAACATTAACAAAATAGTATTCTGTTTTAACTAAAATGTTCGACTTTATGTGAACTTTAGAGGGAAAATACAAAAAAAAAATTAATCCTCACGATTTCGAAGAAATTTGCGGACTTTTCCCGGAACACGTTTCATCAACCGGCGTACATTATTCTCATCCATCGTTTTGGCAATCTTATTCCACTTGGTTCTCAATTCATTGATTCTTTTGATGACACTGCCATTCACCTTCAGCTTCCTCTTCATAATAGCCCAAAATCTCTCTATAGGTCTGAGCTGAGGACAGTTTGGTGGGTTGAGTTCTTTCGGTATAAACTGAGTCCCGTTGGTTTCATACTACTGTAGCACTGTTTTACTGTAATGACAGCTTGCAAGATTTGGCAAAACATGACAGGTTCATTGTGAGATCTGATGAATGGCAATATTCGCTTTTGGAGACATTCCATTCAGTACAGCTCTGAATTAAATGTCTTATCAGTGATGAAAACCTTGGTCTTCCTACCGCAGCTACAGATGCCATGCCAAATCATGTATTTACGTGCAAATTTATCTGCAAACACAAACTTGAATTTGGCAGGAATATATCCCCGAGCCGCAGCCAAGTAAGATTGTTGTCCCGGTAGCTGTTTGAAATCGGCCTTTACATAGGTTTCATCATCCATGAGGAGACAGCCATTGATTTTTGTCAACACCTGATCATACAGTTTTCTGGCACGGATTCTGGCCACATTGTTCTGCTTTTGGTCCCTATTTGGTTGTCTATAGGCACGGTATAACTTCCCGGAGACGAATCCGTTGCACGGTACTGCGTGCGGCGCGAAACTTTTTGGCCAAATCGCGGTCTGAGATGTTGGGGTTTGCCTTAATGTTCTTGATGACTTTGTTCCGCAGTTGACGGTTGACAGTACCCGCCCGACGCATGCTTTGAGGTTTGCGATCCATCGACAAAGTTTCTCTGTACTTTTTCAAAACACGCCACACGGTATTTCGAGGAAAACCCAACACTTTAGCAAGTGTTGGCTCAGACCACGAAGGGTTTTCCAAATGATTGCACACAATGATTTTTCTTCTTTCTTCTTCCATTTTGTATTTCATATTTCATGTATATACATAGAGCTTCGCAAAATTTGTTTTTTAAAGATATAAATGTTTTTAATTCGATACCCGCATACCACAAACATGCAGCAACACTAACAGAATTTAAAAGACAATATATTTCACACGTCAAAATAGCCTTTTGAACAGCTACTTTGTTCATTTTTTACTCTTGACTAATTCTGTATCTTGACTTAGTTACAGAAGTGAACGCATATAATGTATGATTTTTTTTATAAATTCATTTATTTGTACTGGTCCAATTGATTCAACTTTACAGAGCCAAGTTTTCATGCTTATATACATCAGTTATCTTAGAACTAAAGTTAACAGGGTAAAATTGATTACTCGTGGCCGTCTCGAGGTTAATAGGAATACCAATGTAACGGATTGGAAGATATGTGGGAATTCAAAATATAGTTTTCATAACACAGTTATTTTAAATATGCCATGTAAATAAATAAATAAATTATTTTAAATTTTAAATCGTCTAATCATAACTTATATCTTTATAATTCAGAACTTCATAACTAGCCTCTATAGAACTGAGACAATACGTGAAAATAAAATACTGATCCAGTATTAGTGAAGCAACCATTTCTAACTAACGTAAAGTGTATTGCCGCTAATTCAGCGGCATATACAGACCAAGGAGCTGGAAGTATACGATTAGAGCTATAATTTCGTTAGATATACCAAAGCCGGCGGACTCCTCTATCAATGATCCAACGAAGAAGAACTATTTAATGGAATCAACTTGGCCAAAATTTGCAGAAAATATCACCGGAGCAATCATGGTAAGATGATGCTTCTGCTTCATGGACAAAATAAAAATAAACCGAAAGGTCGAAGTTGGAGAAGCAAACACGATTGGGAATATTCGATGAAGGGCTGACATCCTGTTTACAAGTGGTGCAAAGTCATAAACCGCGTTTGAGGACTCAGCGCATGATGCTTCGTAAAGTTTTTGATTACCTGGGGATTCATAACTTCACACCTGGTGAGAAGCCAGAGAGATAGTTTTGAAAATCGATCCGAAAGTAACAAAATGCCAAACAGTACTTCAAGACTCATAGTATGAGTCGAGTGCATGCATCCTAATGCGATATGAAGACACCGATACTGAATACGTTCAAGTTTGATGACGTGCGACCGAGCCGTCGACTGGAAATAAAAACCTCCGTACTCTAAAGACTGTATTCGATGAAATTTGTACACACGCAATTGTTCGTAACTTTTTAGCGTGTGGGTAAAAATTATTGAAATTTTAACTGAATGTATTTCATTGTGTTGTGTCAATTGTGTAATAAGTTTCGTGAAAATCGGTCGAGTGATTTCAGTGATGGCTTCGAATGAAGAAATAGTGCGCCAACAAATTTTGGGCACTCACTTCGAAAACCCAAACGCTTCTCATCGATGGATCGGAAAACAGCTCGGAATCGCACATTCAAGCGTATCTCATGTGATCAAAACGTTCAAGGACCGTAAGACAACCAAGCGGAAAAATGGTAGTGGCAAAAAACGGGGCACATCAAATCCGGAGAAGGCCAGGATGGTATTGAACCAATTTAAGCGTTATCCCAACATCGCTCAGGAATGTTGCGAAAAAGGCGAAAGTTTCAGTTTGTTTTGTGCAGAAAACAATGAAACGTTCTGGATTACATGTGTACAAGGTCCAGAAGGCACCGAACCGGAGCGATAAACAGAACTCGATGGTCAAAACTCGTGCAAGAAAACTGTACAGGGAGTGGCTCACAAAACCGTTCTGCATTGTAATGGACGATGAGACCTACATTAAAGCCGACACCAAACAAATGCCAGGATAGGAACACTACGTCGCCACCTCTAAGTTGGCCGTTCCAGAGAGTTTACGGAAGAAGAAACTGTCGAATTTCGCCAAAAAATTCCTTGTCTGTCAAGCGATCTGCGGATGTGGCAAAATGAGTCAGCCCTTCATCACCTCTGGGACCGTCAACGGACAAATCTACAAGAACGAATGCCTCCAAAAACGATTTCTGCCCTTCTTGAGATCTCACGATGGCCCGACACTGTTTTGGCCGGATTTGGCATCTTGCCACTATGCCCGGCCCGTCTTAGACTGGTACAAAGATAATAATGTGGTTTTTGTACCAAAAGACGTCAACCCTCCAAACACTCCGGAACTTCGCCTAATTGAAAAATTTTGGGCAATCATGAAGGCAAAGCTCGTTAAAACTCCAAAACTGATAGAAAATGAACTTGAACTAAAGAAAGTGTGGTTAAAAGTAAGTAAGCAAGTCGGTCCTGTCATTGCCCAAAATTTGATGAAAGGGGTCAAGGCAAAGGTGCGGGCATTTGGGTTGGGAGAAGAGGTTCAATAAACCAATGATGTCAAAACTTAACCATTTAGTAGTACTTTATTTCCAGAAAGTTTGAACAGAATCGGGCTCAAGGAAAATTTTTGGTGACCTATTTTGTGTGTCCAAATTTCATCGAATACAGTCTTTAAAACCGACCAAATTGTTGTCCAATACAACGCTAGAAGATCTTGCGGATGTGCTCGCCACTAGGTTCCGGGTATTGTTCGCAGAAAGTTGATCCTTTGCTAGAACTTTCGCTTCAGATACTCAATGTGGGATCTCCAGGTACACATAGAGACGAACCAGACCCCAAGACATAGAATGAGTTAGAAAAAAAAACTACCAACTCAGTTTTCTTCGTAGCGAATTCGATACCTAGCTCTAGAGTCCAAGTAAACAAATTGTCTAAGGTATCCTGTAAGAGTCCTTGCAGATCGACCCCGTTGGGCCCCGTGAAAGACACTACGCCTTCATCTGCAAGTTGTCACAACGTAAAGTTTTTGTTGACCCGTAACGCTGGTAGATCACCTTTTGGTGCAATACGGAGTATCAGATCTACCACCGAACCCTAGTCCGAATAAATTCAAACTAGGGAACATATTTGTTTTTGTAGTCAAAGGAACATATAATAGTCCTTATTACATTTCATGTCTTGTGAAAAGCGACAATACTTGGATTAACCCACCGAGGATGAGCTTGGAATTAGGAAAACATGGTTAGTCTTCATTTGATCAAACGAAAACTAAGTCCGACAGCAATGGGGTATCTTCTCTGTTAGACTTGACCACTGTTTATCCTAATCATGCCAATGTATGAAGGGCCGAAAAGGGTTGGGTGGATCGATAGGCAACATCACTTATACGTTTCCATAGGGATAAAAAGAATCTCCTTCCAACAATGAGATTGAACAATTGGGCGGCCAATGGGCGGGGAGAAGTGGCCGCCCTCTATTCACAAACTGTTAGCAATGGGGAGTTGGCATTCCCACTCTCCCCATCCAGAGTGCTTCAATCGGGTGCCCTGATGGTCCTTCCCATTCCCGTGAAATATTTATATAATAGCGTATATATTTATGTAAATGAAAAATACTACAAGCATTTGTATCTATTATATATGATGTTCATTCGGTTAATGTGTTAAAGTGTAGAATTCTGTGGTTCCGCAAATAAGCACGTTTTCGTTCGTTTTCAGCGATAGAAGCAATTCACCAAAATCTTGATTTGAGGTATCCTGAAAAAGTTTGTTAAATTTATTGAAATTTTATAAAACTAACATTTATACATTTTAATTTATTGTTGCCATGGTCACTATTTGCTGCTTTATGTTGATTTTCTAACAGAAATCCGCTTTTATTTTTGCTGCCCGATTTCACCGATTTACACGCGTTTTCCCTTGACCAAATTTTGACCGTATCACCCTTTAATAGTTATTGCTCTTGAGTTAGGAAAACAGAGAAGATTTAATTGAAAGGGTGTTAAAGACAAATGGACATAAAAAACAATAAGTAATGTTTAAATCATCTTTGAAGTAAAATCAAAAAAAAATATTATCAAATATAATGAAATTGAGAGTTATGATAAACTAATGACAAAGATTGATCTGTAAAATCAGACACTAGTAAAATGGCACACAGCGCTGCATGAATCAGATCAGCTCAGACTTGGTCAAATGTCAAATGTTGATACTTTTTCCAGTTTCTTTCAAAAGTTTTGAAGGAATCCGCTGCCTTAACATGTTTGCCCAAATATGCTTTGGTCATAGTCCAAGAAGTATCAACTGGTCTTCCCTGGGGACAGTTTGGAGAATTCATCTCCTTGGGTACGAATTCGACTCCGTTAATGCAATGATGCCAAATCCAGTAAAAACAGTGATGGATTATAATGTTTCTGGATCATGGGGAGCAGAAGCCGCTCCAAGCATTCCCGAACATAAACATCAGCATTCATCGTATCGTTTGTTACTAATGGATTTGAAAGCATTCCGCACTCAAAAATTGCTCGCCAAACCATTACTTTTTTACCGAATTTTTCGGTAAAAAATTACATATCGGCATCGTCAATAGTTAGACCAGCACGGACCGTGTAGAACTGTTTACCCGGAAGCGTCAAATGTCACGTAGGATTCATCATCCATATTTACGCATGCCGATTTTCCACACAGCAGTTTATCGTATAATTTACGGGCCCTTGGTTTGACAGATGCTGCGTGGTTTTCACTTCGTTTTGGCTTCTTCTGCTTCTTAAAATTCCTTAGTCCATTTCGTGTCTTTGCTCGGTCGACGTTACTCTTCCCAGTTTTTTTGGCCGCAGCTTTTTGGAAACATCTCGAACGGAAGTAAGCTTGCGTGATTTTCCGGTGCAGGTTTTGGTCCACAGGGCTCGGTTTACGACGAGATTTTTTCTTGTCCTGAAATGAAGACTCCTCACCATACTTTCAAATCGCGTTTCATGAAAAGTAAATGCATCGGCACTTGAGACTCACAGAGTTATAGATTGAAATGTAAACAATGATAGTTGAATGTGGGCGGATTACAGTTTCCCAATTTGCCACCAATTAATTTTGAAAACCTCGTTCTACAGTGTTTGAAAAGTTTAAAATTGAAGGTTTATTAGACTTTTAGCTCTGACAAACGATCAGAAGCAACTGTTTTTATAACTTTTTATCAGAAGCCCCAGCAGACAATAAACCAATAACCGAAAAGTTTACCTTCTTCATACTTATTTCCATGTAAACTTCAAATGGTTCTGCGATGTCAGTTTTCAACCAAATAATTTCAAATCTTGGGTGGATGATCAGTATGCGATTTGAATTTGTTTAACCACTATGTAGTGGAAATTTCAAAACATGCATCATTCTAATGCCATGATCGTAGCGTTAAATGACGGTTATCCATCTTATCAGTCAGAAGGCTAATTAATGAAGCACAAAAAAGCTCCTATCGGAAGGAAATTCATTGATCAGTCCAGATCCTTCTCAGATTGTTGTTGCTTTGTAGCTGCGCCTTTACCCTCTGAGCTGAGAAAGACCGTTATGTGAGTTCCCAACAAACATCGGTGTTGAATTAGAGCTTGTTCAAGCAAATTTGGAGAAGCTATTCAGCTGTTTCTTCTAGAATAGCTGAATAGCTTCTCCAAATTTGTTTGAACAAGCTCTAATTCAACACCGATGTTTGTTGGGTTATTGTTGCTAAACGTAAGAAAGCAGTAAAGCTATGTCAATTTTGAATCCGGAATAATAAAATCATCTGTATCTCGGTAACGGATCAACGTACAAATAAGTTTAATAAATCTAAACAAAGGTAATTCACTGAACTTTAAAAAATATCAATACAAATCATTTCTCTTCGTTTCTAATGAAAATTCGCACTTTTTTCTTTATTCCTCCATCAAACGCTGCACAGTCAACTACCTTGGCACATTTTTCCCTTTTTTTTTTTTTCTTGCCCCCCCCCCCGCCTTTTTCCCCTTTTTCTAAGCTCCCCCTCCCTATTTCCCCAAAACCCCCCGTGGACCCGAGCCGCGGGGCGGTGGGGGGGTTTTTTTTTTTTTTTGTTGAAATTTACCTTTTTTTTTTTCGCGGTCCCCCCGGAGGACTCCCCCGCTTTGGTGGCAACCCCCCAAAACCGCCCAAAACCCCCCCGAACTTTTATGGGCTTTAATGAACGGTAGTACGCGGTTTTTGAGTCATTTTTCCTTGTACAGCTTCGAGTCCATCGTCTTAGTCGAGAAAATTTGACAGTGGAAATTGATAAGTAGTGTTGATTGCGGTCTACCACGAGGCTTTCACTTGGTGTGGAAACAAAGTGTCCCCGCTGGAGACGGAATACCGAACATACAGCATCGCGGCAGGAGGAGCAAGTGTTCAGCCGTGTCACTCGGATCGTTTGGTTCATGGTCTTGGAGTGAAATCCTCAAGAACAGGATGTAATCTGGTGGGCACACGGACCTGCTCTGGTTGCTCGATGATATAACCACAGCAACGGAATGTCCTGAAAATCCGGGTGAGCTCTTTCCATTTTATCTTTTTGTGTCCCACTCCCAAATTTTGGAAATATTGTTTGACAATATCTGAGGGAGGGGGTGCTACTAAAGGTCGTGCACCTTTAAATCATATGGTTTGTTTTTAGTTCTCATTTGGTTAATTATTTCGGAACACTTAGAATCGTCTTTACATTCAAAAAACATTTAACTTAAGAGCATGCAGATCAATTAAAGGCTCAATTTGTTTTTTGAGCATTTCAGGCTCGAAATAAGACGCGGTTTAGCAGTGGTGTGGTGAGGGCGTGCGACTGTAGATCGTGTGCCTTTTAGTCATGTTGTGTACTTTCCGTACTCATTTGATTGATGGTTTCAGTGCGCCATGGAGTCATCATTGAATTTCGAAACCATTTAACTTTAGAGCATGCCGATCAATTAGAGGCTCGATTGGTTTTTGGGCTTTTCAGCATGAACATGTGGATTGCACTTCTGAATTTCAACTGCTATTTTCATAGGGGACTAGCATGCGATCGTGGGCAGTATGGGATTGTATTTGAATAAATTTGTTAAGTGGTGTCGTGATTGGATAGGCCATATGTTTCGGCAATCATCAGGACGGGATCTTCAGTCACTTATACTGCTGTCCTTGGAGTGTGACTGGAGAAGTGTACGAGTGTATTATTTACTATTTCATTGTAACATCGTGGTGTTTTCATCGTATCATTGTATATTATTCGAAATCATGTTGAATTTTTGGGATATGGAGTCTCAATTGTTATATACATGTACGTGTGTTTCCGTTTTGCATATCTAGGTATTCTTATATTTATCATATTTGTTTATGGATGTTATTATTTGGATACATACAGGTTTTCACATACATAAATTCATGTTTTGGTTGAGGGAGCCAGTATCAATTGTAGTCATTTTTTTCTCATTTTTTACATAGACCTTTCAGTATACATTCATAGACTACTAGTTGAGCGGTGTACAGCTGAATCTTATTATTAGTTGCATATCATTGATATTTTCCTTTGGAAAATAATAATAATAACAACAATAATAATAATAATAATGGAATTTGGTCTGCATTAGAGTTGCAAGCAGTTGATACCAGGTTGTATAGATGTTTTGTTGCATTGTACCATGAGATTGTATTAATTGGGATCAACGGATGTTATTTTATTTTTTATTTTTTATTAATAAGTGCTGTTCAATTCTGCAACGGTTGTATTGGATGAGACTAGATCAGTGACCAACCAGTTGATGTCATCATTTAAGCCAATGAGATCTACTACAAATGAGAATAGCGGTGCATGGAAACGGAACAGCACATCAACATTTTAGATACACTATTTTTTATATATAGTTTCAGGTCATCCATGGAAATAGAATGATGATATTGTCATCGAGCTGATCACTGAAGCTGTTTTTCGGGTACGTTCCGCTTTTAAACATCTATGATATTGTGAATCACTAAATACGCGTCAATCAAGCATTGCACATACGCTTGATTGAAAGTTTCAGTATGTCACTACTGGAGCGGGGCTTATTGTGTACGAAGATAGCTTCGGAATGCTTGCGTTCTTGAAATGGGCTATTGGAGTCGCGGTAGAGCTGTCACCTTCTAATCCCCGGATCTAAGCTTTTTGCAACTGTAAACAGCAAATATGAAACAGTTGCAGGAAGATTCTATATCCCGTCAAAATAACACGGCGAATCAAAACAAAAACAAAGATGCTAGTATGTATGATGTATGTATGATATGAACTACCACCCATTGTAGCACGGAAACTAAGTCGAACAGCAATGGGCTCTCCTCTCTGTTAGACTTGATCAAGCTTTAATAACCACTGATTATCCTAATCATGCCATTATATGAAGGGCCAAAAACGGGTTGGGTGGATCGATAGGTAACATCACTTATACGTTTCATCACAGCTGTCGACTCACCATTTTGCAGCCCAACAAAAACAAGGATGCTAATCCCGAAAAACGCAAGAATGTATTGCAAGGTGAACTTTAGACCAAGGGGTTCTACAACAGTGAACCAGTGTCAAATCGCTAGTTTCACATTGATTGTTGATATTACTGTTGTTATAACGAATATTAACCAGTCTCTTAAATATAAACTAATCTCTCGTAGGATGAATAAAGTAACGATAAGATTATAATGGGTGAGTGGCCTACTGTTAGATGTATAAGAACTGTATCGAAAATAAGTTATCCACATATCCTTCTCTCAAGTCATATAGAGGCATTCCAAGGAAAATATGTCGAATATATTTTTTAATCTGTCATTTCCAATTTTTCATGAACTTTGCACAGTTGTTCCCGTTGACTAACGATGCCATTTTGTCATAGTTACTCCTCATTTTGGATCAAGCCTACGATTAAAAAATATTAAAAAAAAAAAAAATTTCAAAATGTGAACATTTTAAAACTTATTTTTTTTCATTAAAGCCTATAAAGATTACTTAAAACTGGCGGTTGACTGATCCTGGAGAAATGATAAACAAAAAAGTTCATTTTCAACTTCACAACCATACATCTTTGTAAGATTTAGCACACCTAACCAAAGCTATGTGGTATGTATGTTGTTGCTGATTGTTACTGAGTTCACGTTTTTTATGACTACTATCATTTTTATCACTTTTATTGATTACCCTTATAAAGGGTGTACGGAATCAGATTTTTTGTTTTGTTTTTTTTTTGTTTTTATGTATCACAGTGGTAGCAGGCCCTTACTTTTAATCTGCACTGGACCCCTTTATTGGTTAAATTCGCTTCTATGAGCCTCTATTTTAAATCAACACAGAGACGTTCCTAGGCTCTGGTTCCCATTTGATAACTGTTTTTATCGTGATGATTCAAATAGTTTTAATAAAAAAGATTAGCTTTATTTATGTGTTTTTCCATGACCGTATGCTACTGTATATGACTTTTATAATTCCTAGATTCTGGTGCCCATTTGGTCGCTGTTTTAATCGTGACGATTCAAATAGTTTTAATAAAATAGATCAGCATTCACGTATATGTATGTTTTTGACCATGTTGAGTTTTCGTCAGTCTCCTGGTTATTTTTGTGTCTTGTCTTGTTCATAATAATTTGCACGTGATTATGGTCTGTTATTGTGTTTAATAGTGTATTTCTATTTGTTTCCGGGATTCATTTGAAATTTTTTTTTACAAAGGTCATTATAAAAGAACAATGGTCAAAAACATACATATATGACCCTATGATATTGTATATGGCTCACCAAACATTACTACTGATATAAACCACAAGGAAAAGATGTTTCTACTGCTTCAAATGGTGTTTCTTAAGCGGGCCCTCCGCGTCCTATCTCTAATATACATGCTTGTCATCGTCAGTCTTAAGTAACACTTTTCTGTGTCTATGTGCTTCATTTCGAACCGTAAGATAATGACCCTGATCAAAACATTCACCCCTTTTGAAAATAGTGCAATTACATTCAGTTATTATACCATGAGCAAACCAGGTATTTTGGTTATTCATTCAATAAAACAAATGGATAAACAACAACATAAGTTGTCACGAAAATGAAAAGTGTACTTTTAGTCGTTTCGCTAAGTTTGAAAGTAAGAAGTCTAAGAGTGAATTGCGGCATAACCCGTAAGTATCACACCTGATGTTAGTGCCTTTATATAAACGTTCTACGATGTGGCAGTGAAATAAATGTGCAGAATATGTGATACTTTCACTACTGGTCAAATTTTTGGTCTCACATGCATGTTTATAGCATGAGATAAGCCCTCTCACCGTCAACAAGGTGAAAAATTTGACCCGCGAGAGAGATGTGTAATAATGTTATTTTGTAACGGTATGGTTTATTTCTAGCAGCAGCACTAGAAAAAAGTATGTTCAAGTAGATCGTTTGTCTGAGTAGGCTGATTTGGCTCATCTTTAAACAAATAAGAGAAATTTAAACCGCTCAAAACGTGACATGTTTTTAAATCTTTTATAATACATCTATAAAACAAGCTATCATCATTGACTTTTAAAAAGAAGTTTGGTGTGTTACTTGGATATAGTTTAGCTCAAATGTATTTTAAAAGGAACATTTATCATTTATTTATTCATTTATAATTTATGTAGGTCATATCGTCATTTTAACTCGCATACTTTGCTTTTCTAATATGTTTCCTATTGTTTCCCATTCTGTGGTAAATATTAGGTAGTTTCTTGATCCCATGAAGTTTCAACCGTCGTTTCGTGCATTACGTATTTTTAACTGGCTTTTAAGTCTTCAAGCTTTTTTCAGTTGGGTATTGACTGTTATCACACAATGTTTATTGTTGTTGCATTAATATTATTGTTCAGGAACTTCTCGATGATGGTGCACGATATTTGATATGATATTTGTTCCTTTTTCAACATTTTTGATCACCCGTAACGCTTGTCGAGCGTGTTCCAGGGATAGCCCTCTCCCTATTAACACTCCACTACCTGTGACACATTTGAGAGGTCGTAGAGTTGGACTAACATTCCCTCCTACTGGCCAGAGTTGGCTTTGTCTTCTGGAGACTGCATGTTTGGTAGCTAAGGATTCGAAATCATAACCCAAGGTTTTTTACCGAATGACAACGGATCCGATTGTTAAGAAAACAGTAGATTTAGTCTCCACCACCTACAATATTGTGTAACTGTAAATGGTATGCTATGCTATGCTATGCTATCAATTCTTGAAGTTTTGTTGAATGTGTAATTAAATAATAAATGTGTTCTGTATACAGTACAAGTAACATTCACATATGTGTTTTTTCTATTAACCACAATTTATTGAGTGACGTTTCGTCTGATGGAAACATCAGTCAGAGAGACTCGGCTTGCGCCACGTTCTAAATGTCAAATCAAATTGCCCAACAATAAGATCGCACGTGGCTGATGTGAGAATTGCTGCTATTATATATACCTTCTCACTACGAACAACCACACGCTGTGGATACCAGGAACGGAAATAAAGTGCGTGAAGATACGCGACTACAAATAGAGACGCGCCAAGGAAACCAGATAAGCCTACTACCTGTTGCAAGTGCTGTTGACAAGACAAACTCTGATTCAGCTTAGTTAAGGGTCACATATGTATGTAAAGCACCTATCCGCTGGGCTAAGAAACTTAGATACAAGGATTCAGTCTGTCTAACGAACACAGAACGAAAGTAGTTTGCCTAGGTCAATGATCACGTCCGATTCGTAATAGGTATAATGGGTAATGAATAATAATGCTCCCTTCGCGAGTTGTCGCACTGATGAAGAATAATAAAATCGATTCCTCTTTCAATGGCGCTTCACGATGATTATCCAAAAAAAACACAAGATAAATAACAAAACTTCTCAGACAAAGTGCCGTTTTATCCTGCTCAACTTACCGCAAAAAGTGTCATGTAATTTCATTTGTTCTGCTCCAATGCGGCCGCTATCAGTGAGCAAGAAAATGAATATTATCTCGTTCGCCAAATCTGCTCAATAAAATTATCACTTGGCCGTGTCGAAAATGTCTTAATTTGGCACATCGCTTGCTTCCCATCCCATCTTTCACTCAAAGTATCACAAGCGGAGCTTATCTGAACAAATCTCGTTAATATTATCATCCTCTCATATCCTTACTTACAGCACCCTCTTTTCCTCTCAATTCATGTGGTGTACAAACTGAACAATCTCGGTAACAACTTCATTCCCTGCTGGATGCTTCTCATTTCTACCGGCTGGCTGTCATCGCACCTCAAAACGCCCTTTTCTACTCGTTTCCAGCTCCATCTACCATGAGCAGATGGCTTTTGTGCTGTTCCTCCTCGAGCAATGTTTGTTGCATCCGCTCCTTGGCCAACGTCTCCAGCCGCTGGTAAAGCTCGTGTTCCGGCCGGATGAAATCGGCAAACACTTTCCGCCGCAAAACGTATATTTGGGTGAACTCGATGGCGATAACATTAACCAAACGCTGGAAGAGAAGTTGGGATTGAAAACAAAAATGTGAGAACATGTTGAGCAAGCTTCCAGATCAAACCTAAATGTAAAATTAAGGAACAAGAATGGTAATGTTAGCTAACCAAAGCGACATGTAGTTGTTCCTTGTCAGCAGTGAAGTGCTCCCTGAGCAAAGGTTAACGCGAATCGGTATTGAAGTTAGCTGTTAACTTGTATTATGATGATTATGATTCAAATAATTTGCTTCATGCGTTCAGAAAGTAGCAAAAAACTAATGTTATCAATATTTTTTTCCTGCGATAAACAAGTTAAACAATTAACCTATTTTCAGCTGTCAATGTAGGATGTTCACAATTATTTATTGAAAGCTTTCGTAATCAATCCCCTTTTTTCATTAGTATAATTGTGAGGAAATTACAACCATGCTCTACTGCCGTGAAACGCATATCAGTCCCATATGAATAGGGAAAGCAAGCAAAGATGGGACTGATATGCGTTTCACGGCAGTCTATGTCTAGGGAATCGACGAATT
Organism: Aedes koreicus; assembly: GCA_024533555.2. NCBI lineage: Eukaryota > Metazoa > Arthropoda > Insecta > Diptera > Culicidae > Aedes > Aedes koreicus. The sequence continues at coordinate 474 of JAHHFK020005770.1, read as the reverse complement.
TATTTTTAAAAAAATTCGAGGCTAGACTGAACGAAATAAAGGAAAATGACTAGATTAAGCATCTCATACAGAATTATAATCACGGAAAATGCAGCTTCAGACAACAAATTGTGCGAAGGTTATTGAATACAGGGGATAGTCAGAACTCAAGTGATATTACTCGTAGCGAAAGAAGGGAAAGAGATATTGCTGAAATATGGGAACGCAAAAATTCATGTTCATTAGCCCGCAACTAAAAGAGTTTTTTTGCCAGAATTGGAGACACCCAGGAAAGCACCAAGAAAAACTGACCTTCCAGCATAATTGTCCAAAAAATAAGTTGTAGTTTTAAGGATAAAACCCATTTTTGAATGTGTGTTCAAATTGCTTAAGGTCAAAGTCACTAGAATACAGAAATGTAAGAGGCTACAAAGATTTCAAAGATCACTTTTTAACGATTTGTATGCTGCCTATCAAAGCATAGCTATCCCATCT
>JAHHFK020005769.1:0-61594 GCA_024533555.2 Aedes koreicus | reverse complement strand
CTGCCTCCTCCCTATTGTTAACATTTCGCGGAACGAGGGCGGGCTCTTCGACCCCATTTATTGGGTTTATTCTGTCAAACGAGGGCTCGATTCTAGTGCTGTCTGTGTGACCTAGCTTTTGGAAGGAGATTCTTTTCCCTATATTCGCGGGTTTCGCGTAAGTGTATCTGCTTACGGGTCCGCCCAAACGTTTTTGGCCCTTCATACAGGAGCTTGATGATCACAAACAATAATAGAATCCTGATCAAATCGTTTTTCAGATTATTCCACTGCTATGGGAAGTTACCTTGCTGTAATAGATGGTAGTATTATATCATCATCATCATCATCACTGGTGAAGTCAGAAACTAAAAATAATTCTCTACAAGATGGATCAACATTGTAGGCGGCATCATGTTTCAGAAATGCAGAACTCAGGAGCTGTTAATTTCGCCTAGAAGAAGGCTTTTTCGATCATTCGTATCCCTTAAGCGATCGCTAATTTCAAACATTGATAGAAGAGTGGTGTAAGCACTGAACCTATAACCATTTTTTTTTTTTTAAATAATCGTTTATTTGTACAGGCTCAATCGAATCAACTTTACAGAGCCAAATTTTCATATTTATATACATCATTTATCTTAAAACTAAAGTTAGGAGGATAGAGCCGATTACTCGCGGCCGTCTCGAGGTTAATAGGAATTACAAATTACGGATGGGAAGGAGGGTGGGAATTTAAAGTATGGATTACATAACACATTAAATTTAAATTCTAAATTATCTAAAAACTTATAACTATACAATTTATGGTTTTCTTTTGACTTGAACATTTTTTGAAAAAGAAAAAAAAACACACACATCACACATACACCGATAAAAAAAAACTTATAGTAAACATACAGGTTAAACTAACTACAATCTAAGGCTAATGTTAGTCAAAAACACATAAATGAGTTTCATGTACTCCAAATCAAGAACAGCCAAAATATCTCGAATTGGCACATTGGGTTGTCTACCTCGAGCCCGAAGGGAATCATAAAGCTCCGATCTGACTCCACGATGTTCAGCACAAGACCAAATAACGTGATCTGCGTCCTGATAGCCTTGCCCACACTCACACAGATTGCTGTCGCTCAGCCCAACCCGGTATAAATGAGCGTTCAAAGAATAATGATTGGACATGAGGCGAGACATGACACGAATGAAGTCTCGACCCACATCCATCCCCCTAAACCAGGATTTCTTCGACACCTTTGGGATGATAGAATGTTGCCATCGCCCCAAATCTCCTTTACTCCATTTATACTGCCAGCTGACGAGTGACTGTTGACGAAAAATAGTAAAAAATTCATTGAAGGCGATTTGTCGATCATAAATATCGCCTTCCATAGCGCCCACCTTTGCAAGCGAGTCCGCTTTCTCATTGCCCGGAATTGAACAATGAGATGGGACCCATACAAAGGTGATGATAAAATAACGCGAAGATAAAGCACTTAGAAGCTCCTGTATTTTCATGAGAAAATACGAGGAGTGCTTTACCGGCCTCAATGAGCGAATGGCCTCTATAGAACTGAGACTATCCGTGAAAATGAAGTACTGATCCGGTGTTAATGAGGCAACAATTTCTAGCGTAAAGTGTATTGCCGCTAATTCAGCGACATATACGGAACAAGGAGCTTGAAGTTTACGATTGGCGCTATAAATTTCATTAAATATACCAAAGCCTGCTGACTCCTCTATCAAAGATCCGTCAGTGAAGAACGATTTAGTGGAATCAACTTGGCCAAACTTTGCAGCAAATATTACCGGAGCAATCATAGGACGATGATGCTCTGGGATTCCATGAAGCTCTTGCTTCATGGATAAATCAAAATGAACCGAATTGTCGAAATCGGAGAAGCAAACACGATTGGAAATGTTCGGCGAAGGGCTGACATCCTGTGTTATGTACAAATGGTACAAGGTCATGAAGCGGGTTTGAGTATTCAACTCAAGGAGCTTCTCAAAATTTTCGATCACCTGGGGGTTCATAACTTCACACCTGGTGAGGAGCCGGAGAGATAATTCTGAAAACCGATCCGAGAGTGGCAACATGCCAGCCAGCACTTCAAGACTCATGGTGTGAGTCGAGTGCATGCAACCTAACGCGATACGAAGACACCGATACTGAATACGTTCCAGTTTAATGAAGTGCGACCGAGCCGCTGACTGAAAACAAAAACTACCGTATTCCATAACCGACAAAATCGTTGTCCGGTACAACGTTAGAAGATCTTGTGGATGAGCTCCCCACCAGGTCCCGGTAATTGTGCAGAGAAAATTGACCCTCTGCTGGCACTTTCGCTTCAGATACTCAATATGGGATCTCCAGGTGCACTTAGAATCGAACCAGACCCCAAGATATTTAAATGACATAGAGTGAGTTATCGGCTTACCCCAAATTTGAAGCTTCGGTTGTGCTGGGTTATGCTTCCTAGAAAAAACTACCAACTCAGTTTTCTCCGTAGAGAATTCGATACCTAGCTCTAGAGCCCAAGTAGACAAATTGTCTAAGGTATCCTGTAAGGGTCCTTGCAGATCGACCCCATTGGGTCCCGTGACAGACACTACGCCGTCATCTGCAAGTTGTCTCAACGTACAGTTGTCACTTAGACAACCGTCAATGTCTTTGACATAAACATTATACAAAAGGGGGCTTAAACATGATCCCTGGGGGAGACCCATGTAGCTAAATCGTGAAGCTGTAGAGGTTCCATGAGAGAAGCTCATATGTTTCTCTGACAGCAAATTGTACAAAAAATTATTCATTAATGGTGAAAAGCCACAAGCGTGGAGTTTATCTGAAAGAACTTCAACAGATACTGAATCAAAAGCCCCCTTGATATCCAAGAAAACAGAAGCCATTTGCTCTTTTTTAGCAAAGGCTAGCTGAATATCTGTGGAAAGCAACGCGAGACAGTCGTTCGTTCCCTTACCCCTACGGAAACCATATTGAGTATCTGAAAGCAGGTTGTTCGTCTCAACCCATTTGTCCAGACGGAAGAGGATCATTTTCTCCAACAACTTTCGAATGCAGGATAACATCGCGATGGGTCGATAGGAGTTGTGGTCGGACGCGGGTTTGCCAGGTTTTTGAATGGCGATAACTCTCACCCGCCTCCAATCATCCGGTACAATGTTGAGCTCCAAAAACTGATTAAACAAGTTCAACATGCGCCTCTTCGCGACGTCTGGAAGGTTCTTAAGCAAGTTGAACTTGATTCTATCAGCTCCTGGAGCCGTATTGCCACACGAAAGGAGCGCTAGAGAGAGTTCTACCATTGAAAAAGGTTGGCTGATCTCATCTATCGAATTCTTGGTTTCGCGAGGAATGATCCGTGCCGGCACAGAATCTGGACAAACTTTTCGCGCGAACTTGAGGATCCATTGGTCCGAGTACTCCTCGCTCTCGTTTTTCGTAGTTCGGTTACGCAATCTTCGCGCCGTGTTCCAAAGAGTACTCATCGACGTCTCGCGCGATAGCCCGTCCACGAATCTTCGCCAGTATCCGCGTTTCTTGGCCTTGATGAGGCTCTTAAGTTCGCGTTCGAGAGCCGTGTATACTTCGAAGTGCTCAGGTGTTCCACGTCTACGGAAAACTTTAAACGCGTCGGACTTTTTACGGTAAACCTCGGTGCATTGCTGATCCCACCATGGAGAAGGAGGTTTCCTGCGAAATGACGTCCCTGGAACTGGCCGAGTTTGAGCTTGAAGCGCGCTGTCTAAGATCAGGTTGGAGAGGAAGTTATATTCTTCTAGCGGTGAAAGCCTTTCTACCGTCGTTACGGCTTCATCTACTGCTGTCCTGAACTTTGTCCAATCGATGTGACGGGTAAGATCATACGTGACGTTGACAGATTTCGACGGATTGAACCCGGTGGCAATCGAAATTTTTATGGGCAAGTGATCACTACCGTGGGGATCTTGAATCACATTCCATGTGCAATCCAACGATAATGAATTCGAACAAAGTGTGAGGTCTAATCTACTGCCAACTGAGGATGTTCCAGCCAAACGTGTTACTTCTCCATTGTTAAGAACTGTCATATTGAAGTTGTCACAGAGGTCATATATCAAAGAAGAACGGTTGTCATCATACAGTTCTCCCCAGCCTGTACCGTGAGAGTTGAAATCTCCCATGATCAACCGTGGAGAAGGAAGGACCGAACAAATATCTGAAAGTTGTTTTCGGTTAATTGAGGCTCTAGGAGGAATATAAACGGAAGCAATGCAAACGCTTTTATTTTTAATAACAGCCTGACATGCGACAACTTCAATACCTGGAATTGGAGGAAAATTCACTCTATAGAAGGAGTAGCACTTTTTGATCCCCAAAAGTACTCCTCCTCCACGTGAATCCTCACGATCAAGACGAATAATATTGAAATCATGAAAAGAAAGATCGATTCCGGAAGAGAGCCATGTTTCACAAAGAGCGAATGCATCACAACCGGTATTGTGAGCTAAATATTTAAAAGATTCCAATTTAGGAATAAGACTTCGACAATTCCACTGTAGAACAGTGATCAAATCCCCGACCTCATTTGGAAAATTATCCATCGAAGGAGATGATAGCTGCAAGGAGGGGCCACTTGATTGTCAATTGCTTCAAAAAAGTTTTCACCGTGGGAAGCATTGCCAAAACAATGCTTTTAAGAGGGTCAGTAATTTCGAGGTACTTGAAGATACCTTCGGCAATGTCATCAAATGAGAACAGCCCACTTGAGGAGGGAGCTTCTGTTCTTAAAATAGGGGCTTCAGGGGTTTTTGATGTCCCCGGGAGAGATGGAAAGTCCTGGGTGTAGTTAGTACTACGGAAACCAGGAGGAATTGTTTTTTCCTTTTTTCCACCTTTTTTTGAAATGGGCAAGCTGGTCTCGGGCTTCTTTTCAGCAATTTTCCGTGGGCGGACGCGTCTTCGCTTCCTTGAGGCACCTTCCGGAAAAGTGAACGATGTTCCCTCTTCAGCCGAATCAAAGTCAGACTCGTCATCTGACAGAGGAGCAAAGGGATTTGTATTGGCATTGGGTGATGGGGAGGCCTTTTTCACCATTTCGGCGAAAGATTGCCTGGAACGCTGTTTTAGCGAGCGTTCTAATTGTTCCCCGCGTTGTTTGTACACCGGGCACGACGAGAGAGCATGAGGAGGAGTACCCTTACAGAAAGCGCATTTTGGTGTGCTGTCTGCGCAGGCGCCGTCCTCGTGCTTCTCCCCACAATTAGAGCAGCGTGCCTTATTGCTGCAATGGGAGGTCGTATGTCCCATCTGCTTGCACTTTTCGCAGATCATGACCCGAGGTACAAACAACCGCACAGGTAGTCGAAGTTTTCCCAACTCGACGTATTGAGGGAGGGCTGAGCCAGAGAAGGTTACGCGAAACGAGTCTGACGGTGTAAACTTCTTTTCTCCCTTCGTGATCGATACTGTGCCTAGTTTTCGCACATCAAGTATCTTGACTGAAGGAAGCAGAGGGTTCTTAAAGCGACCAACCCCCTGCTTCAACAGGATCTCAGGAGTCAAGCTCGCTTCGGTGACAACCCCTTCAATCTCAATACCTCGAGCTGGGATGTACACTAAATACTCCAGTGTAAAAAACTGAGAGACAGCAATTTCATTAGCCTGTTTAAGGTTGGACACAACGACTTTAAGTTTATTGGGTCTCACCTTAATTATCTCGGTCACGGCCGAGAATCGTTTCGTCAGATCGTTTGAAATCTGGTAAATGTTGAGAGGTTTCGTTTTGGGCCGAAAATAGACAACCCAAGGACCAGCTGAACTATCTGGATAAGCACGCGATCGGGTAACATTAAGAGCTACCCCATCATTTGGCGGCATGGATGAATCATCTTCCGACAAATCATCCATGTCGCACCCGTGGGAGCTTATGACGCTCAACCGCTAACGTAATTATCTATAATCAATCACAGATAAACAAACTAAACCTAAGATAAATAAACTAAACCTAAGCACACTCTCTCACACACTCTCACACACTCTCACTCACTCTCACTCACTCTCCACACTCAAACACACAATACGATTAAAATGAATTCAGAAGAGCGAGAAACAAAAACTTATCTTATATGTATCACTGATCTGCTGCAGCCGGTCAACGAATGTGCTGCTGCTGCCGAGCGACGATGTGTAACCCCGTGTACCGGCTAGACGTGGGGCTCAGCGATGATGATAATGATGACGATGATGATGATGATACTGGTCGGTGGTGGTTGGCAGATGAACGATTGCACGCTACACACGATGGACTGCTGGTGTGCGTGCCGTATGGATGCGGAGCAATATGCCTTTTAGATCGTTGCAATATTGCTAATTGCAATTAATAACGTTGTTGCACTGCTTATCACACAACTTTTTCTTCTTCAGAAAGCTAAGACTCGATTTCACTCGCGAGCGCAAAAAAAAACTGAAGACTGAAGAATTGAAACAACTCGTGAAAAGCTTCTAGCGGACCGAACGAACTGTTCCGTTTGCTTGTTCACTGCTTTGCACGCACGCCGAACGTGATCAAATCGGTCCGTGCAAAAATTGCTCGCAACCCGGTGCGTTCCATAAGAAAACTTGCAAAGGAAGCCAATATTTCGGAGAAATCCATGCGGAGAATCATCAAAGAAGACCTACATGCATCTTCCAGAGCCAGAATGAAACGCCACTTGATTACGGACCGGGTCAAGAAACTACGAGTGACTCGTTCCAAGGGATTGCTTTCCTTGTTGAAGAACGAAAAAATGATAATCCTGTTCTCCGACGAAAAGCTTTTCAGCATCGATGCTGTGGCCAACAGCCGCACGGACCGGTTCATTTCACCGCAGAAAATGAAGAACGTTCCGGAAAAAGTGAAATTCAAATTTCAAACCAAACATCCGGCTGGTGTCATGATGTTTGGCTTGGTGGCGTCCAACGGTTTGAAAATGCCGCCTGTTTTCATTGATGCTGGAGTTAAAATCAATACCGAAGTGTACATCGGTATTTTAAAGGACCAAGTGCTTCCTTGGGTGAAGGCCAACTTCTTCGAGGACCAAAACGTTGTCCTACAGCAGGATGGAGCGCCGTGTCACACGCCCAATCAAACCCAACAATGGTTGAACGATAACATGAAGTTTTGGCCGAAGGATTTGTGGCCCCCCAGCAGTCCAGATCTTAATCCGTTGGATTATTCGATTTGGACATATGTTGAAGCACGAGCCTGCAAAACATCACACCCTAGTGTGAAAACCCTGAAATCAATTATAACACGCACATGGCAGTCAATGTTAGAGGACTACGTCCGAAAGGCATGCTCTGGCTTCCGGCGTCGGCTCGAGGATGTTATTAATAAAAATGGAGGACACATTGAATAAATTTGTTTGAAAGGACTCTATAGAGATAACTGCACTCGAAAATGTTGATATTATTGCTTGAATAATTTGAAAATGGGATTTGAAAGAAATAGAACAAATTTTCGCATTATTTTCTGCCGTACCCTGTTCAACTGTTATCCTGCTGCAATTGCAGAAGGGCTTGCGAATCTATTAGGAACCTCAATGTTTACGTAATACTATGATAGCCATGAGAAAAAAATTGAAAAGTATTTTACAAAACTTGGAAACTCAGTGGATGACCTGAAATTATATGTAAAGTATAGTATATCTTAAATGTCGATGTGGTGTACCGTTTTCTTGCACCGCTATACTCATTTGTGATGGATCTTATAGGTTTAAATGATGACATCCACTGGTTGGTCTCTGATCTTATCTCATCTTATCCAATACAAACGCAGCAGAATTGAACAGCATTACATTTAATGTGTATATAACCGTTCAAAATCCACATCCTGAAAATTTAATATGATGAAAATAATATGATGTTATAAGGAAATACTAAATAATAGAATATTTTTTTATATGTAAAATGTCAACATGTAATACATCTTATATCTATAGGTCCATTACTGAAAAGAAAAAATACAGGTATGCGCTAATATCCGGAAGGTCCTATAAAACCTGAAAAACAGAGCAGATCACTACAACCATCATAGATAGAACCTCAATTAAGGCTTGTTCGCGACAAAATCTGGACAGATTAAATTTGGAGTAAAACAAATTTGCTGTAAGTTCAATCCAAGATGCATTTTTTATTCATTAAACTAGCTGGCCTGGCGGACGTTGTCTTGCCTATAATTACAGTACTTATTGTAAAATTGGAGAAGGAATTATTAATGAAGACGTTGATTTGCAATACGGTTTCAGTTTCATTTATGTAGAGTTAATTTTCAACTGTTACGTGATGATTTTTTGAACTGTACAAAATGTGTTGCTGTAAGGCCATCCCCACTGGTGTGTTAGTATCTGGGTAATATTTTGATGACAGAAAGCGTTCCTATTTTCTAGCCACTCACTTTCGCACTGGTCGTTCATAAAAAGGTAACACAATAAGACTCAAATTTACACTCTAACCGGTTTCGTTTCGCTAAATATTTCCTGCAGTGTATAGTTCGTATACTCTTCCTACAGGTTTTCGATGTTCTGGCTTGTCCCAAAGATTGGATCACATCCAGACACATCCAGCCAAGTCCTGCAAAGCACTTCGTTCTCTTGATGCGTCCAATTCCTTTCACGGGGTTGTCATGCGGTCATTTTTTTCACAACACATCACAATAAACGTGAAATGAGCAAATAACTCTTTAAAATCAAATCGGTAACACTCGAATTGAAATGAAAGTCTTCCAGATAAAGATGTTGTTTTAACGTTTCAACTTTTTTTGCTTATTGTTCTTCAAATAGCAACGGTTGGATCGGGTTGTCAAATTTATGAACCAGCTGCTCATGGAGCGAGCAAATAGTCATTTTCCAACCCGGTCTACCGATATTACCGTATTGGTGCGGTTGGTCTAAGGTAAGGTTCAACGTCCAAGAAAACTTTTAAACGACCTTAAATGTCGGCATGAATTGTTCTTTTATTATGTGCGTTGCGCCAAACGAAGTCATTTGAAAACAACCATTATAACTCTGGATGTTCTGCAGAAAATGTTTACAATCACTTCCTGATCCAGACACCAATGAGCGCAAAGGCTCTGGTGAAGGATTAAGTGACGTTAATTTAACTTTGCCACTTGCACAACACAATCCTGTTGTTTCATTGGGGAATTTTAATGCATTACAATGCACTCTCCACTCATTGATCCAATGGCGACTGATATATCCACACTGTGATCAACCAAAGGGTCGTATTGAAAAACAGCTTGTTGAAGATTCTGCGGAATGTAGTCGATTAATTAGGTTATTTTGGGCACGATTGTTACCATATCTTTCTGGTACTTCCCGACTACGCTTCTTTCTAACTCTATCGCTTGTATTTCGACCTGTTCTCTCTTCTTTACTCAACATCATTCGTTGTCGATCCAAGTCATTTTGAGTTGCACGCTGATCGTCTCATTCGAGAATTTGCTGAGCTAAAAGCCGTGCAGCTGCGGCGAACGATATAACTCTGTCTAGTAGGAGGCGTTGCACAACAATACTAATTGAAATTATTTGAAATCGCTACATAATTTGTTTCTTTTTAATTTCTTGTAATATCTGCGTTTTCACTTTCTTGATGCACTATTAATCACACACCGAACGATACTTATGTAAACCAAAACGTAATTACATACCTGTCAGTTCAAAACAGAAGACAGAAACTAATATTCTCATTCTCCATCGGCTTTCATTCCAATTTACATCTCGCTGCGAGGTATCACCAATACAAACGTTCCAATTTATACGTGAATTCACACGTTATAAATCATTTATACTGAGATTGCTTTTTACGCAGGAATGAGTGCGATATAACAAAAAGTACTTTAAAAAACCATGTAAACCCCGGAATCCACGTACAAACCCGTAGTTTACGAAAACCTCGAAAAAAGCGATAAAAGTTATTATTTAAACGCGTTTCTGATCAAATCAAAATGAACGGTATCAACTCGCGTGAATTCTGAAAACCATTTAAAAAACTCGCGTTATAAACGACTCCAGTGTATTATCATTTTTCTCATAACTTTTCAAAAGGTCCTAAATAAAAATGAGGGATTCGCTCGTCTCTCGTTCTTTCTTGCCAATTACGACGCCATTATAAAATTTTCCAACGGTTTCTCCTTACAAATCAATAGATGGTCTTGCTGTCTATTATGATGTTCCCATACAAAGTGATAGTTAAGTTTACATAAATTTTTTCATTTTCCAGTAAAATTTTTGGTATTTTTTCAAAATTTCAAATGAAATTGCTCTAGCTTTTTAACCGTTGGGTAGAATTTAATGAAAATTTGGGTGGATTTAGTTCATAGTGCATTATTTACATCCTGCAAGTCCTAAAGTCCTGTGATCAAAACTCGCGGAAATGGAGTCGAAAGAACAGTTCGTGCGTGATAAAGTCTTGCGCATTCATCACGAGAACAAGGATCTCTCGCATCGTTCCATCGCTAAAACGTTGGGAATCGCGAATTCCACGGTGTCGCGAGTGATTAAGCGGTTCGAGGAACGGTTGACCACCGATCGGAAGCCCAAAAGTGAAGGAAAAAGTATTCCGTACAACACCAAAAATCACAACCGCGTAGTTGGGGCCTTCAACCGAAATCCGAACGCCTCCGTTCGGGATGTAGCTAAGAAGCTGCACCTAAGCCGAAGTTTTGTCCAGAAGGCCAAAACTAAGGCTGGGCTTCGAACGTTCAAGGTACAAAAGGCCCCTAATCGCGACGAGAAGCAGAACAAGTCCGCCAAAACCCGTGCCAGGAAGTTGTACCTCAACATGCTGACGAAAGTTGAATGCTGCATCATGGACGACGAAACATATGTGAAGGCCGACTTCAAACAGATCCCCGGCAACCTGTTTTTCACGGCCAAGGATAAGTTCAGCGTTCCGGAGCATGTCCGCACTCAGAAGATGTCCAAATTTGCGAAGAAATTCCTGGTTTGGCAAGCCATCTGCACGTGCGGGAAGCGGAGTGCACCTTTCGTGACCCAGGACACGATGAACGGACAGGTGTACATAAAAGAGTACCTCCAGAAGCGGCTGCTTCCTCTCCTGAAGGCCCACAACGTCCCAACAATCTTCTGGCCGGATTTGGCCTCATGCCACTACTCCAAGGACGTGCTGAAGTGGTATGCGGACAATAAGGTCAATTTCGTGCCGAAAATGTTCAACCCTCCCAACACTCCGGAGCTCCGCCCCATCGAGAAGTACTGGGCGATTATGAAGCAGCACCTTCTTAAACGACCTAAGATAGTGAAGACAGTCGAGGAACTGAAGAAAGTATGGGTTTACATGCAAAAAACGGTTGATTCACAGGTTGTGCAGAATCTTATGGCCGGGGTTATGGCCAAGGTGCGGGCATTTGCGTATGGACTGTAAATAAAATACGAATATAATGGTAAAATGAAGTTTAATAGTTATTTCTCAATCCCTGAAAATTTGATGGCAATCGGATGAAAACTCTAATTTAGCGAATCAATTTTGTGTGTGGCAATTTAATCGTGGACACCCTTTACAAAGAAAACAAAAAAAAAAAAAAAAAACCCCCACACCACCCCGCCCCCCCCCCACCTCCACCATACAAACAATAAATAACAAACGCCCCCATTAAAAAAAAAAAAAATTAAAATTATTTTCCAACATTACCAACCAACAAAAAAAAAAAATTTTTATAAACAAAAAAACAAAAAATGGCCTTCTGCCCCCCGCCCAAGAAAAGAAGAAAAATAATTTTATATAAAAACAATACACTCCTCTTTTTAGGTGAAAATATATATTATGTTAAACAGCAACACAGAATGGGTCATTATTTTTTATAATCTTGAAAAAATATACAGTTCCCCCGAAAGATACCTTCTTTTGATTCTGTGCACATGGGCCTTCTATGACGATACATATTCCTGTATTCGAAAGCAAATTTCTGAATCAAGCGCTTGCCTGGTTTATTACTCTTTGTGAGATTGTTCCTTAAGCAAGCACTGCATATTTGACGAAGCATATTCCTGTATCCAAAAGCGAACTTATGATTCAAGCGCTTGCCCGGTATAAAACTCTTGTGTGAGATTTTTCCTTCTTTCAAACATGAGCAATTCTTTGGACTCTCACTGATCAAACAAATATAATTCTGTTATGCCAAACGTCCATTTGGCCAAACTTCCATTCGGTCAAACGTCCATTCGGCGAAACATCCGTATGCCAAACGTCTCTGTGCCAAACGGGGTATAATAATTATTCGCGGTATATTTTCTTGTTTACCGTTCCGGTAGTGATGAAGTTTAGGCTTGCTCGACCACAGCTGCATGTTGCCTGCCAAACCAGATATTTTTTGCGAAATTTAGGCCTTTTTCTTCGTCCTGAAATGTTCTCCTATGCCGTTCCGTTACATGGCAGTATAATAAGACATTCCGGGAAGCTGCTTAAAGTCTTCCAGCACATAAGTTTCATCGTCCATTATCACCCAGGAAAACTTCGCCAAATATTCGCGATACAACTTGCGAGGCCGGGTTTTAGCCGTCAAATTCTGTTTATCATTACGGTTTGGTATAGTTTTCACCTTAAACGACTGCATACCTTGCCGGTGCTTGGAAGTATGCACGAAAGTGGACATTTTTATTTTTCTAGCCACAGTACGTACCAAAAGATCTGGTCTGTTCTGCAATATTTGCTTCACCTTCGCGTCCTTCTGGTGGTTCCTGAGATCCGTTTTTGTTCCGCTCCCAGCCTTCCTGGCTGTTGTCAAACGTGTTTCGAAAGATTCAAGAACGTTTTGGACAATGCCTGCAGTAAAAACCAAGCTTTTTTTGCAAGTTTTCTTACTGACAGATCCGGATTTTCATTGCGACCGCACACAATTGCTGTTCAGACTTGCTCTTTTTTCGACGCCATCTTCGATCTAAAAGCTTGTCGTATCACCAAAAATTGATTTTACACAATGAACAGACATACGTTCATCAGTATGCGAAAATATTTCACGCGTTGATGAAGTATTTCCAGAGATATACGTATTTAGGGGTGTCCAGATTTTGACGCGAATAAGCCTTAAAAGATGTATGATGTTCTTGTTTCTTTCTGAATAGCCATAGATTATTCTAAAAGACATTCTTCAAAAAGTCCTTGTAATGCTTTAGTTACATTCCAAGAACAGCAGTATAAGTGATCGAAGAGTCCGGCTTGATGTTTTCCGAAAAAATGGCCCATCCAATCACAACACCAATAAACAAATTTATTTAAATATAATCCCATACTGCTAAGGGTCGCATGCCAGTCTTTCACGAAAACAGCAGTTGAAATTCAGAAGCGCAATCTCCATGCTCCATGAACAAGATTTTCACCCATTTGCATCATCACCAAAATCTTCTGCTGCTTCACATTATTAGATAAGAACGCTCCCACACAACCTTTAACATGATTTTTCTCTTTTTTACCTGACAGAACAAAAAATTAAATATAACCAGAATATTTGCACTGTTACAAAAAAACAAACAAAACCTTAGATACGAATGAACCGATTTAAACCAACAACAAAGAAGCTGTTGAGCCACTTACAAAGTGTGAATGGCCAGTTGGCACTCCCACGGTGATTGGACTAAAGTGCCTAAAGCGGCACTAAATTGACAGGGTTGCCTGCGGACAGCCGTTTCCTTCAAGAGTTCCATGGAGCTCACTATCAAACCCTGACATTTTAGGTGGATTTACGTACTCGCAGTGGAGGAGAGGGATCTCAAGCCCAGGGGCCCACCCCTATTGCCCCTGGTCATCCCTGCCACATTTTACAGCTATGAAGCTGTCACTCCTCGGTTGGCACGTTACAAGAAACAGAGAGCAGCAATCTCACTACCGGAAGCTATGTGTTTGATGACATTCACGTCAATGAAGCCCTTAAGTCTATCTTTATCAGCATAAAATTTTACTTAACTAGAACATGCATTAGCCCAAGAAGTCCGAGTTAAGTTACTATCCCCTATCACAAACGATGCTCTTCCCACAATGCTACTGTTGGTGTGACTCAGCACAAGACTGGGTTAAAGACATGGATCAAAATTCACATGACACTTGTTAAAAGTTGTACTTTTATGACATGAAAACACAAAGCAAAGGAAAAATGATAGTGGAAAATGTTATAGTGTGCATATCGTACCAAAGGAGAAAAACCCTGCAAACTCGACGGTACTGCGCCCAATTAAAAAATATTGGGCAATCGTAAAGAGAAACCTCAAGAGAACTCAAAAAACAATTGGAAGTGAAAAACAGTTCATGGCAAACAGGCAATCGGCATAAAAAAAAGGTGGATATGACAGCGGTACAAAATTTGATGGAAATTGCGAAACGTAAAGCCCGACAGTTCGCATTTGGAAAATCAGAAGCCTAATCAAATAATTGTCATGTGTTTTGTAGACGATCACTTCAGAAAGAAATAAAGGTGGATCATTTATATAATAAACTAATCAGTGTCATTATCATAACTTTATCATTTTCTGACCAAGTTTTTACCGTTCCACCCTCTATCATGTTCAGACCAAGTTTTTACCGTTCCACCCTTTATACCGACAGTTATGATGCTTGCGGTCACTAACAAAGTATAATAGTGGTTTACTTAAATGGGGAAAAATAAATAAACTTTGCCTATAAGCCGCTCTAAAACTGCTCTGAGAATCCGATTAAATCCGATTGCTCTAAAAAGTCACCCTAATACCGGTCTAAAAATCCGATTAACATGAACAGTGAGCATGCTGTTGGAGTTTTTCGTTACTATGCTCAAACTTAAAACTGGGTGAATTGCTGCTATCGTGAACGAACATGTGCTTAAGCATGAAACCACAGAACTCTACACTTTAACACTTTACAACATTTCTTGCATTTCAGGATCAACAGAATGAAGATCATGTATAATAGATACGAATGCTTGTAGTATTTTTCATTTTGATTTATATATACACTATTATTTAAATATTTCATGGGAATAGGAGGGACCATCAAGGCACCCGATTGAAGCACTCTGGATGGGGAGAGTGTGAATGCCAAATCCCCATTGCTAACAGTTTGTGAATAGAGGGCGCGCTCTTCTCCCCGCCCATTGGGGCATCCTCATGTTAGATAGCTTGCTCTTTTGACCAATTGTTCAATCTTGTTGTTGGAAGGAGATTCTTTATATCTCTGTGGAAACGAATAAGTGATGTTGCCTATCGATCCACCCAACCCGTTGTTGGCCCTTCATCGCATGATTAGGATGATCAGTGGTTATTAAAGCTTGATCAACTGTAACAGAGAGGAGAGCCCATTGCTATCGGACTTAGTTTCCGTGCTACAATGGGTGGTAGTACATATCATACATCATACATACTATGCTCAAACTTCAGACTCAAGAAGAACGACCGATAGCCTCGGAGAAATCAAAAATGTCTGTTTGGCCCAGTAAGGGCTTCATACTGTCCAGGGCACGCTGATACTCTCCAGGCTCCGTTTGGGATAAGGATTTTGTTACACCCTCTTATCCATCCATTCATGGACATTGTAAACCAGAGGTCACTTGACAACGAGAACTAGGGGTATGGTGGACTTCTACCTCTAGAATCGGCTCCGCAAACTGTTACACACGTCTGAGCCTTGCAAATAAACAAACGAATTAAAAAAAGGAAAAAAAAAATCATAGTCGTGTAGATAATGAAATAAAAAAAGTCCTTGTTAAACTGAACTGCAACTGAAAAATTGCTTTGTATGGAAGGCGTCAGCTCTATTTCTTTAGCTGATTTCATTCTTATTTTTCAGTACCTTTTGATTACAGAAACACATCGAAGACTCATTGTTTTCAAATTCATTTGGCTCTGAAATAAGGTTTTGTTATTCATTTCATGGTTCCCATATTCATCCCATAATTGATTACGAATGATTTCCAAATGAAAAGAGTGGTTTCTTTTTGTATTTTGTTTTCTTACATTCAACAAAAATAAATTAGAAACCAAACATGTTGTGCGTCTTTGTTTTCTATTAGAATTAATTGCGAAGCGTTGGGGTGGATGGGGAAGCAAAACATCGATGCGAAACTTAGGTATTTGGTTTACACATGGAAATTGTTTCTTAGGTTCAATTATCACGTTTTATTTTTGAGTTGGTTTAACATTTGAGAGACATCGAGATTTTCCCGATTGACGCCACTAAGCTTCTACGGACACAAGGAACCGCAGACACTTTGGGTGAAGAAGACACTTTGATGTCATACTGAGGATCGAAAAATGTTACCTTTATTTTGTAACAAGTCTATTACTGACTTTATTGTTTAATTTAACAACGGGTATCATCGAGTATCTGACTTCAATACTCAATATAAAAGCTGTTCTGGCTACATACTCATTACATGTAAATGTATCGTTTCGAGGATCATTAATCATCATTGGCTGTAAATTATTGGGTTTTGTGACATTGTAGCTTATAGCGTCAAAATTGCAGCTTTCTGCAGTTGATTTGCATTCAGCAGTTAGCTACATTGCAGCACCATGATCTCAAAGTTTGTGGTCGACGAAATTCCCATGTGATTCTTTTTGACAAAATACATGGCACATTATTTACATTCTAATGAACATTGATCAGCTTCCGAAACAGTAAAACAAAGTTGCTACTTATTGCAACAAATTGGACACATGCCGTATTGACCAATGCATGCACTGTCGTCACAACCATATGATGATGTGCACTGATGAATTCCATTACACAACAAAGCAGGAAAGCATCATTCTTCGAAATACGATGGCAAAATCACCAACAAGCACTTGTAGTAGCAAAGGCAAATGGCAACTTCAACACTGTTCTTCTGCCCCTAACCAACCCGTTGGGTATGGCATTGATGAGATGAGTGGCACCGAGACGATGAGTTACATTCTATTGTATGTCTGTGACATGTGAAGTGGAACCATTGGAATAAACACATTCTCAGAGTCGTCAGTGGCACTGTCACCACCAACCACCAGAGGTACTGGAAACAACATGCACCGAGCATCTGCAAGCTGGTGAGAAGAAAGGTGCAGTTTTTCCCAGCAAATGCCATCACTATCATGATCCTAATAAATTATTTATATGCTTTGCAATCGCATGCAGTGGAAGAGGCTGTGGAGCTCAGACGACGACGATGACTACAGCAAAGGTAGCTTGAAGGCAATGGAAGTGTGAAAGGCAAGCATATTCATAAAATCACCCATTGATTCCTTACCGGTGATGTGTAAATAAAATATGGTTTATTTGCTAGGATGGTTGGGAATAAAAGCGAAATGAGTCAATGCAGTAATTGGAACAAACATTACATCAGCAAACAAAAGATAAGGAGAACAACTGTGGTCAAACAGTGCAAGTATGATCAGAAATGAAATGAAGAGGTACTGTTTGGTGATAAGAATTCAATAAATCTTCGTGCATTCTAATTGAAACATTATGATCATCTCACATCTCAAACAACCAAACCCAGGGTTTTCTTTGAGAAGTTTTCTAATAATTTATTAGATTTTATCAACCTAAAATGTTTACGCTATAGCGGTTAACAATCTGTTGAGTCAAGTTAATCGGTGGTTTAAGCGCCACACTCAAAGAGAGACCACCCGTCACGTTTTATTTGCCCGACTTCAGAGACTGTTCGGCTCAGGGGAAACTCTTGAACGATTAATGGGATTCATCAGTTAAGGTACCTTAGGGACCGCAAAAGAATTTCTACTCAATTGAATGAAGAACGAATTATTCTCCCGAAAAGTTATTTATTCCAAACGTAGCTAAACTGAACTAACTCGAAACCATTCTTATTCGTAGTATTGTTCATTCATGCTGGACGGTTTCGACGAAAATGGAAAACAAGTGCAAATATGGTAACTTAGCTCTAACACGTACCGGCGCCGGTTTTTGATGACCAGATGACTGATAGGGCCTGTTGGAACTTCGACGACTCTGTTGCAGCTCGCTCGAAGGAATAACGATAATGGCTGCCACCGGGACGACCACACTGCGATTTGGTGCGCAACGATAAAATGACCCGTGTGTATGTTATGGCCGAACTAGAGATGCGGTCACTAAAGGTGAACAAAGCGCCAGGGCCAGATGGCGTACCAAACTTGGCCATCAAGGCGGCTATTCTGCTGGCACCACTGTGAGGTCACCCAGCTGGTGATGCAAAGATGTCTGGACGAGGGCGTCTTACCGGACGCCTGAAAACGCCTGCCGCTAGTATTGCTGCCGAAGACAGGGAAGCCACCGGGTGATCCGTCCGATATGCTTGTTGGATACGACGGATAAGGTTCTGGAGAGGTTGATCCTCAACAGGTTGTTAAAGAACACGGAGGGCACGGGTGGCCTGTCCAAGTATCAGTTTGGCTTCCGTAAAGGATACCATCGATACCGGTGGATATCATCATTTCCGTCACGAGAGGTACTTGAAAGACCACTGAAGTCGCATCAAAGTGGCAGAGGGAATGGAATAACTCCAATAAAGGTCGGAGGACTCACCGACCAATCCCGAAAATATCCGGATGGGTCGGTCGGTCGGTGACACAGGGAAGTTACCTTCCTTTTGACGCAGATCCTGTCTGGCCATGGCTGCCTTAGACAGTATCTGCACAAGTACGGGCAGGCCGAGTCTTCCGCGTGTCCCGTGTGCGCGGATGCCGAGGAAACCGCAGAGCATGTGTTCTTCACTTGTCCTCGCTTCATCGACGTGAGAAACGGCATGATGGTCATGAGTGGTAGGGAAACGACTCCGAACAACCTATTTCGGAGAATGTGTCAAGACCGGGACATCTGTGATGCGGTAAACACGGCGGCCACCCAGATCGTCCTCGAGCTCCAAGTCAGATGCCGAAATGACCAACGGCAGGTCGCAGGGACCAACTAATTACTAAAGACGTAAGTAGTTAGACACAGTGGGTGCTTAACGCACAATAGACAATTATGTTGGTGATTCAACCTTGTACTAAAGTAAATTTGCTGCGGTTTTTTTTTCGTTCGGCTGGAAATTTTCGTTATCTAGTGGTGACCACCCAAGAGCCCATCGTGGAGCAAGCCGTAAATTCCGTCTAATGATCAACGAGACCCGTGTGTATCGTGAAGGCCCGCCTCAAGAAGGTAGTTAATGGAAAAAGTGAATGAAGTCGCCAAAACCAGTTATAGCGAAGAATAAGTTATGGTCCCTCACGGTCAATTTTAGTGGACCGGAACAAATCGAGAGCACGTGTCGTTAGTTGCGATCCAAACCGAAAGATAGAAGTTTCACCGATCCCCGCTCGGTGGAATGGAAAGGTACGTGATCTCAGGTCGCTTTGGGTACGTGTGCCTTTATCTGTAAGGGCGGAAAGAAACGGCATACGCCACCATCACTCGCGCAGAACAAAACGGAAGCTTCCATTCTAGCAGGCACTCTCCGATGTTTGGCGTTGCCGTCCATCCTTCCATTGCCATGAAAGCGTTTTGGTCTAGGATACTGGAACGCTGGTCAAGGGACGATTCTACGGCTATGGGAGGCTAGGTACTCGGGTCGTGGTGTGGAAAGAGCCCCTCAAAGACCACTTTCAGTAGCTCTGGTGATTGATCGGTTGAAGCTGCTGCACCTTTGGTTTTGGCCATTAACATCCGATAGGCGTCACCCCATGAGTTCACTTTCGAACACAGGCTCTCGAAGCAGGCTCGTCTGCTGGCCTTTATCTCCCTCTTTAGCGGGGCCTTTGTGGCGACTAACTCGACGCTCCGTTATTTCGGAGTCTGACAGCACTCGGTGCATCCTCCTTCCTGCGCGGAGGCAAATTCTGTGAAGGTCTACGATCGACTCTGTCCACCAATACACTGGAGATCTCCCATCCCTAGGTTTGACATTCCTAGGCATGGTCGCATCGCACGTTCATTTAGGTGACATAACAAGTCGTTTACCTCCTTGTTCTTCCTTCTGCACGCTGCCTAGTATTGTAGACGATACAATAACGAACTGCCAAGTGTTCGTTATGGATGTAGCCATCATCCACCCTTCAATTACTTAGCAGCCACGGACTGCAGAATGTTACATGGATTATCGATTCCACTTCATTTCTATGGTAGGTACTTTTGATATGTACGTTGGCTAGGTCCACATTGAGGCTAGCCAAGGCCTCAAGAAGAATCACCGACGGGTTTAGGTCAGTTTCGATCAACCATGTTAGAAAGCACGTAGCAGCTGCAGAAGAATACTCCATTCGCTTTGACTGTCGTGAAGCCAACATTTGAGGTAGATACAACCTCCTGAAACAAGGACCCTGGCATCCATAATGCCGCCATATTGGACCTATCCGCAACCCAATTGCCTTTTTCGGCAGGGATGTGGTATGGGTTGGATATTCTGGCACTGTCTGATGCCGAATCGCGAACTTTCTGACACAGCAGTTGCTGGGCGACCTCACAGTGGTCGCTTGGGTTAAGTTGGGTTACCGGCACTACGCTTAGCTTTTTGGTATACCACTAGAGGCCGGGCACTTGCCCCCCTCAAGTGCTTGTCAGTTGGTTTCCCTGCGCACGTCAAGCATTTGTTTGGGGGTCCTTTACAGTCCAAACCTTCTGCATATGTTGCTGCAGTCCGGGCCTGTACAGTCCCAGGACATGGGCCTGATCTCCAGGCATCTGAAACTTGCTTTCAGTGGCTGGTGTAGGCTGAGTGGACCATCCCACCTTCACCTTTGCCACTTTTAAAGCCGTGTCTGCTTCAACTGCCGCCACCCTTTTTGTGGCCACCTGGGTCCGAAGTGGACTCTTTCACCCCCGTATGGCTTCGGCGGTGACCTAGAACTTGCACTTTCTTTTTAGTGCAGTAGAGTTCTCATCCGTCACAGTGATCTAAACCATGTTCCTGCACTGGATTGTCACCTGTGAGAAGAGGGCATACACCTCCACATCCTCACCTAGGACCTGTTTTTCCAGGTCTATACGCTCGGGTCTTCAGCGCTGTGCTCTTTTTGAGCTCCAAGATCATTTCGCCGGAGCGGGTACGGCGTATACTCCGCACATTAGCTCCTAGATCCATATTCGAGGGCGATGGGGGCCTTACCACGGTTCCGCTTACGGGCCACCTGTAACTTGTCGATTTATTTTTTGGATCCACCTCCATATTCCTTCCGGACTTTTGTCCAGGGACTCTCCCTTCCCTTTTTTGGGGTCGTCGCTTGTCTCACTCCTAGCACTCGCGATTGCATCAGTGCTTATTGGAGCGCTGCCGCTCGGCACCACCTCAGCGCTTAGGACAACTCTGGCGTTCAACTGCTCGGACACTTCGACTACTTTGGCAAGAGTTACCCGCTTCCTTTCCATGGCTCGGATGAGTCCAAGCCTACCCATGGCCTCTCCTAGCTTAGCAGCACCTGCCTCAGATGCCGTGGTACTTCCACAAGTGTCGGACATGCCACCGGACCCCACTATTTTGCGTGGTAGGGACCTTGCTAGGCCGCCTTTAGCAAACTGATTTGTTTCCTCCTGTTTTTTTTGTTTTTGTTTTGTTAAGGTATTATCCTCCATTCTGTTGGCTTTCCAAGCCCACGTGGAGGAGTCGCTATAATGATCCCATGGTTAGCTATACAAGCTTGAAGGTCAGCAGGGAGGCCATGCGAGGGTTGACACGGTCCTTCATGGGGAACCGTGTACAGAGCCGGATCAGCGTAAGTCAAGGGATATCTGAGCCTACTCCCGCCCGACTGGCGAGGCCGGGCGATGGAGAGTGGAACGTACTGGAGGCCTGCCAAGGTTTTAATGGGACGGAAACTGTGCCTGTGCCGCTGGGACCTCGCCATTTCCTGCTCAGTGTCGCTCGGCAGTACTCTGAGAGACGACATAGTGTCAGCCCGAAGACAACGGTACCATTCGTTACCCTTTTGCGACCAGTTATTTATTTATTTATTCAAACACAACATCTTCGACAAGGACATCGCACAGACTGATCACAAAAATATTTTCCCCCCCCCCCCAAAAATATTAATTCTATTCTTATATACTAATTTACTAATTTTAAAATCAAAAGAGTCACACACTTGATTGAACAACCTACAGCATGAATCTAACGGGTTATTTCGTCCATAAAGAGTACGGTGGCCAGAAATCCACAACAGTTGACGATTCCGGAGCGTTTGCTTTCGCGGTTGTTGAAACGAAGCTTCCTATCAAGTTTGACTCTCCTAGGTCGTTGATCGACGTGACCCTCTCCAGTGATATGTCGTTTGAGCCGTAGTCGAACGTAACAATGGAATGACAACGAGCGAAAGTTATCGCTCTGCACTTAGCTGTATTCATCTGCATTCTGTTTAAATCACACCATCTAGATACATGTTCTAAATCGGCTGCAAAAGCACAGCAATCTACAAGCGATTTCATTATACGGAACCAGCTTCAAGTTATCCGCATAGAGCAATTTACCGGAGTTGAGACCTTCGAACAGATCGTTGGTGAAGAGGATGAATATAAGAGGGCCAAGGTGGCTGCCCTGTGGTACACCGGAGGGAATATCAAATAAGTCCGATCTAGCGTCGTGCACCTTGGACAAAAGCTTTACGTGAAGACAAATACGACTAAAGCCACGGAATAAATCCAAGTTTTTCAATGGCCAGTTGATGAGGTACCTTGTCCGAACGCTTTTGAAAAGTCAATGTAAATGGCGTCGACCTGGCATTGCTTCTCGAGCTCGTTGATCACAGTACCGGTGTAAGTCATGAGGTTCGGGATGTCGTTGACCGCTTTTTGGACGGAGCCAGGTTGATGCTCAGAGATCACTGACTGCACAACAGGGTACATCGCGTCATGTAACAGCTTCTCAGGAAAACTTTCGCAAGGCAGTTGAGGATTGATGTCGGTCGGTAGTTCTCAACGCTGTGTGTTTTCCAGCCTTGTGGACAGGAGTGATTGATGCCAGCTTCCAAGCGGCAGGAAACACCCCTTCGATCAAGGATCGATTGAAGATCGTGGCGATGGGACAAGACAGCGACTGAGCATACTGTTTGACGAAGACAGGTGGAATGTGATCAGGGCCGGGGCCTTTCGATGCATCGACTGCGCTGGAGAGCATCGCGAATATCGTCATTATTGAAAGTGATGACCAAAGGAAGATGAAGAGTATACAACGGAAACCCTTCCAAGTAATTGCTGCAGCGCCAACGGAGGGGAGTTGTCGTCGT
This sequence comes from Aedes koreicus, assembly GCA_024533555.2. Lineage (NCBI taxonomy): Eukaryota > Metazoa > Arthropoda > Insecta > Diptera > Culicidae > Aedes > Aedes koreicus. The sequence goes on along the minus strand of JAHHFK020005769.1, from coordinate 38,428 downwards.
GTGCTGAACGGAAGAGCTCAGCAAAGACGGTCGGTAGAAACCGGTGAGCAAGAACTACGACGACTGGTACGTAAATTCCTCAACTTCTGCTTGGTCTGCTTGGAATGCTTCCTCAAGGAAGCGGGTCCACAGTTACACAACTGGCACATGATGAGCGTCAATTTTTTATTGAGCAGATGGCGACTCAAAGAGATCTATGGTACATGGATCACTTACGAACACCAAGTCAAGTAGCTTACCGTTCGCGTTCAGAAGATCATTTACTTGATGGAAGCCAGCTGACAACAGAGACTCGACTAACGCATGGTTCATGTTCCGTTGACGCGTTAATTGGCAAGTATACCAGAAACTGTTCATCAAACTGCCAGATTAAATTCGGCAGCTTGTAGTCTCCAAAGCAGACGATAACATTACGGGAATCGGCAAGACGTTGAATTTCGTTAACTGATTCCACATGCCTCGTGTAATTCTCCGGGCTACTGTTTGGCCGAATGTAGATGCAGCACATGAAGGGAAAACTGCGGCAGAAAAATCCGAACGGCAGTTTGCTCCAGGCTATCACTATCGACAACATTCACAGCTTTGCAATCAAGCTCGATTTAACTGCAATTAGCACACCACCACCTCTTCGCAGACTGCTGGTGGAAGCATTGCTGGTCGCATCGATAAATTACATAATTACACGCCAACCTCAGCGGGAAGCATTTCCGGTGTGAAGCCATGTTTCCGCCGGAACGACAATATCAAAAGTCGCTGGCCAGCAGAGAAAGCAGCAAAGTGTTGGTTTTTTCGTTCTTAATCCACGGATGTTCTGATAGTAGATCGCGTTGTTGGCGAGGAGGGTGAACGACGGCGTGAGGATAAAGGCACTTGTCGCGTTTTGCTCCCTTTCATTCCACCTTAGGTTGCCCCAGTTGGGTTTGGGTTTTTCTTGCGGTATTGGTGGTTCAAGAGTCAGGTATGCCGATGGTGGTGGAAGTGGAACGCCAAATAGATCAACAGCTGTTTAGTTTGCTGTGGTGGCCTCACGATTCAAGAACCTAGGAGGCTTCAAAAAGGTGAGCCATTGGATCATTGTTCAACAAATTCGCGACTCAATATTTTCCGAGGGTTTTTTACGTTGGGCTAGACCTACCTTTTAAAGTACCGAAGTTGAGAGAAGGTAATAGACGCCCCCTTTGTGTCCCTAGAGTGATCATCTCCTACGTCCGCAAGCATTCCTTGACGAGATGTTGATCGTCTGCATCATTAACGTCCGGAGATATTTAGGTCAGATACACCCAAAATCTGTCGTCATTACTCGCTACCGGTTCTGCAAGCGCACTGATGGCTCCGTGAGCAGTACCTCGAAATTTTATGGACGTTTGTTCTTGCGTGGGATTGCGTCTTCGCCACGAACTCTCTTCCGGGTAGAACGGTTCCCGAAATGGAAACGGCGAGGTACAGGTGATAAAACAGCCGGCGATAACTTGTTAAATCCTCCCTGGATTTCTTGTCTGAGCTCCACGATCAAACTTTCCTCGGTATCCTCTTTCAGACCCTCAACGAATTTCTGGTACATGTCATTGACCTCCTTCACTGCCGCATTCATTGAAACCAATGTGTTTTTAAAACCTAGAAAGTTTCGATTACGAATCTCTGGGCAGTTTGGTGGATTCATCGTGTTTGGCACAAATACGACATTGTTCCTTTTGTACCACTCGAGTGCATATTTAGAGTAATGGCAGGGAGCAAGATCAGGCCAAAAGATTGTAGGCTTGTTATGCTGTTTGATCAAGGTTAGCAAACTTTTTTGCAGACACTCCTTCACGTAGATTTGACCATTCATTGTGTCTGTCGTAATGAATGGACGTGATATTTTTCCACATCCACATATGGCCTGCCACACTATTACCTTTTTGCCGAATTTTTCGGTGTAAATGGCTATCACTGATCCAGGAACATCCTTTCCCTTCGGCGAAGTATAAAACTGTGGTCCCGGCAGAGTTTTATAATCGAGTTTTATGTAGGTTTCATCGTCCATGATAACACAGCCCGATTTTTTGGTCAGCAGTTTGTCGTACAGCTTTCAAGCCCTCGGTTTCACAGATTCAGCCTGCTTGGTGCTTCGTTTTGGCTGCTTTTGCTTCGGACAAGTTTGCAGGCCCATTCTCTCCTTGGCACGCATAACATTAGTCGCCAAAGTACTTAGCTTTTTCGCCACATCTCGGACTGATGCTGAAGGATGACGCTTGAAATAGTCCCTTACCTTACGGTCGATTGTAGGGTCAGCGGGACCGAGTTTTCTACCCCGTCTCGGGGAATCTACGAAAGAGCACTGTTGTTGATACTTCCGTAATGCGGTTTGAACTGCTCTTACGCTCACACCTTCTTCCTTAGGCAGTTTTCTGATCGAAAGACCAGAGGTTGTGCACAATCCGTTTTCTTTGCTCGGGAGAAAGACCACGCATTTTCAAACTTCCGTGTGAAAAATTGAAAAAAATGAAAACATCAGTTTTATTTGGATGTAAACAATAGGACGCAGCCAACAATTGGTTGAGTACTGCACGCATTTTGAATTGACGGTGAATCATTTGTGTATTTATAATTATCGGAACAGTCTATATCAAACAGACCTATAACATCGCATGAACTTCTTTGACAGCTTAGCAAACTGTCACTCGCGGTTACTATCTGTTTGTAAAAAATACTATGCCTCCTCGATTAACGTCAAAACGCAAACGAAACGCACCGAACAAGACGTGGAGCGAAAACCTGGACGATCCGAAAATGGGTCTTACTATCACTGACGTACGAACTGATGGAAACTATAAAACTAAGGTAATTCATAAACTATCTGGTTTCAGGATGATAAATTAAATGTAACGATCATTACCTAGGATCGAAAAGGACACCAATACGAAATTCTGCCAGGTCTGCTTTTAAAACGCTATAATTTCATCTCCAAGTTTTACAACAACACATTGGTGCGAACAAAACATTTACTATTAATCTAGTTTTAAGTATATTTCAAGTTGTAACTGCATTTGCCGATCGGCTTAGCCTCTTGCATGTTATTTGCTTACACAATGCAAATATATACCCTAGTTTTGTTATTGTTAGGTTTTGTTTTATACCTCGACGTTTTTTTTTCTTTATTTACTGGTACATTTCCTTAGCTGACTATGTCATAGCTTTTGAAAAGTTTCTCTAGAATTGCGTTAAAAACGTTTGGGTGGGATATTCCTATTATGTTAACTTCTGTCTATTTAGGTGCTACTTCTGTCTAAAAGCAGGCAGGCAAAAGCAGTTTTGGATGCATTAAATTATGTAAATCTCACCGTTTATGGTTCCTTTGGTCACGAAAGTTCACTTCGTTTGACACAAATGCATATGGCCTGCCAAATCAGGTTATTCAAAGCCAATTTCGACAGCCACTTCAGTTTGAAACGGTATACTTGCGCTTACCCGTGAAATATTCCTGTCCCAGCAACTGCCTAAAATCCGCTTTGATTTTGGTATCATCATCATTGACGCAGCACCGGTACTTCGTTACTTATTAGTTTTGTACCTTGTAAATTTTCAATCCAAAACATGTCGTGGCCTTCTGGACGATAATTTGAGAAACATTAAGTTTTTTTTTTGTGAAGCCCCGCGTTGAAATGCTGGGGTTCCGCTTGAAATGAGCAGGCAGCGCTTTCTCGTTTTTGTTGCGCGTTTTCGCGGTTTTTGTCCAGCTCTAGGCTTGTGGTATATTTTCAAGCGTTTTTGAAATCCTTAGAGGTGATTTGAAACGGTCGAATTATGTATATTCATCAGTTTACTCCCAACATACTACAGCCCAGGATTTTGCAAGTGGGTGAACAAAATCCTTTTGCGAATGGTATATTGATTTCCTTACATCTCAACCGGAATCTCACAGATAACTGTACAACCGAGCGAATTTAAACAATAACTCTTAAGTAAAAGTGGGCAAAATTTGATTGATTTCGGTCCATTATGAAAAAAGTTGCGCATGTTTAAAAGTGTCGCAATAATTATCGACTTACCCTTTACATATTGTGAAAAACCTCGTTTTTGATCACGAAGGAAACATCAAACCAAATTCGTTTAAGAAAACTAGTTCCATATAAGGGAACGTCCATTAATTATGTCACGCAAAAAGTGACTGTTTATACCCCCCTTGACAGGTTTTTTGGTTTGACCTTCAAATTTTTTGTATGGCTTGTAACGTCCCCCCCCCCCTCCCCCTCTACTGCGTGACATAACTAATGGACCTTCCCTAATCTGCTTAAAATAAATCTTCAAGTTGCTTTAGTATGATGAACTTGATTTATTAAAAAGAATCTGAATCGTTAAGACTAATGTGGATTTCCTGTTAAGTCTATTGAAAAACAGCGCTGCTTTCACTTTTAGAATAACTTTAACTAACTTCGATGGTATTTATATGTTCATTCCCTCTATTTTCCAGACCATAACTAAGTCTTTCCTCCATATTTTGTTTATAATTGTCATGTTGAAGTTCAAGTTATTATTACCATAACTTTAAAAAAAAAAAGTTTGCTTATAGATCTAGGATTACCAAAGACATTTATAGGTACAAATCTCTTGCTCACATCTGCATTTATCCGAATCGTTCACCCCCGTAAGTGAAATCTTAATTTATTCAATCCTCTTTGATGGCTTCAGGGGAATGCAATTAGAATGATATACCATCGGGTTTGACGGGCGTTCACCACCGGTCAGATTGAAGCAACAAACCAGGTGGAACGGAAGGATGCACTTCCTTTTGCGGCTACTGCTCCTGCAACACTATCTTCCAACTGCCACCTGTGCTTGTGACCTACATGTCGTACCTACATATCTGTTCCTGTAGATATTGGTATAATTGGCCTGTAGCTAAAGGCACGACCAGCGCCCGACGGCGACGATGATTATGGCTCTGGTTACCTACTATCGATTACAATCTATTGCCTGACGCTCCGATCTCCGGTCTTGATTGTTGATGATAGTGTTACTTTATTATCATTTCAAAGCGACATGCTAATTGCCGCCTATCGAAGCGTGTTGAGTAATTTGCATTCATCGTGGGCAAAATGGAGATGTTAATGTTTTATTTTTTAATTGAAGAAAACATTTCTTGGTTTTGACGGTTATTTCTTTAAGAATTCTCCAGCCGAATTGAGAATGGAATTTAACGGTTAATTATTGGACCCGCATGGAGTCAGACGGTCTGACCCTAAATTTACTAAATTGTCCAATTGTTTTAAAGCAATCTTTTCATCTGAGAGTTGGATGTGAATTTACTCATCAGACAGATAAAATCACGACTCTAGCTCTCGGAGAGAAATAACTTATTATTATTAATTCTATATCCCTTAATTGAAGGGACATCCAAGATAATGGGAGGTTGATTTTGAGAACAGTATTCAAGTAGCCCACTAGTATGATCTAATTTTTAGTGTTAAGTGTTGCTTCATCTCGTATCCAAAGCGAAACTCAATCGCTTTTTTCAAACGGTAAACAAGATGTGAATTAGATTTGTCCATCGACGATTGAGTCCTCCCTTAGTTCAGTCGGTAAAGGCACAGCTACAAAGCAACACCATGCTGGAGGTGGCTGGGTTCGATTCCCGGTCTGGTCTAGGAATTTTTCGTCAAGGAAAATTTCTCGACTCCCTGGGCATAGCGTATGATTGTACTTTGCCACGCAATCATACCAATGCAAAAATGGTACTTGGCATCGAAAGCTTTTAATTAATAACTGTGGAAGTGCATTTAGAACACTAAGTTGAGAGCAAGCAATAAGATAACAATGAAAGAAATAAGCTTGAAATGCTAATGAAGATTATTGACGATCGAGAATTGAGCAACGAACATTCCTCCTGATTATCACAGCACATGGAGTTAGAAGGGCTAATGGCATAAAAGAGCCACTCATTGTAGGATAACACGATTTTTGTTGCATCATCTCAAATCTACATCACATGCTGTGTAAAAAATTAAAAACTTGCCTATATAGGTTAAAGAGAAGACAGAAAACGATAGTAAAGGGCAAAAACAGTATTCAAACGTCTCGCAGCTCAATGCATATCCTTCACTAACGTTCGCATTTAAAAAAAAAATGGACAAAAATTGCCGATTTTTCATGGATTTGCCTTCACCCGCACTGACAAAACTACCCATGCAGCATCAATCATAGTTACCCATGAGTCAGCAGACAAAATTTGACAGCTCTATCAGTCGAACTCTTTGTCATCACGGTGGCAAAAACAGTGAAGCAACTCCGTTCAGAAGTGTGCGCGTTCAAAGAACGGCACCCCGCCGCTTCAAAAAAGGACATCGTGCGGCACTTTTTGGACGTCGGATACGCCCGTTCCGGCATCTACAATATATTGGCACTATTAAACAACAATCAGAGCATCGAAAGAAAGCATGGTTCCGGACGGCCGACGACCGAGGGAAAAGTGGCTACATCGCTGCGTGCGCTTGGCCGGGAGGTCGCTTCAACCGGCCAAACAGTGAAAAAGTACCTGGCGAACATGAACATACATGTCAAGAAGCGGAAGTCGCGTCCGCTGGTTTCGGAACTGCAGGCAATGACGCAGCGGCAGCGGCTGAATAAGATGGTCAACTCGATTTTCCCGACGAATCGTGACGTGGCGGTGGTGATGGACGACGAGATCTATCTCACCCTGGATGGCAACGACTGGCAGGGCACTTCGTATTTTACTTCCCGCACGAAGGAAGTGAGCTCCGAGGGGAAGTTCATTTCACACACCAAGTTCCCCAAGAAGATGCTCCTGTGGCGGACAATCAGCGAGAAGGGGATGTTAAAGCCGCTCTTCTTTCGCTCCGGACTGGCCGTGAACGGGGAAATTGATAGTACGAAATGCCTACCGAAAGTTGCGTCGTTCTTCAAGAAACACCATAAGGGCGAAGACGCGGTGTTCTGGCCGTATCTGGCGTCGGCCCACTACTCGAAGTGATCGTTGGAGGAGATGGAGGGGCTGAATATCGATAGAAAGTCGGCGAACCCAACCAAAGTTCCCCAGCTGCGTCCCATCAAGAATTTCTGCACCAACCTGAAGCGTAAGATCTACTCCAACAATTTTGTCGCGAAAACTGAAGAGGAACTGATAAATAAAACAAAAAAAGAACTCTAAAACATGCCTACACGCATGTTTTCGTCCGCCTTGGCGAATGTTTCGGTTAACTGCCGGAGGGCCGCTCGCAAGGGCGTAGAATATTGTTTTGCCTGTAAGCTTAAATATTAACCTTCCATGGGAAATTTATCAAAAGCAGTTATCTGTCTTAGCTTTTTTTATCACCATCCGAAAAAAGTCAACTTTTTTAAATGCAAACGTTACCCGAACACGTGACGTAACTTTCTATAGCCCAAAAACTACTTCATTGACTAAGTTTGAATACATCTGGTCACCATATATAGCTCAAAAACAACTGTTGCAACTGTAGATCTTATGTTTTGAACTCAAAGCCAGTTTGGAGTACCTAGAATATTCCAAGATTGTCTTATTATGTATGTTGGCCTTCCACACTTTTCAATCAATATTGTTAAATACACATTGTCCCTTTGCACACTCCAAACACCTACTGTTACAACTGTAGATCTTCTGATCTGAGCTTTTGGATGACCTAAATCATATCCGTTTTTTTCATGACATTTTTTTACGTTCGAAAATATTCACTGAATATGGTTGAATATGTAGCGTAACTTTTTATAGCCCAAAAAGCTATAATTACTACTGTAGATCTTAACTTCTGAACTCAAGGACAGTTTGGATAACCTAGAACATCATAAAGTTATCAAATAATGACTGTTGACCTTCCCAAAGGTTAATTCAATATGTTTGAACACATATCATAGCCTCATATAGCCCCAAAAGCTTCTGTTACAACTGTAGATCTGAAGTTTTGAACTCAAGTACATTTTGGATGACCTAGAACCTCCCAGAAACAAACAAAAATATTTATTGTTTATCAACGAAAATTTTATAATACGTATGCATACGTACAATATTCTAAAACAACGCTTTACAGTATTAATCAGGCATTTATTTTTTTCTTCCTGAACGTCTTCATATTCAGGATGTTCTAGGTCGTCAATTCGGCCTTAAACTCATATTTTTTTTTTTTTTACATTTTACGGATAGATTAATTGATTCATAACACATTTGCCGAAGACAGCGTGCACTTTTATTCAGTCTGTGTAATGTTATACAGCCATTATCCTTTTGGGTTCATATATGATCCCTTAGGCATGAAGGAGTCAATATACTTTTTAAGAGAAGGCTTAACATTTATGAACTTTTCAATAGTATGTGGCTCGAAATTAACAATGTTTTCTAATGAAATTTATGCGTAGAAATACTTCCGATCGATTGGTGTATTTTTTTGAAAATCTCTTGAGAAAGGACTGAGATATTAATACTCAAAACCTGACCACTTTTCGTGACGGTCACAATTCGATTTTTTTTTTAAATTGTTCCCTAGTATAGAAAGCAAAGACGTAGTCGTACGTCAAAAAAAAGTATGAATTTCAACAGACGCGTAAAATTCCCCTTCGTCTCATTCCAAGCTAAAGGAGGCGTTAACAACGAAATTGTTTGCAATCTTTTATGCGCCATACAACAATGTTTTCAATCTTTCATACAAAAAACTAGATTCATTCATTATCTGGCTTCAATTGACATGAAATATCCCCTTATTTTCTGCCAAATCTAGCATTCCCTTTATGTGCATTAGATAACGCCGAAAATTCTATGTTTCTTTTTAGCTGTGTACATATCCCGAAAAAAAAACTACAAGGTACAGCCTAATGGGGTTGTGCGCAAGGGCGACTTAGGACTACGCAGCAATATAATTCCTATACACATCAGGGCCATCCGATAATTGATTTACGTCAGTCCTGAAAATTGCCAAGAAAATTCTATTGTACACTCTTTAGAAAACATTTGGTGGCTCTTAATTATGATACAGCCCCGGTTGTATTTTCTACGATGGTTGAGAGATAGTTATGGATCTGTTGATTCGTTGGTTGTTCCACGCACTTTGCCATTTACTCCGGGACGCGGCGTTTTAAGCAATGCCATGTTCAGTCGGGTAATGGAAATTTCAAACAGCACAAGAGAAAAATTCATCCAATCGAACTTTTCAGTTGGCAAATTAATTTGGTCGTCCTGAAAAGGACGGATTTAGTTGACGGGGGAGAAAAAGTCCGCGATTGAACTTGGGCTTTCTTTTTTGGTTCATCTCCTCTTCATTGCGGGTGGCCATCTGCAGGTGACGTGGGGTGATTGATTCTTGTCTTTTTCCCGCCAACTCGTAAGCTTCAGCAGCAGGGGCGTAGTGAGGCGGTGGTGAAAGTGACCCTCGCCGGGGCGCCATTTAGATCAAAGGAGTGCAAGTAAGAAGGAAAATCTTTTGGAGGAAAACAAACCATCATTCCTCTGCATGTGCCAGAAAGGGTGAGGTGATTAAACGTCAAAAAGCCTAATAGCATAAAACAACGATTAACTATTTTTCCCCAGATATACAAAACGAGCTTATCAACATAATGAGCAGCTGGGTTAAAAGTAAAAAGTCAAACAAGCCAAATATTTTTCAATTATTTTTGGTTGCATTCCTGATTTAGCTTATATGGAGCAAATGAGCGAGATAATCCGTCTCCTGGATTTTTCTGATGGTAAATGCCAAATCAAAGAATGCTTCATCGATTTTATGAACTCGGCCGAAAAGACTGGATCAGGTCTATCGAATCATATTTAAAAAAAAATTGCAAAACGCCAGAATAAACATAGATGATTGACGTGGTCAAAGTTATGATAACGGTGCGAATATGGCTAAGAATGGAGCACAGGCCAGAATTTACCAACTTTACAATCTAGCCCGTTTTGTTCCTTGCGCTGCCCACAGTTTAAATCTTGTCGGAGTTCATGCAGCCAGTTCTTCATTGTAGGAATGATAGCTTTTTTTGGAACTGTACAAGAAATTTTCAAATATTTTAGTAATTCAACTACGCTATGGAGTGCTCTTAAAGAGTCTTTGGGAGTATCATTGAAAGGACATTCTGATACACGATAGTCGTCTAAACGACAAGCAGTGTCTGCTCTTAAGAGATCAATTTGTTTCGTGTTTAGCATTCGGACTGACTTAACTGAGCCGACAAAATATAATAGTGCCACGGTGCACGGTGCCCAAGTTCTTTTAAAACAAATTGATTCTAAGTTTCTTTGTCTTCTTGACATATGGGAGAGAATCTTGATTAGCATCGACAAAGTGAACGAATCCCAGTAGTCAAAAACCATCACCATAAACGTGGCAATAAAGTATGCGAAAGAAAAATGCATTGAACTTGGCGTCGACAACGATTTCCAAGTAGCACGACAGCAGAAAATGAGAAAAATCGAGCTCCTCTATCGAGTGAAAACAGGTTGAAGTTAGCTCGGTATTTGTCAACATACTGCAACAAATGGAGCAGCGTGGAGAATCAATGGCGGATATAGCATCGGCATTCTCATTTTTGACAGGACACGGACTCGCATCTATGACTATTCCTGACCTAAGCTCTTCTACTCCGTTAGACATATTAAACGGTATCCTTGGATACCCAGGTAACCAATAAGCATTAAATATGCTTCTTAACGGCAAGCGATATAATGCATATGAGCATTATATTCACCTAAAATGCTATTTAAAAGCAGGTTTTGGCCCACAATACGGCTAATTTAATGATGGACCCTACCAAAAGAAGACGCCTATGTCGACAATATGTCATTGAATTGGTATGAATTGGTAATGTTTGCAAATGATAGCTAGATGACAGCAGTTGTTCTGCTGCTGGGGAGTTTAGTTTTTATAATGCTGATTAAATGCTTGGTTGAAAATGCGAAGCAAAAAAAATCAGACCTATTTTCAATTATAGATTTTATTCATTTTCCTGTTTTGCATCTTATATTTTTTTTCTTCTCCTGTACTGATGATGATGGACGTTTGCTTTCTGTTTAGAACCCCTATTTTTTCTTATGAAAGGAGAAACTCAAATTTGCTGCAGTTTTTGCATTTCCTAGAATGGGATTCGAACTCGCTGCTTCGTGGTCGACGTGTTTTTATACCGCGTCTTTATCCTCTAACCTATATGGAACGTATGGGAACGGTTTTAATATTTGCCCAATATAAACTTCAATGTTCCCAGGTAACCAATAAGCATTGAAATATGCACTAATTCTGCATCATACTTGCATTTACGATTCTTCTTGCTGTACATTGGCAGCCTGAATGCAAAGCTGTTGTATAATAGCATACGCAAAGCTGCCGTAATGTTAGCTGTCTGATATCTGAATTTTTTATGCTTGATATATTAAACCTATTATTTACAATTACAACAAAGAAATAAGTTTACTCTCCCACGTACTTCATTTCTCTCTTAATTTACCTTTTACCCTTTATTATAATAATAAATAATACATCTCCCTTCGTCTTTTTTCACTTCTACCGTCATTTACTCTTGTACTCCCAAGCAACGCCTCCCCTCCTCTCCCACCCACCCTACCGCCACACTATTAAAAACTAACAAAACCTTCCCCCATGAAATCCAAAAAATTTTTAACATTATTCCTGTTTTTTGCGCTTTTTTTCCCATTTCTTACCCCCCTCTCCTCCAATACCTTCCCTAAAGCTCCGCAGCTTTCGGCCCTCCGATCCTTACCACCAACCAGGCGGGGAAACACATAGGGTGGTAGGGTTACAACGGGAGCATCGGCAACAACAGCCAACTGCACCAACGCCTCTCTGGGCAACGACTGCTCACCAGTGCACCCTCCAGGGTGCTTGCTGCCGCCAACTTCGATCCTACAGCCACTGCACACCTCAACGACTGCCGAAAAACTAAATCAAAATGCGAAGGTGTACCCGTTATATAACATTCAAGGCTGCCTAGGAGACATTCTTTACCTAAATATGAAGGCTGTGCTAGGAAACTACTGTGTATTTGGTAAATTTACTCTGAAAAATTGACATGATAAGACATCACCTCATATTTGCGTTACTTCTATTAGTTGCATGTTAAAATAAATTAAATTAAATATTGGAATCAAAGAGTAGAAAATGTCTTAACCTAATGCTGCAAACATTTTGGAAATCGATCGTGAAATTACTTAGTAATTAACGTTCAAAACCTGACCGTTTTTCGTGACGCTCCAAATTTTCGCAATTTGAATGTCCTACGTCAAAAACACTGGACGGTAAGACCACCAATAACAATTGCTTCGCTACCTGTCAAACGACAAAATAACTTAAAAATACACGCCAACTTAAATCTCTGAAATGGCAGGAAACCTAACTGGAAATAGTTCATCACCAGTTTAATGTCAACCATCAGACCCTGAGATTTCATGCCAAATTGAGCACCACCTGTTTGCAGTAACAATCAGCCAAACGATAAACAATCGAAACACGACATCAGTCTGCTTGTCACGCGCTTCCCCATCGAGCTGTGTGACATATGTATATCAATTACGCATCTCAGTGCCCGCTCGTTTGAGAATCAGTACATTATTGGGAGGTTTGAGGAACCCCGGACGCCCAGAACGAAATCCAATCGATCGGACCTAACCCCGAAGAACATCGTACATTTATCAGCATCTAATTGCCGGTTTGCTCGAACGATAAGTTTAATTGAAGGAAATTATTAATAATCACATTGCTTCTTATTAGTGGCTTCGATGTGCGGCTGTTGAGTGTTGCATTGAGGAGTATATCAGATCAAAGCAAATGTGTGTTCCACCAGAGTGAATCCTTTCAGGTGCAGCCCGCTGTCTTTCCGTGCACTTGATTTGCATGGACTTGACGGGACGAAAGGGGTAATCAACATATCGTCTCAAGAGAAACGTCCTGAATGTGCATAATCTTGAAGATTAATGCGTTTGATAGTGCGATTTGCGTGCACAGTTTGATGCCAACAAAGAGATAATGCCGCTAAGCCGAGGTTAGATGGCCTGTTGGGGTCGCTTGACAATTGCGTGTTGAAATCGCGAGAGTTGTACATCGATTCAGATTACCCACCCGTCGGCACCATCGTCGGCGTTTCCTGTTCGTAGTTTGGTATTAATTAAAATGGATAGTTTGATTGCTAAACAATTCATCGCTAGAGCTCAAGTGCCAGTCGTTGGTCCGGCATTGGAAATTAGGTTAATTTGCCGTGAGCGTGCCTGACAATTGTGAAATTTGCACACACAAGCTCGGTAATTGAAACAAATTCAGGGGAAATTCATTTGGCATAATAATGACGTGTGAATGGGGTGACTACCTTGACTATTTCGATTGCTTTGAATTGATTGCTTTTTGCAATGCAAAAATCTACGTGGTTGTAATGGCTATTCTCGAATCCAAAACTGTTCTAGTATGAAAAACAATTCTCAGAAGCCTTGCTTGCGAACAGTGAAAATATCGAGTGAAAGTCGGCCTTAGCCGTTTCAAGGACAAGTGCTGCAGAACAAAAGCACTACATACGAACAAGGAAAGGATACCTTCTTCCACTTTTCTGGGCAAAACACCAACTAGAGGATCCCAGTACAAACGATACCACGCACCAACCCAGTAGAGCTTTGCTGGCGTGCATCGTTTGGCAAATGGATTCCAAGCATTTTGTTTTGAACCTGAGCTTGCTTCCTAGCTGGATGTTTCTTTCGAGTGCTCGCTCAAAGGCGAAAACAAATTCACTTTGTAAAGCGCGCGTTTGAGTGCAATCATGGACAATATGCTTTCTCTTGTCATGCGTTGTTCCAGCTGAGCTACAATGATGGTTCTGTGGAGAAAAAAAAAACTCCACCAGGTTAAAACTACGAAATAGGTTAGAGAACAGGACGACAACGGAAGCAGCAATAACAAGAAAAATCCTCTTATATCATTTCGCTAAGAGGTAGCTGGAGCAAGATTTCCTGACATTGTCGCCTTGTGCACTACTGAAGGCAGAAACAAAAAAAGATACGTGTTGCGATCTTCCGAAACAAGGTTGATGGACAAGTTTCTGGAAACGATGAGTAACGGTTCTTTGTAAATTACCCCAGTTTTTTTTTGTCGTCATTTTTGTCTGAGGGATTCGAACTGTTGATGCCAAGTAAATTAACTTTCACTAGATGTACTCGGCCCAATGCACAGTTGGACCACACATGCGGATTTAGCTGGAAAGATACGTTTTCAGCCTAAGTTTGAAATTTTGGAGGAAAATTGTTTCATACAAAGTTGTTTCTGATAATAAGGCCCTTCTTTTGGTATGAATGAAAACTAGGGTGGTCCTTGTTTTAAGAGAAATCGGAAATCTAACTTTTTTATTTGCAGAAATAATGGCATGTATTTTCCAATAAAGTTGATGATGAAAATAATATAAGCAACTTTGGGTAAACAAATTTTTCTGTAGCTTTTGAAATGACCGAATTAGAGCAATTTTTGCGACGTAGCTTAGGGTGTCCCTATAAAAATCAGTTATTTTGCTCTAACTTTTTCATTTCAAATTTTCCAGCAAAGCTGTGTTCCCATTGATTCTATAACAATAAAAGATACAACTTTTGATGTACTGAAATTGTCGCTATCGTACGTCAAACAAATGTTTTTATGGTTTTTGTAAGGACTTTTTCAAATGTTGATTTCTCTGATTGATGCAGACAAAAAAAATTTCTTAACTGCATTTGGAAGGTTTTATATTATTGCATATTATATTTGAAAACTGGAGATATGTTATTTTTTAAATTAAGTAAAACACATTTGAAAAGGGCGTAATTTAATGATAAAATCGTAAGATCGGTAAGATTTATAGGTCAAAAGTTACATCTTTTTACTTTCTAAAAACCATCTGCAGACAACTTTGTTGGCAAATTTGAAATGAAAAAGTTAGAGCAAAAAACTTTTTTTTTTCGTGGGGACACCCTACCCAAGCAACCAAAAGTTCTGATAAAAGGGTGTTTTTGGCTTAACCAGCTAATCGAAGGACTATGATGTGAATTCTATTCAGCTTACTTTTTAAGTAATTAACCGAATTTTCTAGTTCGCATTCAATGATTAAGCTTCTAGCAGCACTCTTGTCAACTTCTAAAGAAAACTTTGAAGTTCACGAAAGGTTCGTTCAAGAGGTTGTAAAGAATGCTATTCAGCTTAAAAAGTACCTCAAACGAACTCAAGAAAACCAAAAAAAAAAAACATTTTGATTCGACGTTTTTGTTCTTGATTTTGTTCTAATCCTGCCGCAAATTTATTTTTAAAGTGCTGTGTTATGAAATGATGATTGAGTTCAATTTGATGATATTTTCTTAGCTAAATTAAATTTTTCATAAATACTTACTAGCTAGTCTCGAACTCGAGTCCTCCTGCTATGATTTTACTCCAAGCGTTGATTCCATGCATTAGTACTTGTTTGTTCCCTATAATCTTACATTGTTTTGATTAATTTAGAATCACGCTATGTAACGACTCCTGAGTTTGAGTGTTTGGAAGTATAGCCATGTAATTCAAATAAGTAGCCAAAATAGGATTACCCTATAAGGTAATTTAGTCAGTACAATTACTTATACTGAGTCTTACCGAACCAAATCAATCAGACACTGCTTAATACCTTTGTACCAATATTGTCCTCGAGCAACTTGAAAATTTTCGGAAGTTGCTTGACAGGATGTCTTCATAAGCGGACCGGGTGACCTTTTCCCGTTAGTTTTCCCGAATAAAAATTTAGAATACGATTACAATACAAAACCATAAAATTATAACTAGTTTTGTTGTTGAGCTGTAAACTATACTGTTCATGTATAGTTCTACTAAAACGACACTATTGTCAGCATAATTCATGGACAGTAAAGTCTATTGCATTGAAAATTTTACCAGTAAAAAGACAATAAGGAGTGTATCGAGTATAAGCTATCCACATACATTTGCGTTGTACGCATGTATTTGTGATGGTTTTTTTATGCTCTGAACACTGCATGCTGTGCGTTTGACTGTCAGCTTTCTTTTGTTTACTTGTTTGGGCGGTTCAAATTCTGCGTTTTCAAAATGTCGCGTATTGAAAAGGAAGTGAAAATTAAGGTTCTGGACACATGGCTAAGTGAGAAGGGTATTACTATGCGAAAATTAGCGAAGCGGTTTGGAATTCATCATGCGAGTGTTAAAACCATCATTAATAAGTTTGGGGAACACTATTCTTTGGATGAGCTACCAGGAAGAGGCAGAAAACCCGGTTCTTCCAACCCGAAACTGGAGCAGAAAGTGGTATCTCTAATCATGAAGAACAAATCAATGTCAATACGTGATTTGGCCAAAAAAGCAGGAACGAGTGTCGGAATGATCCAGCGTATCAAGAGGCGAAACCACCTGAAGACCTACAAGAAGCAGAAAATCTCGAAACAAAGTGCAGAACAGAAGAAGCGAGCAGCAACAAGGGCCCGGAAATTGTATTCGCGTCTTTTGCAGCGTCCGGATGCATGCGTTTTGATGGACGATGAGACCTATGTAAAGGAGGACTCAAAAACCCTTCCAGGTTCACAATACTTTACTGCCGTCGTTGAGGAGGATGTGAGCGATGCGGACACGTCGATTCAGGTGGAAAAATTCGGTCGAAAGGTACTGGTATGGCAAGCAATATGTTCCTGTGGTTTGAAGTCAACCATTTTTTACACTACCGGAACTATAAATGCGGAATACTATCGATCTGAGTGTCTCCAGAAGAGATTGTTGCCTTTATATAAGAAGCATAGTACACCTCCACTGTTTTGGCCGGATTTAGCGTCGGCTCACTATGCCAAAACCACTCTCAATTGGCTTTCGGAAAAGGGTATGGATTTCGTTAAGAAAAATATCAATCCACCAAATTGCCCTCAGCTTCGACCCATCGAACGTTACTGGGCAATCGTGAAGAGGGTCTTCAAGAAGACTGGTAAGGCAGCTGGGAACATGCAGGAGTTCAAAAAAATTTGGGCTCAAGCGTCCAAAAAGTGCGATGCAACACTTGTCCGGAACTTGATGAAGAGCATTCGATCCAAAGTTCGAAAATTCGTGAAGGAATAACTTAAATTTCATCCGGTCTTCATTATGTTCAAGTTTAACCTCGTACAATAAAGGATCAATTTTTTGTATGAATAAAATATCGGTTTTCAACATAATTTGAAAGAAAGTTTGTGGATAGCTTATTTTCGATACACTCCTTAAAGTAAATGGTTTTTGAATCTGTTCGAGAAAAACTTGATTGTTTTATTGTTAAGATACATAACAACCCTGCATTTCTATTGTAAAATTGACATCAACAATAGATTCTATGGTGGAAAACAATAATTTTAAATGTTATCTTATCGTTGAAATAATATACCATTCAATTATTTGTTGTTTCACAATAGATTCGGTCGTAGTTTTAATCTGATTTTAATTAGGGTAAATTTTCAATATTAGATTTATGAATTCGTGTGATTGATTAGTTTCTCGGGTCCAAAACCTAATGCACCCATTCAAATCCATTTAATCCAATGCAGCACTATATTCATCTATTTCAAATGATGAATATGAATCATCTAATGAGTCATCATCCCTTTCTTGAAAATCTTCCATTTCGCTGTCATCGTCTTCAGGTCAAATGTCTTCGGACGGAGATGTATGACTTGGGTAATCGGTCCTAATTTCTCTTTCGTTCGAAACATTTTGTGATATGGTAGTCTATTTTTTTCCTATAAAGCAGGATAAAAAAGCATTCAAATAACCAAAAACTACATATTAATTAGCTTGTTGAGTGACAGCTTCATTTTCCGCATCCTGTTTAGCCAACATTTAGCTAACAGTTTTTTACGATGGTAATAAAATAAGCCATTATTTTTTAAATGTTTTTGAAAAATCCATTTGTTTGCTTTTGTATCTCGTCAAACTTGTAATACAACACCAGATCACTCTTCAAATGTGAACAGTCTTTTTGACATTTTCCAAAGTTTTACTCAGAACTTTACATGTACTTCGAAAAGTAGGAAAGTAGTTCAACATAGATTTATTGTAAACTTTTGCGCTGATTAAAAGTACGTCTAGTACTTTTATTGAACTTTGTGTTAGAGATGTTTTGATGTTCAAAGCAAGTTCTCAACTATCAACATACGAACCTGAAGATTGGGTTGAATAGCAAAAAAAACTATTCTCGAAGTTTTAAGTTGCTTTAAATATTAATGACACTTTTAAGAAAATTAAGTTCTGTTTGTCCATGATTAACCTTCTTTAGGTGTCGGGGTCAATATGACCCGGAATGGAATTTAAAAATGCTATAACTTTCTAAAATAAGCATCTAGTCGTTTGAATTTTCTTGACTTTTCCTAAATCATAGAAAGTTACGTTTCTGCATTGAACCCACATTTTTTTGACATTTCTGAAGGGCTGTTAAAAAAAAGTTACGAATAAGGTGTTTCGGGTCATATTGACCCGGATTTCAAACTCACATTGTGGAAACTATATATTACCAATTTTTGAAGTCTTTGCAATCAAAATGCTTATTAGAGTCCCAAATTTCAGTTTCTGGTGAGTACTGCCCTTTTTGACCCGATTGGCCACAAGGAATCTGTGCCGGAAGAGGGCATGTTTTGCCACGATCCGTGAGGCGGCGACAGATACAAATTTTCATCGGAACATGCTTTTCGACGGCTCAAACTTCATGATTTTTCATGAATAGTCTACTTCTAGCCTTGAAATGCACCAATGACCATGTTAACCATTCCGGGACAATCCGGATGCCCCGGGGGAACCCTTTAGGAAGGGACAAATATGAGCTTTCGCCAAAACATGCCTTTCGACGACTCAAACTTCCTGATTTTTCATGAATAGTCTACTTCTAGCCTAGAAATGGCCCAATAAATATATTGGCCATTCCGGGACAATCCGGATGCCCCGGGGGAACCTTTTAGGATGGGACAAATATAGATTTTCGCCGAAACATGCCTTTCGACGGCTCAAACTGCATGATTTTTGTTAAGTAGTCTATTTCTAGCCTTGAAATGGATCAATGATCATATTGGCCATTCTGGAAAAACCCGGAAGCCTCAGAAGAACCATTTAGGAGGGGACTAAATCGAATTTTCGCCGAAACATGCCTTTCGACGGCTCAAACTTCATGATTTTTCATGAATAGACTACTTCTAGCCTTGAAATGGACCAATGACAATTTTCGCCATTCCGAAACAACCCGGATACTACAGGGGAACCCTTCATGAGGAGACTAATGCGGATTTCCACCGAAACATGCCTTTCGACATTTCAAACTTCATAATTTTTATAAGTAGTCTACTTCTAGCCTAGAAATGGCCCAATGACTATATTGACCATTCCGGGACAATCCGGATGCCCCGGAGGAACCCTTCAGGAGGAGACAAATACGATTTTTTGCCAAAACATGCCTTTCGACGACTCAAACTTCATGATTTTTTAGTCAACTTCTAGCCTAAAAATGGCCCAATAAATATATCAGCCATTCCGGGAAGATCCGGATGCCCCGGGGGATCCTTTAAGGAGGGGACAAATACAAATTTTCGCCGAAACATGCCTTTCGACGGCTCAAACTTCATGATTTTTTATATGTAGTCTACTTCTAGCCTAGAAATTGCTTAAAGACTATATTGACCATTCCGGGACAATCCGGATATACCGGGGGAACCATTAAGGAGGAGACAAATACAGATTTTCGCCGAAACATGCCTTTCGACGGCTCAAACTTCATGATTTTTCATGAGAAGTATACGTGAGACCTTGAAATGGACCAATGACCATATTCGCCATTCTGGGATAATCCAAATGGCCCGCGGGAACCTTTTATGCCTTTTGACGGCTCAAACTTCATGACTTTTTGTAAACAATCTACTTCTAGTCATTAAATGGACGAATGACCATATTGACCATTCCGGGACAACCCGGATACTTCGGGGGAACCCTTCAGGAGGAGACAAATACAGTTTTTCACCCGAAACATGTCGATGTTACTAAATTTCGACCATGCATGAAGATATTGACATAGCAGCTATGGTCACTCAGTCAAGCTTAGAGTCATTGTCAAAGGAAGCCATGTCTATTTCACATTTACTATCTTGTCAATGCCCAACATGTGCTGTTTTCATTATTCGCTAAGTTGGTAACAAAATTAAACATATTCAGTGAAATATATTCATGAAGCCGGCAAAGTAAATAAGCATTCACTTCCTCAACTGTCTGGATAACAACTGGGGTGGACCGCCCCCTCGCCCGTCCACGTTACGCCACTGCTCATAAATGAGTAAAAATGATAAACTAAGAAAGCTATGTCAATTGGATCAGTAATTCTTTGATTTTGAAAACTCACGAATTCTATTACCGTGCTGTTTACCGAATTTGCCAGATTTCGGTAATTTCGGTAACCAGGTCGGTAATCAAGTTCGTGAGCTTCCAGAATCAGCAAAATGGATCCAATTGACATTGCTTTCTTTGTTTACTATTTTTACTCATTTATTTATAAGCACCTTGGGACGTTTTAGAATATTTCAATGTGATTTGAGAACAACAAAAGAAAAGCAATCAATTTTACCAGTAATCAGCCCTGGGTGCCACAAGGTTCTCATCTTGGCCCTTTACTATTTATTATACTGCTGTTTTTTAATCATCTGATTGAACCAATATTGAGTGCGGGACTAATTCTCATCACCAATCGCTATTACTCAGCCGTACAAGAACCAAATGACTTCAAATTCTGTTCATGAATAGTTTCACATAGACACTAGTCATGTAAAAAAAAATCAAATCATTCGGTTTCAATACAGCTGAGCAATAGCGATTGGCGACAGGAATTGGCCCACTGCCGAGTTGGCCCCGCACCCTATGCTGACGACATGAAATATGAAGCTGTCGCCAAGGCTTCAAGTTTTCACAGCATATTTACATTTTTGCGTTCACTCCACAAATATAGCCACTACAACGGTTAAAAAAAAACATGGCATCTTCCGCCTCATTTTACACTAAATTGGTTTACTATGATATTTTTGTCAAATTTTCCACTCTTTCTCCCATTTTTTACTTTTTGGATCAGGTTCATTAGTTTAGCATGAACAATCAACGTTTTAATTGTGGTTCATTTTCCGAAGATCGAAACGATCAAAACAAAAGATGATCTTTCTGATTTTAAATCAATTTAAAAAATCGAAAATCGACATCAAAAGGATCGATCTCGTAAAGATAAATCCAAGATCACCCAATCCTAGTTCGTATGTAAATAAAGGCAACTGTCATTGGTCTCCTCCTAAAGGGTTCTTCCGGGGCATCCGGATTGTCTCGGAATGGCCAATATGGTTATTGGTCCATTTCAAGGCTCGAAGTAGACTATTCATGAAAAATCATGAAGTTTGAGCCGTCGAAAGGCATATTTCGGCGAAAATCAATGTTTGTCCCCTTAGGAGAGGTTCTTCCGGAGTATCCAGGTTGTCTCAGATTTTCCAATATGATCATTGCTCCATGTCAAGGCTAGTAGTAGACTATTCATGAAAAATCATGAAGTTTGAGTCGTCGAAAGGCATGTTTCAGCGAAAATCCGTATTTGTCTCCTCCTAAAGGGTTCTTCCGGGGCATCCGGATTTTCCCGGAATGGCCAATATGGTTATTGGTCCATTTCAAGGCTTGAAGTAGACTATTCATGAAAAATCATGAAGTTTGAGCCGTCGAAAAGCATGAATTGATGAAAATTTGTATCTGTCGCCGCCTCACGGATCGTGACAAAACATGCCCTCTTCCGGCACAGATTCCTTGTGGCCAATGGGGTCAAAAAGGGCAGTACTCACCAGAAACTAAAGATTGGGACTCTAATAAGTATTTTGATTGCAAAGACTTTAAATTTGGTTATATAAATTTTCCACAATGTGAATTTGAAATCCGGGTCAATATGACCCGAAACACCTTATTCGTCACAAAATGTTAACACCCAAGGAAGGTTAAATTTGCCAAAAAAGTTGTCTCCAGATGAATTTTAAAGAAGATGTATTTTTTTACCTATAAATCTTGCCGATATCTTTTACCGTAAGCGAGTTATTTACGATTTTATCATAAAATTACGCCCTTTTCAATTGTGTTTTACTCAATTTAAAAAATAACATATCTCCAGTTTTCAAATTCAATATGCAATAATATAAAACTTTCCAAATACAGTTGAGAAATTTTTTTCTGTCAGCCCCAATCAAAGAGATCAAAATTTGAAAAAACCCTATTTTTTACAAAAACCATAGTAACTTTTATATGACGTACGATAGCAACGATTTCAGTACATCAAAAGTTGTATCTTTTATTGTTCTAAAATCAACGGGTAAACAGCTTTGCTGAAAAATAATTTTCATAGGGACACCCTAAACTACGAAGAAAAAATTGCTCTAATTCTATCATTTCAAAAGCTACAAAAACATTTGTCTAACCAAAGTTGCTTATTATTTTCTTATCTACAACTTTATTGGAACATTTATGTGTTTATTTCTGCAAATAAAAAAGTTAGGTTTCCGATTTCTCTGAAATCAAGGATCACCCTAGTTTTCATTCATACCAAAAGAAGGGCCTTATTATTAGAGGACAACTTTGCTCCGAAACTTCAAACTTAGGCTGAAAACGTATCTTTCCAGCTAAATTCGCATTCTGGACCACTGCAATGGTTTTGAATTGAATACGTTCGATGATTTTATTATAAAAATACTTCACAATAACCTAAACAATACTATTTGTCCAGGTTCTGGAGAAATTCGTTCGATGATTTTTTCAATTTATCATCAAAATAACTTCACAATATACAAAAAAATCTACGTGTTAAGGTTAAAAAACAACATATATATTTCGTTTAATAAATTCAGATAGAGCACGATTTTCTGATAAAATAATCGACAATTTCGCATCAATGTATATAAGAATGGATTTCTGTCTGTCTGTCTGTCTGTCTGTCTGTCTGTCTGTCTGTCTGTCTGTCTGTCTGTCTGTCTGTCTGTCTGTCTGTCTGTCTGTCTGTCTGTCTGTCTGTCTGTCTGTCTGTCTGTCTGTCTGTCTGTCTGTCTGTCTGTCTGTCTGTCTGTCTGTCTGTCTGTCTGTCTGTCTGTCTGTCTGTCTGTCTGTCTGTCTGTCTGTCTGTCTGTCTGTCTGTCTGTCTGTCTGTCTGTCTGTCTGTCTGTCTGTCTGTCTGTCTGTCTGTCTGTCTGTCTGTCTGTCTGTCTGTCTGTCTGTCTGTCTGTCTGTCTGTCTGTCTGTCTGTCTGTCTGTCTGTCTGTCTGTCTGTCTGTCTGTCTGTCTGTCTGTCTGTCTGTCTGTCTGTCTGTCTGTCTGTCTGTCTGTCTGTCTGTCTGTCTGTCTGTCTGTCTGTCTGTCTGTCTGTCTGTCTGTCTGTCTGTCTGTCTGTCTGTCTGTCTGTCTGTCTGTCTGTCTGTCTGTCTGTCTGTCTGTCTGTCTGTCTGTCTGTCTGTCTGTCTGTCTGTCTGTCTGTCTGTCTGTCTGTCTGTCTGTCTGTCTGTCTGTCTGTCTGTCTGTCTGTCTGTCTGTCTGTCTGTCTGTCTGTCTGTCTGTCTGTCTGTCTGTCTGTCTGTCTGTCTGATCCTTATAGACTCGGAAAGTTCTGAACCGATCAGCGTGTAATTTTGTATGGAGAAGTTGTAGGGGCCGGGGAAGGTTCTTATGATAGTTTGAGACCCCTCCTTTCTCTGGAAAGGGGGGCTCCCATACAAATGAACTGATCAAGCAAAGGAACCCAAATTTAGCATGTGGAAGTTTTTGGAGGCAAGAAATGTTTCTATGGTAGTTTGAGACCCCTGCCCTCTCAAGAAAGAGTGGGTCCCATACAAATGAAACAGAAGTTTCTGTATATCTCAAGAACTAATCATGCAAATAGAGCCAAATTTAGCATGTGGGGTTTTCTGGAGGCGAAAAATGTTTCTATGGTGGTTTGAGACCCCTCCCCTCTCCTAGAAGGGGGCTATCATACAAATGAAACTGAAATTTCTTCATAACTCTAGATCTAATGAAGCAAATGGAACCAAATTTGGCATGCGTGGATTTTAAAGGCAATAAATGTTTCTACGGTAGTTCGAGACCCCTCCTCTCTCTGGTAGGGGGGCGGGGCTCCCATACAAATGAAACACGAATTTCTGCATAACTCGAGAATAAATCAAGCAAATAGAACCAAATTTGGCATGTGGAGGTTTTTGGAGGCAAGAAATGTTTCTATGGCAGTTCAATACAGCATTCAAATTGGCGCCTTGCCGCTCCGCACTGCAGATTGAAACTAGTGAACCCTCCAGGGTATATGCCATCGCCAGGCGCCAGCTGCACTGGTATACTAGCTCAATGCTCCGCACAGCTCCTGTACTGCAAGACGAATGAGAAAATTTGCGAAGGTGTACCTGTTTTATATCGTTCACTGCTGCATAAAAGTCCTCCTTTGCTCACATTTGAAATCTCTGATAGGAAAGTACTGTGCATTTAGAAAATTAAGCCTGCAAATCAAAATTATAAGGCATCATCTTTTAGTTTCGTGATTTTCGATAATTTAAAATAGTTTACGGATAATTTTTGATAGTTGAATTGATACGCGAACGTGAACGTCTTGAAAATCTATCGAGCATTTATTAAGTTACTAGCTGAACCCAGTGCGAGCGCTGCTACGCTTGCAACTAAATGAATGAAAATTTAATGGAACTGGCACGCTTATGGTTGTTTTTTGGAGTGAGTTTTTTTTTCTTGACTAAGAAAGGGTTAAAACTTCTATCAGTACAGGCTTCTTGCCCGCGAATTACACATTTTGTGTTTAAGTTACCTGGATAATTCACATGTTTGGTTGAAATTTGTGTTTCATTTGTATGAGAGACCCCCCCCCCCCCTTCCAGAACACGGACGGGTCTCAAACCACCATACAATCATTGCCTTAAATACCCCCCACATGCCACATTTCGTTCCATTTGCTTGATTCGTTTTCGAGTTCTTAAGAAATTTGTGTTTCATTTGTATGAGATCCCCCCCTTATATAGACGATAGGGGTCTTAAACCATCATAAGAACCTTCCTTACCCCTAACACAGGCCTGCATACAAATTTTCAAGCCGATCGGCTCTGTAGTTTCCGAGTCTATATGGGTGAGACAGACAGATAGACAGACAGAAATTCATATTTTTAGTGGGGACCCGATTTTATCAGCCCCCTGATGATTTTTGGGCTGGTAAAATAGGGACACTTATAAAATCGAGACATTTTTTCAAAACTTTTTTTTTTAATATTTACATCAGTAATAACATTTATTAGTTAGAAAATAAGTTCTGGAATATGAACGACCATAAATCACTTGCAAGAGGAGAGGGGGGGATGTAAAAACTCTCATTCTTAATGACATTAAAGCTCATATGTTCAAATGTTCAACAATAAATATTTGATCTATATTTTCTTGTTTCATAGTTTTTGACCATTCTTATTCCACACATTTTGTAGCTATTAATTAAAACCTCCACCTCCTTTTCTTGTCACGCTCATGTACAAAATCCCAGCGGTCCTAATTGTTGCACCTCCCGTCTCCCTCGTAAAACCACGTGATACTTAGATGGCCCCTTATTTTAAAAGATGGCAACGAAATGTGATTCTTTTGAATGCATGGCGCAAACACAGCCAATCAAGTTCATTTTTGCGAACTTGTTCAAAATTACACACCCATAGAATAAACCGTTATAACGGTACTATGCTCCGAACATAAAACGAAGTTGTGAGTTCGTTTCGCAAATCAAAGCGTCGTCAGTTCCGTTTCAACCACTGTTCGTCTCATCGCTGTGTGTAAGGTACTCAAATGAATACACCATCGCAGAGGTCACACGTAGGTGTGTTTGTGATAGTGAAGCGTGATTAGTTATTTTGGCGTAAAGCTGAAGGGCCTGTTCATAAACCACGTAGACTTAGTTTTGAAAATCTCAGACCCCGCCTCCTCCCCCCTCGTAGACTTTTCTCCATACAATTTTTTGAAATTTTGAATGGAGCGTAGACTTTGATCAAACCCACAGCTGTCAAACTTAACTGAGATATTGTGGTAGGTTTTTATTGTTCTGCTTTGTTCGATTTTCTGCTCTCCTGATTTAATTTGGCAGTAAATAATATCGAAGAAAAAAGGTCAAGTATTGCGGGAAATTTTGTTTGATAGCAAATATCCAAACCAAATTAAGTTTTTTTTACAGCGTATCATACTCCAAATCATATACGCATTTAATTTTGTGGTGAATATAGGCACGATAAGAGCCGAACATTAATGCGCCTCGGAAATTATGCGAGTTCACAACAACAGACACAAAATTCAAATAAATATATTTGATAAATTAATCATGAATTTCTTTAAAATAGATGGAGTTCAAAAATGTTATCTAAAAAAATCCAGAAATTGGTCTCTGATCTACAGTTCATAAGCATGGTGATTGGAAAAAATACACAATTCTGTCATAAAGCCAAGTTATCTTCGCAATGACTACTTTAAAACTATTTGGTTATTTGGTTGCTTCCCTCATTGCCAATTTGCCGTTTAATGCATTTACTGGAGGCAAAATGGTTTTAAAATGCATTTTCAACTGACCATAATAAGAAAATATGAATGAGTCCTGAAACGGCATTTCAAAACAGCATTTTATAAGTTCATAAAGTCGAAATAAAACCTTTGATAGGAGTAAAAGGAATTTGAGAAAACGAGGTTTTAAGATCGTTTTAAACAAGCTGTGTAGGTTCTCATAAACCTGACTCAAATATGAAACCTATTGGCAGCTCTTGGTGTCATAATACAACCAAATTAATTTCTAGTGGCTTTGATAAAACCATAATAAAACTTAATAAAGCAGGATGGTTTTAGAAATGTTACTTAGGATAAGTCCGGCCTGTTTTTTTAAATGCTTCCATCTGAAACACTCGTTGGCCCAAGTGAGGGAAATGCACCGGGTCGTAAGGTAAATAAGGAGAGAATCACCTTCATGCCCTGCTGCAATGTTACAGGAGACCATAAGGTACGCATGGTGATTATTGGAAAATCTCGCAACCCCAGAGCTTTCAAAAATGTTAAGCTACAACCCATCCCATACTTGAGCTCCAAAAATGCCTGGATGACACGCGAATTATTTAAAAATTGGTTTTTCAATGAGTTTGTGCCAGCCGTGCGTAAGTTTACTGCTGAGCAAGGCATTCCTCCAAAAGCTATATTGCTATTGGACAACTGCTCTGCTCATCATATGAATGATGAACTCAAAAGTGATGACGGCATGATCACTGCATACTTTTTGCCTCCAAATGTTACTGCCGTGATTCAGCCCATGGACCAGAACGTCATACAAAACTGCCAACTTTTTTTTATCGTGAGAAGCTTTTGCTCCACGTCATGTCTCATGATTTGAAGGATTACGTGGATCTGCGCTTAAAACAGATCTCCTTGAAGGATGTTTGCTACTGGATGCACGAGGCTTGGTCGGCAGTGAACAGTACGGTAATCCAGCAATCTTGGAGGGAAATCGATCCGCTGAAGTTTTTGACTGTTTGCTGGAATCTATAAAGCAGCTTTACCTGATGCACCAAAAATACCAAAATTTGTTTGAATGATTACACGATTATTGATGAATGAGCGGTTTCCAAACATACACATAAGATAATTTCCATCCAGTTATTTATTCTAACTATCTTTGATTTGAACCATTGAGTATTTTCATTCTATGAATCTTTTTTAACTCATCCATAACCATCATGATATGGTTCATGAAATCCTCTTTATAGAATAATCCTGTTGTATAAGAAATGTCCTAACTGCCTTGATCAACATGATTGATCAAGCTTTCTTTTAGCATACCCGAACTATATCTCCCCTTCTATAAAATGGGGTCATCCACAAATTATGTAAAGGTTGATGTAGGAAGGAAGGGTTTGTGTTGATTTATAATCTATACATTTTTTTCGGACTGTATTAAATAATCCTGCAGAGAAAGGGAGAAGAACTAAAAAAACATCACGTAATTTTTGGATGACCCCAGCTATCGTAATTTTGGAACGTTCCCACAAATTCTATTGGCAAGCAATACCAATTGCTTTTAAAAGTACTTAGTATTTAATAATATGTTTTGTTCATACAGGCTGATAAAATCGGGAGCAAAAAGCTGATAAAATCGAGAACCCTTCCAGAAGACGGAGGGGTCTCAAACAACCATAGGAATAATTTTCTTCTTCAAAAACCTCCACCTGCCATGCTTGGTTTCATATGCTTGATTAGTTCTCGAGTTATGCAGAAATTGGTGTTTCATTTGTATGGGAGCCCCCTTTTCAGAAAGAGGAGGGGTTCCAAGTCGCCTTAGAAACATTTATTGCCTATGAAAACTTCCACATGCCAAATTTGGTTCGATTTGCTTGATTAGTTCTCGAGTTATGCAGAAATTTGTGTTTCATTTGCATGGGAGACCCCTCCTTCATAAGGCGGAGGGGTCTCAAACCACCATGCAAACATTTCTTGCCTACAAAAACCTCCACATGCCAAATTTGGTTCCAGTAACTTGATAAGTTCTTGGGTTATTCAGAAATTTGTGTTTCTTTGCATATGAGCCCTCCTTTCAGAAAGGGGAGAGGTCTCGCTTTTCATTTGTAAATTTTACCTTCAAAATGGGGAGGGGTATTGAACTGCCATAGAAACATTTCTTGCCTCCAAAAACCTCAACATGCCAAATGCCAAATTTGGTTTCATTTGCTTCATTGGCTCTCGAATTATGCTAAAAATTATGTTTCATTTTTATGGTAGTCTCCCCTTCCAGAAGGCGGAGGGGTCTCAAACCACATTGGAAACATTTATTTCTCTCAAAAACCTCCACATGCCAAATTTGGTTCCATTTGCTTTAATTTTTATCGAGTTATGCAGAAATTCATGTTTCATTTGTATGAGAGACCCCTCTTTCAGTGAGCGGAGGAGTCTCCAACCACAATAGAATCATTTTCTGTCTTCGAAAACCTCCACATGCCAAATTGGGTTTCATTAACTTGATAAGTTCTCGAGTTATTCAGAAATTTGTGTTTCATTTGTATATGAGCCCTCCTTTCAGAGCAGGGAGGGGCTCGAGTCAACTTAGAAACATTTTTTGCCTTCAAAAACCCCCACCTGCCAAATGTGGTTCCATTTACTTGATTAGTTCTCGAGTTATGCAGAAATTTGTGTTGGATTTGTTTGAAAACTCCCCTCCCTCCCCCTTCCAGATGGCGGAGGAGTCTCAAACTTCCATAGAAATATTTCTCTCCTCCAAAAACCTCCACATGCCAAATTTGGTTCCATATGCTTGATTAGTTCTCGAGTTATGCACAAATTTGTGTTTCATTAGTATGAGAGCCCCCCTCTTACAGAGGGCGGAGGGGTCTTGAGTTACCTCTGAAATATTTCTTGCCTTCAAAAACCTCTACCTGCCCAATTTGGTTCCATTTACTTGATTAGTTCTCGAGTTATGCAGAAACTTGTGTTTCATTTGTATGGGGGCCCAGAGAGAGAGGAGAGGTCTCGAACCACCGTAGAAACATTTAATGGCTTTAAAATCCCCGCAAGCCAAATTTGGTTCCATTTGCTTTATTAGATCTAGAGTTATGAAGAAATTTCAGTTTCATTTGTATGACAGCACCCCTTCTAGGGGTTGCATTTTTCGCCACCAGAAAACCCCACATGCCAAATTTGTTTCCATTTGCTTGATTAGTTCTTGAGATATGCAGAAACTTCTGTTTCATTTGTATGGGAGCCTCCCTTTTTAGAGAGGAGAGGGGTCTCAAACAACCATAGAAACATTTCTTGCCTCCTAAAATTCCCGCATGCTAATTTGGATTCCTTTGCTTGATCAGTTTTCGAGTTATGCAGAAATATGTGTTTCATTTATAAGGGAGCCCCCCCTTTTAGAGGAGGGAGGGGTCTCTTACTATCCTAAGAACCTTTCCCGGCCCCAAAAACCCCTGCATACAAATTTTCACGCTGATCGGTTCAGTAGTCTCCGAGCCTGTTAGGGTCAGACAGACAGACAGACAGAAATCCATTTATATATATATACTAGCTGAACCCAGTGCGTGCGCTGCTACGCTTGAAACATTTCTTGCCTCCAAAAACCTCAACATGCCAAATTTGGTTTCATTTGCTTCATTGGCTCTCGAGTTATGCTAAAAATTATGTTTTATTTTTATGGGGGCCTACCCTTCCAGAAGGCGGAGGGGTCTCAAACCACCTTAGAAACATTTCTTGCCTTCGAAAACCTCCAAATGCCAAATTGGGTTCCATTAACTTGATAAGTTCTCGAGTTTTTCCGAAATTTGTGTTTCATTTGTATATGAGCCCTCCTTTCAGAGAAGGGAGGGGCTCGAGTCAACTTAGAAACATTTCTTGCCTTCCAAAACCTCCACCTGCCAAATGTGGTTCCATTTGCTTGATTAGTTCTCGAGTTATGCAGAAATTTGTGTTGCATTTGTATGTAAACACCCCCCTCCCTCCCCCTTCCAGATGGCGTAGGAGTCGCAAACTTCCATGGGAACATTTCTCTCCTCCAAAAACCTCCACATGCCAAATTTGGTTCCATATGCTTGATTGGTTCTCGAGTTGTGCACAAATTTGTGTTTCATTAGCATGAGAGCCCCCCTCTTACAGATGGCGGAGGGGTCTTGAGTTACTTTAGAAACATTTCTTGCCTTCAAAAACCTCTACCTGCCAAATTTGGTTCCATTAACTTGATTAGTTCTAGAGTTATGCAGAAACATGTGTTTCATTTGTATGGGAGCCTCCCTTTATAGAGATCGGAGGGGTCTCAAACTACCATAAAAACATTTCTTGCCTCCAAAAACTTCCGCATGCTAAATTTGGGTTTCTTTGCTTGATCAGTTCTCGAGTTATACAGAAATATGTATTTCATTTGTATCGGAGCCTCCCTTTATAGAGAGGGGAGGGGTCTCAAACTACCATAAAAACATTTCTTGCCTCCAAAAACTTCCGCATGCTAAATTTGGGTTTCTTTGCTTGATCAATTCTCGAGTTATACAGAAATATGTGTTTCATTTGTATGGGAGCCTCCCTTTCTAGAGAAGGGAGGGGTATCAAGCTACCATAAAAACCTTCTTTGCTTTCCAAAAACTCACACATGCTAAATTTGGTTTCTTTTGCTTGATTAGTTCTCGAGTTGTGTAGAAATTTGTGTTTCATTTGTATGGGAGCCCCCCTTTCCAGTGAAGGGAGGGGTCTCAAACCATCATAAGATTATTTTCCGGCCCTAAAATTCTCTGCATACAAAATTTCACGCCGATCGGTTCTTCCGCTCGCGAGTTAAATCGTGACAAAGGAAACCCCAACTCATTTTTATTATATAAGAAGATATAGAATAAGCGTTTAATTTGTAACGATATTTCGTGACGGTCGCTTATTGTTAGGTTTCAATTGACACCCTACACACTCAGAAAATGTTACAGTATTCGGTAATTTTTTAACGAACTTTCAACAGCTGAACGTTCGGTAATCCGATTTAACGGATTTCGGTACAATTTGACAAGTTCCGGTAATTTGTTTTACCGGAATACTGTAAAATTTCATCGAAATCCGGTAAATCGGATTATCGAACGTTCAGCTGTTGAAAGTTCGGTAAAAAATTACCGAATACTGTAACATTTTCTAAGTGTGGGCAAGGGTCGTAAGACGTAGTCTACGTCAAAACATGCCATCCTAAGTTCTGCTGGGAAGATTGATCTAAGGTAGCCGCCATCGCATTGTAGCTGCCAAACAAGCAGCTCGAGCAAGAATGTCGCTCTACATTGTTGCACACGTGGATTGTCGACATCGTCGTCGTCACTGGCTGAGTTGGCGTGATGCTCTGGAAAACAAAACCAACGTCGCAGTACAGACAAGGTAAAATAAGCAATTATTCGCGAAAGCTCAAATGGCAGCAGCAGGGACAAACCCGCTGAAGCACCTTCAACAATTCCACTTCCAGAGTTGAGTAAACATTGCTGAAATGATTCCGAGAAAAATGATGCTTCCGGTGGCTGGGGTCGAGGATTTCCGTCACCTTGGAAGTGTTGGAATCGTGTTATTTTGAATTAAGGAGACTGAACGAGGTCCGGTGTTGTGAATGATGTGCTACAATGTAGATTTGAAGTGCTGTGCATGGTTACGTAAGGATTCTAAAATTAGACAAGGACATAAATCTGAGATGGGAAAATGTAGCAAAGCAATTTACCGTTCTGTCTACAGACAGAATCGAATTGGGACAGAAAAATTATATTCATTGCAAACCTAACCGGCTAGCATTGTCCGTTCCGAACATTCAACGGCGGTTTGGCCAGTAATTAAGCCGTCGATAAATTTTCCTCGCCTTAATCAGCTGGGGAGCAGTAGACAGGAAGGAAGTTTTTTTATTACCTAACCTGGCGTGGCGTGCGCTGGTGCTGAAGGTAGCAATTTCCAATGGCAAATAGGAATTTATTCTCATTCTTTGAAGGCTATACAAATGGGTCGTTGGAAATTAGCAGGAAATCAGGCAATCTTTCGTCCGAAGCATGATGCCTTTGTTTTTCGGGTTCTATTGTTAATCAAGACGAGAATTTGTCGGCAAACGTGGCGTAATAAAGCTCTTCCTTTTTACAGGTATTGATTCAGACTTCTTTCAGGCAATGAAGATGTTGTGGCAGTGCTGTCAATTTGCAAGAAATATTGGAATGATTTGTTCCATCGAGGAAAAAGTTTCAAAGCCGAACTTAGCAGTATTATATATTTCCGGTACGTCAGACTGTCAGCAAACCGAGCCTGCTGGCATCACTCTCCGATTCCGAACTCCGTCAATGAATATAAATCTTCTTATTAATTTGTTCCACCCGAGTACCGAAAAAAGCCTGTGCATGTGGGTTTTCGATACGGATTAGGCCGACCTTTTCGGAAGCTCTACAGTTAGTTACCGATAGACACGGGGTTGCCAAGGATGGTGTCTGGCAAAAGCAGGGGTAAGAGGATTCAAATCACGGTTCGTTCTATCCGTGTAGGCTTTAACGACCAAACCGACTACCGACCGAGAACGAACCACAGGTGTGTCTTGCGTCCTTCCTCATCCTGCTCCGTCATCCTTCCGTGCTATCTCTCTTTAATCCGACTCCGACTCGCACATTTCGATCGTAAGGTGTAAAGCTAGCAGATGGATATCAACGTAGCTTGCAGCGTAGTGGAACGGGCCTTAGCTCATGAACAAACCGTAAGAGGATGATGGAATTTATTTACACTCTACGTGCAGATTGTGAGAAGCTCCGGATGGCATTCCCCGCATTTCGGTTGGTGTTTATCTGCAAGTACGAGGACCTCCATACAGTGTTGGCGGTCAGGAGCAATCGAGATGTAGATTACGGAAGGAAAAACATTACAACTCACCTTCGGTCTCTGGGTCGTTTCTTTCCGCAGGGGTTTTGTTTGTGTGGTTGAGAAGCCGATTGCCTTTTTCTCCCTCTCGGAAAGGTGCAGTTTCGCAACACTTCCTCCACAGGCCTAGAACAACACACAGCAACAAGAAGAATAAAAAAAAAAAAAAAAAAAAAAAATAAAAATAAAATAATAACCCCGTGACGACCAAGAGGGTGTGCTGTGGCTCTTCCCCACCCCCCCCCCCCCCCCCCCCCACCCCCCCCCGGGCCGCCCCCCGCCAAACACCAGAAAAAAAAAAAAAAAAAAAATAATAATTAAAAAAAAAAAAAAAAAAAACACCCCCCGCTGCACACCACCGCAGGAGACAAAAAAAAAAACAAAAAAACGTAATTATCTACTATTTTATATACAAACCCCACGCGTGGAAAACTCTCTAGACACCCCCCCCCCCCCCCCCCCCCGCCCCCCCCCCCCCCGCCCCCCACACATTACGCTTACTTTCAAAAGGGAGAAGGCGGTAGTTTTTGCGAAGTGGGAATTTCGGCGTGTCGAATATCTTTTGGGCCTACCATTTCGTTATGGAACGGTTATGTTTCGTCGAACTCATTATCGTTTTTGTTATTCTTTTTCTGTGTTTCAGGTGTTTGTTGGCGTGAAAAGAATTACCCTTGTCATCGTTCATCACGGGTTACTGATTGAAATGGCTGCCTGCATTTATGTCATTAGCCGGCGTCGGTGGTGTAGTGGTAAGCGTGGCTGCTAATTGGCACCCCAGTGGGTCTGGGTTCAATATCAGTCGACGTCGGTGGTTTTTCTGAGGCAAAAAAACTATAAGGGACAGCCCAATGGGGTTGTACGCAAAGTTGACGTAGGACTACGCAGCAATCGAATTCCCATACACGTCAGGGCCATCCGCTAATTGATTTAAGTCAGTCCTGAAAAGGGCCAAGACAATTCTATTGTACACTCTCTAGAAAGCATTTGGTGGCTCTTAATTATGATACGGCCCCGGTTGTATTTTCTACGATGGTTGAGAGGGCCACTATCTCTAACGCGTAGAAGATAGTTATGGATCTGTTGGTTCATTGGTTGTTCAACACGCTTTGCTATTTACTCCGGGACGCGGCGTTTAAAGCAATGCCATGTAATGGACGTTTCAAACAGCACAAGAGAAAAATTCATCCAAACGAACTCTCCAGTTCGCAAACTAATTTGGTCGTCCTGAAGAGGACGGATTTAGTTGACGGGGGAGAAACAGTTCGCGATTGAACTTGGGCTTTCTCTCTTGGTTCATCTCACGGGATGATTGATTCTTGACTCGTTGTCACGGGCGGCTTTTTCCCGCCAACTCGTAGGCTTCAGCAGCCATGTTTCTCGCAGCAAGGTTGACGGGAGCATCGGCAACAACAGCCAATCGCACCAACGTCTCTCTGGGCAACGACTGCTCACCGCCGCCTACTGCGATCCAACAGCCACTGCACAGCTTAACGACTGTCGTAAGACTGAATCAAAATGTTCTGCTAAAAGCTGTTAGGTATAAGTATCGGATGCTAGTGCACAAAAGAAGGCGGTACCAACGAAGGCAATGTGTTACAAATAGCATCAAAGGGGACGAGCTTCAATTATTGCGCCACAATAATTAGTTTTAATTATTACACGCAAGACGGATGATTTTTTTAACCGAACCTTTCCTAATTTGCTTGCCACCGCCAGCAACTAATCCGCTATGCATAGCTAGGAACTACAACGAACTCAACCACATGGTCGGTCTGAAGTGACGCAGTTCGGCTCGAATTCCGTTCGTTGGTTGTTCAACCTTCTTTGTCATTTACTACGGGACCCGACGTTTAATGAATGCTATGTTCAGCCGGGGCGCGGTAATTGAAATTAATTTCAAACATCACAAGAGAAAATTTCAACCAGATAAACTCTTTAGTTGGCAAACTAATTTGGTCGTCCTGAAAAGGACGAATTTAATTGACGGGGGAGAAACAGTTCGCGATTGAACTTGGACTTTCTTTCTTGGTTCATCTCATCTTTATTGCGGGTGGCCATCTGCAGGTGACGTGGGATGATTGATTCTTGTCTCGTTGTCACGGGCGGCTTTTTCCCGCCAAATCGTAGGCTTCAACAGCAATGTTTCTCGCAGCGAAGTTGACGGGAGCATCGGCAACAGCCAACTGCACCAACGCCTCTCTGGGCAGCGACTGCTCGCCAGTGCTGCCGCCAACTACGATCCAACTGCAGATCCTACGCTGCACAGCTCCACGCCGGAAAACTAAATCAAAATGCGAAGGTGTACTCCTTATATAACATTCATGGCTGCCTAGGAGACGTTCCTTACTTAAATATGAAGTCTGTGCGTGGAAAGTACTGTGTATTTGGTAAATTTACTATGAAAAATCGATATTATAAGACATAACTTCATATTTGCGTTAATTTTATTAGTTGCGTGTTAAAAATCAATAGTTTGAAATATTTAAATCGAAGCGTAGAAAATGTTCCGATAGATTGGTGCAAACATTTTGGAAATCAATCGTGGAATGACTTAGTTATTAACGTTCAAAACCTATATATTTTTCGTGACGCTCCAAATTTTCGCAATTCGAACGTGTACCCCAGTATTGAAAACACAGACGTAGTCCTACGTCAAAATCTGGCCACGTCTTCCTTCGGAAGGGAAGTAAAGCCGTTGGTCCCGGCTCATATTCATGAGTCGATAGATAGGTAGAGTCCAGGTGGTGGAGTCGTCTTCCTGGCATCGGTGATTGTCACCATGTGAGGAAATAAGCCGACGGAAAAAAATGTGAGGCCGACGGAAAAGAAATTGAGGAAAAATAATTAAAAATGTGTTGCTTTAAAAGGTCTTGTCTGCTTCAACTGATTATCATGGTCAATTTCATTTGTTGATGACTAGATCTTAGTTATAACATTTCTCGCCAGATTTAATTTTTTTTATTGTAGTACCGGATTTGGCAGAAAGGTGTCGATTTTTGTAAAATTACTACTCCGTTATTGCTAGATTTGCTGTAATTACACAGAGAACCAAGAGATGATACTAGGGATTAGCATACAATCTAATTGTGTAAAAACTGGTGATTCCAAACTAAGACAATACCAGCACCGGCCCCACTAAAATGCAAGTCAAATAGGAAAAGAGTAGGAATATGTTGACGTGATACTCACATTTTTGGAAGACGGAAAACATCTCTGAACTCCCACGAGAAATAACTAGGAAGTTGGATAATAGGACTGGGTGGCAGCAGTAAACGATAAGTTGTGTAGGGGATTTTTCTTAAATTATAGTACAGGTTTGGACCGAAGGGTCTCAGATTGTTACGAAACTTTGTCTACGCGTAGGGCTCATGGATATATGAACAAAAACAATATTTAAGAATTCAGGGTTGCCAGTTTTCCTGGCGAACGCCAATTGAAGTTCTCCAATTTTCCTGAACATCACTAACTTTCTTAATGTATAACTCAAGAACGATTCATCGTAGAACCTTTTTTTTTCATCAAACTATAATCAGTTATGTCGGCTTTTGAAAAAGCTGATTTCAAATTATATAACAGTTTATTAAAATCCACGTCAGAAACTTCATTTGGTAACCTTGTTCTTATCGTTTTCAAAATTTGTGAAAATTTTTCAGTTGCTTTAGAGAAGCGATAATTGCTACTAGAACCATCTACAGGGTGTGGCAGAAAATAATGCGAAAATGTTCAAACTTAAGTATTGGGTTAATTCGTGTAGCTAGTGACTAATTTCTGTCGAAAGTGTATTTGTTTATGTTTACTTTCAAGTTTTATTGCAAATTCGTCAAAATGTTTGCGAAAGAAGTGATCACCAGTTTGTTGCTCGCCCAGAAGAAGCCGAAAGAGATTGCCATTTGGCAACAGTTTACCGCATAAAAAAGTCCCTGCAGGATGGTCCTAAGCAGCGGAAGCCGGGGAGCAGACGCCCGCGCTTTGCACACACGCCGAACGTGATCAAATCGATCCGTGCAAAAATTGCTCGCAACCCGGTGCGTTCCATAAGAAAACTTGCAAAGGAAGCCAATATTTCGGAGAAATCCATGCGAAAAATCATCAAAGAAGACCTGCATGCATCTTCCAGAGCCAGAGTGAAACGCCACTTGATTACGGACCGGGTCAAGGAACTACGAGTGACTCGTTCCAAGAGATTGCTTTCCTTGTTGAAGAAGGAAAAAATGATAATCCTGTTCTCCGACGAAAAGCTTTTCAGCATCGATGCTGTGGCCAACAGCCGCACGGACCGGTTCATTTCACCGCAGAAAATGGAGAACGTTCCGGAAAAAGTGAAATTCAAATTTCAATCCAAACATCCGGCTGGTGTCATGATTTTTGGCTTGGTGACGTCCAACGGTTTGAAAATGCCGCCTGTTTTCACTGATGCTGGAGTTAAAATCA
The DNA here is from genome assembly GCA_024533555.2 of Aedes koreicus. Taxonomy (NCBI): domain Eukaryota; kingdom Metazoa; phylum Arthropoda; class Insecta; order Diptera; family Culicidae; genus Aedes; species Aedes koreicus. The sequence continues at coordinate 623 of JAHHFK020005769.1, read as the reverse complement.
ATACCGAAGTGTCCGATATTTTAAAGAATAAAGTGCTTCCCTGGGTAAAGGCCAACTTCTCCAAGGACCAAAACGTTGTGCTTCAGCAGGATGAAGCGCCGTGAAACACGTCCAATCGAACCCAACAATGGTTGAACGATAACATGAAGTTTTGGCCGAAGGATTTGTGGCCGCCTAGCAGTCCAGATCTTAATCCGTTGGATTATTCGATTTGGGCATATGTTGAAGCACGAGCTTGCAAAACATCACACCCTAGTGTGAAAACCCTGAAGTCAACCATAACACGCACATGGCAGTCAATGTCGGAGGACTACGTCCGAAAGGCATGCTCTGGCTTCCGGCGTCGGCTCGAGGATGTTATTAATAAAAATGGAGGACACATTGAATAAATTTGTTTAAAAGGACTTTATAAAGATAACTGCACTCGAAAATGTTGATATTATTGCTTGAATTAGTTGAAAATGGGATTTGAAAGAAATAGAACAAATTTTCGCATTATTTTCTGCCGCACCCTGTAATCGTGATAGCTTTCCGATGAAGTATCCTGCAAAAACTGTCACGGAAATGTTCTTCTCACTGCTATTTGTTAACCATATACGACATTTCGAATGTAATTTCATTTT